>JANVCL010000005.1:10969907-10992497 GCA_026546855.1 Erythroxylum incrassatum
AAATAAACCTTGTTCACACTTTACTCTAACTATAGGATAATCTTAATCATGTTGTCTCTAAAAATCTATATTCAAAACAAAGTATATTCCTAACCTAGAACAAGCTTGACCTCATAACCAAACATCCTTACTCTGGTAATCTCTTATTTCGAACCTGGAGTGGCCTAAATTTCATATCCAAACACACCCCTTCTGCTCTAATTCAATCTAAAAACTCTAGCCACCCCTTTCTGTGGTTGCAACTACAGTTGCCGCTTCTCCAAGTTGTCATCGCCTGCTGCCACTATAAGGAGATGCTTCTTTTTTTCCCCTGCTCGAGCCGCCAATGAAGTTTCCTAATGTTGTAGGCATGTACCAAGAACTCAACTCTAAAAGCTAGTTTAACAGTGGAAAAGTCCATAAACCTATAAACCTCACATCAACCCTCTTATTATCAACGTGGAACAATTAAATTGTAATATTCCATTACACTCTGTAGCTCAGGCACTCGCAAATTATGTGTCGGACCTTTTATAGTTCCAAGTGAAAATTGCAATGTCAATGATACCACCACCCGTGGCTTAAAACTCGAAGGAGTGATGTTAACTCTGATACCATTAATTAAAGCTCTTATAAAAGAGTCAAATTTCAAAAACTAGCTTAAAAAATAAGAGAGTTCATAAGTCCATAAACCCTCATCAACTCTTCTTATTACCAATACGAGACAATTAAACCGTAACAGACTACACATCTTTTTTGGACCCCAAATGTCACTCATAATCGTCAATTTTACAGCATCTCTACCCTGCTACCAGCTGTTGTCTTTCACACAACTCACTATCAGTAGCTCCTCCATTGGCAGCTACCAGCCCTTGACACATCTCACCATACATAGAAGACGCCCCCTTTCACTCCTTTAAACACAACCAAATGTCGCATGTTTAGCGCATTCGGAGGCCTAACACCAAACTCTTCAAGCTTCCACAAAATTAACAATTTCTACATATTGTCAGCCTACAGCTTCTTTAGACCCCAAATGTCACTCACAGTCGTCAATTTTACAGCATCTCTACCCTGCTACCAGCTATTGTCTTTCACACAACTCACTATCAGTAGCTCCTCTAATGGCACCTTCCAGCCCTTGATGCATCTTGCCATACACAGAAGACGCCCCCTTTCACTCCTTTAAACACAACCAAATGTCGCATGTCTAGTGTATTCCCCGGACCAACACCAAACACTTCAAGCTTCCACAAAATTAACAATTTCCACCACAATCAAGAAACAAAATTAGCACAGCCCTAACATCCAACCTTCTTTTTAAACCAAAAAAATCACACCAAAAACCAATAGTTCCTCAATACATGTCGTGTTTTTGTTTTGCCAAAAAGGGGTGGATTTCTAAAACGCTTATATTGTTATTGTGCGATTTTCATAATCTGAATTCTTTAAGATCAAATTTAGGGTTAGAAAGTTTTCAATCTAAACTTTTTATATTTAAGTTAAATATAAATTTGATTTGTAGAGCTTATGATTCAAATTGAAAATTCAAGATGTTATAACAATTGTATAATTTAATGAAATTATAAAATTAAAGTTAGTTTTGATAGTACTATTGGAAAATAAGGTGAGATCCAATTTCACGCATAGTGGATATTTCAAAAACTAAAATTACTTAAATTATATAAAATAATTAACACATAAATTATAATAAAGCATAAATTTTTACTTTCAAAAAAATAAAGCATAAATTTTAATTCATACCTTATTCTAAAGCTTTAAAGCTGAAGGTTATTTACAATAAGTTTTAGACAATTTAGTAATTTAACTTAAAAAGTTTTCAATCTAAACTTTTTATATTTAAGTTAAATATAAATTGGATTTGTAGAGCTTATGATTCAAATTCAAAATTCAAGATGTTATAACAATTATATAATTTAATGAAATTATAAAATTAAAGTTAGTTTTGATAGTACTATTGTAAAATCAGGTGGGATATAATTTCACGCATATTGGATATTTCAAAAAATAAGATTACTTAAATAGATAAAATAATTAACACATAAATTATAACAAAGCATGAATTTTAATTCATACCTTATTCTAAGACTTTAAAGCTGAAGGTTATTTACAATAAGTTTTAGGCAATTTAGTAATTTAACTTAAATTAAATTTTAATTTTAATTTTAATTAAGCTTTAATTAGAATTATGATTAATTTTAATTAAATATTAATTACGCCTAAATAAGATCTAATATCTCAAACTGATCATTATTTTTAAATATCTCATAATCATAAAGTTTTTAAACTTTACAACTAAGTTTAACTTGATTAAAATACTTTTCTCTCATCAACACGTTCTTTGTACGTGACTCATCAAGTTTTTGAATATGTTGGCAATGAATATAAAATATAACCCTAAATTATTTAGGAGTAGATAAATTAAACTCTTTTAATATATTTTTAATTTTCTAATTAAACAATCAATCAATCAATCAATCAATCTATCTATCTATCTATCTATCTATCTATATATATATATATAATTATTGACACCTAACAACGCATCATAACCACCCAAATATTTAGGAATGTCATGGTGGTTTTAGCTACCCTTTTCATGCATGATTTTTTTGGTATAATTCAATCATTTCATCATGTAATATTTTGATTAGACATAAAGTATAAAAATAATATCTAATATGTTTTAAGTCCAATCGTATTATTTCTTCACTATTAGTAATTGATTCAATTAATAACAATTAAAAAATATTTTCAAAATATTATTCTACCTTAGTCAAAGATTTCCTTAATCAATACAAATCGAGAATAACGAAACATTCTCTCTAATCACTTTTGGGTAATAAATCATATATTAATCGCTCAATAACTTCCATATAATTTCCAACAAGAAAAAGGGTTTTAATCTACCACAGAGAGGGTTTGTACTTTACTTTTAGAAGTTTATTGAAAACATGCGTTGCAAGGCCTTTAACATTTGTTGGTGTCTCCTTTGGATGTTGTGGGAGGTTAATCAATAGGGGAATCATGTTATATCCAATAATTGTGACTGAGTTATTCTTAATTAGAATATGTTATAAGTGGTATCAAAAAATAGCAATCTTTATATAAGATAGATATGAAGATCTTAATTCAAATAATTATTTATACAATAATGACAATGAGAATTTTTATAGCTATCTAAGTAATGTTTCAAATGAAATTATTATACAGGGTCAATTAGTAAACTTATTATCTAATAAACACTCACACATTTTTTTAAATATCTTCATACTTTTATGTTTTATTAATATCCAATCTTAATATAACAATGTGTAAGAATACTTTAGGGATAATACATAAATATAATATGAATCTCATAACTATAATCTCATTATAATTTAATTTACAATATATATTTATCTCATGAACTTGATCATATATAGCTAAATATGTATAAGATTAAAAAATGACTTTAAATTATTTTTTTATTAAACTACAACTAACTAATTAGCTATTGGGCATAAGCCAACACCTTCCTCATATTAGATTCAAGTAGTATAAACCAAATCAACGACCATTGCTCCTTCCCCTTCTTCTTTTTCGATTAGTATCTTATTGTCTCCTCCATTTCTTATTCCCCCCCTTTTTTTTTTGGGATGAAATAACTAAGAATGTGTCTCAAAATTAATGTTTAAAAAAGAGAGATAGAATTGATAGGAGTGAAATTAGATAGAACACATACCAATTTCATTATTTTTAATTAAACTATTTTACTTAAAATCAAATTATTTTCAATTGTATTTTATTTCTTTTCATTATATATTTGTCTATTAATTTAATTTTAAAATTAATTAAGTGACGCTTTACTTCATCAACATTTAACTGTAAGGTAAACAACTGAGTTATATAACAAATTGAATTTAAGAAGGAAAAAAGAATGAACTCATTCTATTGATACATTTCGACCAATTGACTTCTTATAACCATTCCCATACCAAGTTTACAGACAAAGTAAGAGGAACGACAACAACATAAAAGCTCATTAATTACAATACTCGAATGTCCCAAAATGTTATTGGGATACATATTATAGTTATATTACAGGGAAAACAAAAAGCAAGTCATATCCTCAATTACATGAAATTCCAGCTTTTCTTACATAATGGAACATGCATTCACATTATCGTCACTAAAGATAGAGACCATGTTCTCTTCACCGGCATTTGTCGCCGGAAAAGCATGTACAACATTCCGAACGTAGCCAGCGGGGGCCCTTTTGTCGTAGGCGCCAGACACGTGCGGAAAATGGACCAGATGTTGAGGAATATAAGGCCAAAATTCAGCTCCCTTGCCAGTGCTCTTCACTTTCTTTAGCACCTTGTTTGCGTCAACGTATCCAGTAACTACTACCCGGCTTTGTTTTCTGTTCACTTCCACTGTCTTCACACCTGTACTTGTACAAGAAATAGTGTAGTTTATACCCCTCTTGAATAAAATGGTTTAACGACTAGTGAAAGATTTAAGACCAAGTTGAACTCCCACTCCCACTTATGGAAGAGGAAACTCTTTTGAGCCATATATATCAGGGAAAATGAAAAAGTAATTTGTTTAAATACAAATAAAACAAAGGGAATAGTATACAAGAAACCAAATACATTGAGATCCGAGTGGTGAAAATATAAACCAAGAAACATGTAATACGAATTTTCATATGTTAAGATTAGGTAGAATGCTTTATTATTCTTAATCAATAACTAATCATTCTGTCAGCAGTTACTAGCTAGTTCTCCAGCTTACAACTTGCCCAACAGGCAGCGGTTGAAAAAGAAGAAAAACAGAAAACAGAAAAGGATTTTCAAGAAGCAAAAATATGGCTTCTATAGAAGGTCACGAGTCGCCGCATATTCATTTGTTCCTTGTTCTGATGATTGTTAGTTTCCAGATCAAAAAATCTGATGTGTTATTTTCGTCTGGGATTCATTCTCTTCTAGTTCAGCAAGGGTTTTCCAGATAAATATTGAGCGATATATATATGGAGGTAAATTAAGAGGTGCAGAACCTTTCATGGAGTTAACAGCATTTTTGACCCTTCTTTCACAGCCATCGCAGTCCATTTTGACCTTGATCTCAACTGTCTAGGATCCCAAAATTAAATAACTACAATCAGCCACTAGCAGTGGAAGGTATAAAAAGAAAACAGGGCTAAAGAGGAGTTATCCTTCCTTTACTTTACAGATTACATGCTGCAAACAGAGAAAAAGTGAAAAGGGGTTGATACTTAGATGAGATGATAATTGACATTGAGTACCTGCATTGGTTTCCGTTTGCTTCTTGTACTGGCGACTGTACAGAAGGTGGAGAGGTAATAAAGAGCACCCATTTTGCTTCTCTTTGTGACAAAGCAAACGACTGACACAGACAGACTGTGTGTGTGTGAGTTTTATATAGAAGGAGATTTGCAGGGTGTATAGGCTGTAAGTATATGACAGACAGTGTGTGGATATTATATAGTATAATATATATTCGCAAAATAGTTTTATGGTTTTGAATAGGAGATTGAAGAAATAACACCCACAAACGCTGCTAAAGTTAAGCGGTCTGAAATCATTAGGAGGCAAACAATGTTTTTAAGCTATCTCATTTGTTGATTATTCTATCAAGTTAATGGACAATATTGTAAAGTGCTTTTACGTTACCTTTCAATATTGATCGATGAACGTGACTTTGCTTTCTAATTATCTCTATTAAATAAATTGTGATAGATGCAATGGTGCATGCAACCAAGGGAACTGGGAGTAGCTTTATTCTAATTCTGTCTCGCCTCTTTGTGCTTCAGCACAAGTAAACGTATTTTACCTACTACTATAGAAATACCTGTTTTGGTGTAGAACTTCATTATTTGAATTGTGAAAATAGAATTGAGGAAAAGCAAGAACATTCTTTTCCAATTGTTATTACTCGGGGTCAACAGCTCTCCGAAACACATGGAGGGTTTATCATTTTAAATCGGAACGTTGAGTTGGTTACCTTTCAACGTTACTACAATCACGCTAGTCAGAACGATTGGACTCGTTATAATGAAGTAGTTAATAAATGAATAGTTAATGGTGGATTATCATTAGCCTTTTTTTTTTAACATATATATATATACACGTGTGTGAGATTTTATCTCAAGCCACGAAACTAAAAAATACATCTCCATCTATCACTCCCATTCAACAGACATCTAACTACGTTAGGCGAGTCCGATGAGAAATTATTTATACTTTTTGACCTATATCCCAAAAAAATAAATATTAACTTACAGAAGAAAACTGTACATGAAGTTGTCTAATGTCTGGCCAGGTTTTACAATCGTAAATGAAGTTATCGTCAGGTACATTCATTTATCAGCCAGAATAACAAGAGCAATATACACCGTTATTACTCGAGTCTGCTTCTTTTATCTTTCCAAATCCACAATATTTTTTATTCATTTTCACTAGCCATTCATAAATCTCCAAAGAAAAGTTTGATCTGCCATTCAGTTACTCAATGCATGACAAAAGAAACTACTTATATATACAAAGAAACTTACAACATCTTTGAATCCTAAGAAACTACTTATATATACAAAGAAACTTACAACATATTTGAATCCTAAAGCAGGCTTACAGATGGTATCAACTACCTGATAGTGCTTTCAGTACAGATGTTTGGAACTCCACGGGACATGAACCATGACGCCAAATGAAGAGATCCAACCTGTTCTGCACATAAGAACCAAAGAAGCCGATTGGGATTAAAAGGAACCCTGTTGAAGGAGGATTATCAACCCTGCTTCTAATATTCTTTGCAAAAGATTGAAATCTGAGATTACTTCCTTCAGTTCTTGCTGTAAGCTCAAAGATATACCCTCCATTCATAGTGGATGGTCCTAAACAATAGATTTTGATTGTATGTCCAAGAACTTCAGCTTTACTATAAAATAAAAATAGAACACCTTCATTCTCCTCTTGAAGAACAAGGAACGTGTCACTAGTCGTAAAGTAAATAGGGAACGTGGCATTATAATTGAAGCCTATTCTAGAGCTTGTATGTTTACGGCTATAATGCTCATACAAATGCTTAGAAGAGTCGATGAAGTTGCAACCTTCCTGTGGGCACGAGCATGGTGCATAGATGCAAGTTTTATCATGATTGTGTTTTTTGTCGTAACTAAAACTTTCCTTGCATCCATATGGTGTATATCGGCAATTTACTCTAACTGATTCAAGGACCTTCTCAATGGCACGACAACGGTTGTAGCCAGTGGGCAAAGCACATGAAGGACATTTATGTGCAATCTTGATGCTACAGGAAGAGCAAGCAGTATGTCCATTTTCACACTGAATCAACCAGCAAAAGACTAATCAGATTCTTCAAAAACTATCAATAGTGCAACAAAAAACAGTTCAAAGAAACTAAAACATTGACACTGATGCATTGCATGTTTACCTTCTCTTTTGATTTCATTTAGCTCCCTTTTTTCTCCCTTAATCCTCCCAAACTAATAGTAAGACAATAGGACGGTGCAATATTCTAACCAATCTTAACATCCTAAGAGACTTTTTTAACCTCAAAAAAGGAGATTCTTTTTATGCGTAGAAATTAAATATGGAAGTTACACTTTAATAGTAGTCATTCAAACATTGGGAAAGAGTTCAACAATGTTACAAACAGTACAAGACCTTCAAAACAAATGTCACACTTATTTTGTCAAATGTGCTCAAAAGCTTTGCACACCATGAGAAAATGAATTAAGCATTTCAAGTATCACAATTAGTACTTCAGTTCAAGTTTAGACAGGACACACCTTGATCAGTCGTAAGGAAATGAACTTTCATGCATGTTTGATACTATTAGGTTCATTAATAAAAGGCAGTTGGTTTATCAATTTTGGGAAAGTAATTGTCAGCATAGCAAATCTCATAAGAGTCCCCACAAATAATATCCTTGTCAAATCAAGCATAAATTCTCATGTGACCACCTAGGAGGAGCTGGTTGGATTGCATCTTTGGGCTAATGTTTTTCAAAACAAAGATTAATGAAATTCTTGAATCTTTTTAACCACGACCAACCTTTTGTCAGGAAAAATTCAGAGGCGAAAAATATGAGAAGAAATGAATGGTCGAAAAATGACCTTAAAAATTTTCAAAGTATGTCTGACTAGATGCAGAAGCAACATTAGTGCAGGAACAGCAAACCAGAACAAGACATTAGGTAAAGCAACACATTCACAAAAGTGAAACTGTAATTAGATCTAAAAATCTAATCTAAATAAGCGCTACATAATGAACTTTCACCATGTTTGGAGTTCCACTGAAGAAGTAAAAATAAAAATCAACCACAAGTACTTACAATCTGAAAGTAGCATAACTTAATCGCATTTTGAACATCTAGAATAGGTAAAGATCATAGTAAAATAATCAAAAGACTAGACGTAATCATTGTGAACCATGTTTGCCTGGTTATTCAAGTGACCATGAAATTGTGGACCAAGAGTTATTCTCTCCAAAGAAATGACATCTCAATTTTGTTCGCTCCCACCGTGTTCGAGATCTGTCATCTTACTGCTAGTTGTGCCAGAAAAATTCAGAGAACACAATTGAAACCAATTACTTCATAAATAAAGTAGAAAACTACAGGGGGAAAAAAATCATTTGTTACATTATGCATCTTAACATCCATACTACGGGAAATTCACACCTTCAGAAGGCCAGAAGCAGCCTTCTAAACCTTATACATATCTCTATATGTATATTTGCAGATAATTAACTCTGATTGGTGCAGAAACACACACCACACTCAAAAGTTCTCAAGGGATAAAATGATGCATTTGAATATTTGATGGTATTCTGTAGCTGTTCTAGAAATAAAGAACAGCTAATAGCAACTTCAAAGATAATTTGAAACAAAAATCTATACGATAAAATCAAAATTTGAGAACTTCAGCCACATTAATTCCATCTTTGGGATGAATAACAACTTTATGGTAAGTAATCGATACCTTCAGGTATCCTCAAAATGTTAAATAATGCCTACCGAGCAGCCTAATTATCTGGCCTCACTAGTCAAATAATTTCAAGGAGATTAATCAATAGTTACTATAATTGCAAAGGATAATTACCATGTTTATGTGGCAAACCGATTTCCTGTTACTTATTCAAAAGGAATGCAACGCTAAATGGACAATGTCATTAGCCCTAACATTACAGATTTACAATTATTATGCACTATGAAGAGTGCATATTCAAGGGATATACTTGTAACTATCTCCATATATTCTTACGAGTAATAGTTAAGTGAAAATCCAAAAGAATCTGTTTCCAGTTCTTACAGCTTGCCTGACTGCCCCATATGAAACCTTAGAGAAGATACAAAGCACCAGATGGTAACTTCCCTTTTCAAAAGGAACTGAGAGTCCATCTTCAAAAGAACCCCGCATAAATAGGGAGATAGAAAAATACTTTGATTTAATGAAACACAGAAATTACATGTTTCAACATTAAGTTCTACAAAACATAATTTCGAGAAGCTGCACTAAATTGGGAGTCTTCGGGCATTAAGAGTGAAATTTTCACAAAAACCACAAATGCGCAGATAGAGATTCAAGAGACTCGTATAAAACAAACCAAAAGTAAGCAACCCACTACGAAACAAAACAATCACCATAGGCATGTAAATAAATCGTAGCATCATAACGTTAAAAAGTAAGAAGGAGAAAAAGGAAACCTGAAAGACAGGAATGGTGAAAGGCTCAAAGCAGATGGGACAAACTAGAACTTCCGGCTCAGTCATTGTAATAGTCCAAGAAAGAAGAATTAATGGTATTATGGTCATTTCACAGGCAAATAGGCTATAAAATTCGCAGTCAGCGCGCGTATAAGAACAACACACGGTTAAGGGTTTTTTTTTGCAGCAAAATTGAAAACATAAGATTAATAGAGTAACATTTTATATCTCAGGGTTTAATTAGCTACTTTCGTATAACATAGCAGTCACTACAGCAATTTTGTCCTAAATAAAACAAGTTTAAGAAACAAACAATTTTGTAGACACAAACTAACAAGTTCATGGAGAGACTGAAGTAGAGATTGATTGGTTCCTGAACGTGCATGTTCTTTGAGTTGACCAGTCCATAAATTCCTAGAACTGTGTAACCTGTTGGAAGTCCCCGCCACTGGAATACAAGGAGAATGTTTTACCAGAAGAAGTTTTCAAGGAAACTGGAGCAAATCCATTATATTCTCCTCTTGACTTGGCTAAACATATTTCAGACACACACTTGAAAGATTCGTGTCTTTGGTTGTATGGTTGAGCTGCATAACTCCCAATAGGCATCCACTGCAAAAGTCAAAAGTAACTGTACTGATTATCAAGGTTTAATATTAAGTTGAGTTCATTTTTTTTTTTTAATGAAGTTGAGTTCATTTTTATGTACTGATTGTCAAGGTTTAATAATAAATGAGTACTACCTGGGCTTCTGATTGTCAAGGTTTAATATTAAATGAGTACTACCTTGGCTTCCTCGACCTCTGACTCTTGCTTCTTGATGTTAAAGGACAGTGGTTGTAACTCACAGACAAAAAATAAGTCTGATTTCCCAAAGAAAGTCTGGTGGGTTTGACTGTTTATAAACAACATAAAATAACAGATTATTTTCGAATATCACAATCCAACATTTATACATAATTGAAACGAAGGAAGGATAGATTGCAAACTCAGCATTTGTTCAGATTTAATCATTCATATCATCGTAATGGAAAAGAAAACCATGTAAGGATAGATTGCAAACTCAGCATTTGTTCAGATTTGATCATTCATATCATCGTAATGGTAAAGAAAACCAGGTAAAACAAATAATTAAGAAGTGAATATTACCTAAATGCCAAGACTTGCAGAAATTTTGTATCAATCTGGAACGGAATACAAGGAAGAAGTTAGTGATGATCGCATGAAAAAGAAATATCATATTATATTATGTGTAGGTTCCTTACTCCTGTCTCTTCTTTAACTTCTCGAATGGCAGCCGTACAAAAATCCTCACCCTGTGAGAACAGAATTTTAGTCTCTGGCACCGGAGGCAACATAATATAACACAAATAGACTGCTATCTTACTTGATTCACAGCCCCAGTAGGGATCTTCCACACACCCTTACCTCTGAATTGTCCACTCTTTTCCTGAACCACAAGTACCTGCAATCAAATGAACGATTCACTTTACAACCATTAAGGCCTACAAAGTTCCTGAGCTTCAGTGTTGTTGAACAACCAAACCTCTTTCTTAGCATTCATAACAAAAGCACCAATGCCTACTGTATGTGAAGCATTTCCTGGAAGTGTATCAGGAATAGTTTTGGGAAGCCAATGTACCAGCATCAAATAATCTGGCTCAGCATGGTGATACCTAAATCCTTCCTGCACAGTTAGTAGAAAGGGAAACATGATTATTGATACCAACCGAGATTTACTCATCTTGACTCGACACCCTCTCTCCATTAAGATATCTACATATGTACCTTCATTGTAGGTTCAACAAGATTGACAAGTTCCGAAGGCAATTTGATCCAAACACCCTTCTTCCCCTGTATGTATGTATGTATGTATCAAATGTATATACAGTATATAATAAATTGCTTCAGAAACCTCAAAATACGTGAAAGATTTATGAGAAGACATGATCCAGGAAAGAAAGTACTTGCTGCCTCCACTCCGACAACGAAGCTTTAAGCCTAAGGGCGTAGATTTTGGAGTCCATGGGTTCCTTCATTTCCACTTTAACTCCCCCATAGAGATCATTATCTGCACTGAGTGGTTCTATTACTTGATCTGCCTTTTCAATATTCATCTGTTTCTCAAGAGAAGAAGAACTCGTAGGAGAGAGACGACATGGCTCTGCAATCTCAACAATCTGTTGCCTGAATCTGATTATGTTAGAAATTACATTATGACAACCACAAATTAAATCCAATAGTCCACCTAACTCCAACTGAGATCTGCCACTAAGTGCCTTAAATATCGTAGCAAAATCATAAATTCAAATTTTATCAGGAAGCAGAAGGTAAAAACCCCACTTAATTTCATGCACATATCTGACTTTAAAAGGTCATTAATTACTTCAGCAAGCATCATCCCGGAAATGAAACCAACCACAACTTGATTCCCATCTACCTGATGAACGTCCATAACTACCTGAACTTAATTCTATCCAATGAATGCCTTAAAACATCTTATCAATAGCATATATTCAAGGATTACAAGACAGCAATGCAAAATAAAAAACTTTCAAGCATATATCTGATTTAGCTGATCATTAAATGACTTAGCTTGCGGTCATCATCGACAACTCCCATCTAAGAAATGAAAAAAAAGAAGACATGTTTATTACGCAGCAACTAACTTAAATAGGACTTAAACCTGTTAATATACGAGGCAGGCAAGGGCCAGTACTGAAGGTCTTGGCAACACGCACAGAAACCGCTTGATAGCTGAGAAATGTTAAAACCTCATCAAGATTCACAAGAGTCGAGCCGGTCGACCAAATAGTGTGGGAAACACGGTTATTCAGAGTTATTTAATGTTATTCCAGGCTTCACAGAAGTGGTAGTTCTAATTTCTATAATTATTTGGTTTAAAGAAGCTTATAGTTTATGTAAAAACAATCAACTACTGGGACTGGAAAAGAATTTCAGACGATGAACTAAAATAAATTACGGGATAATTGGGGAAGGGCAAAGGCACCTGTATAAGCCATTCTTATACAAAATAAAATAAGCTTCTCTTAACTTTTATAAATAACAAAATGTCATAATTATATGACTCGTTTTAATTTTCGTAAAGATCACCCTGTTTTATTTTTTTCTTAACGGTTTGTTATTCACGGGTAAAAGACGGAGGAGGACAAATCGGAAGATTATGTCATTTCCATTGTTTTAATAAGAAATTGTCGTGTCAACTGAAAATGGAAAGTCAAAGTCCGAAAAATTCAATGGTCGCAGGTGTCAAATTTTTTTTAATATTATAATATTTTATTCTATTTCGTCAATTTTAAAAATCCGAATGGAGGTATAAAATTTTTTGTTTAATATTATAATATCTTATTTTATCCCATCAATTTTAACCATTTATTTATGGATATAAAACTTATGTGAGATTCATGAAAATAAATGATTTAGATTAAAAAATAAAATAAAATATCATAAAATTAAACAAAATCTGAACTCTCTAAAGATAATCGTATGAAACCGTTTAAGCGAAAAAGCTGAACATCAATGTATGAAAAACAAAGGGCCGGAGCACCTTTCTCTGTCAGGGTATTTTAACCCTATATTATTAAATTCTGTCCATATATTTATATAGAGGACAGAAGAACTACTCCAAAAATAAAATAATTTGCTGAGCGGCCAGCCGCTTGTTTTGTCATTTCCTTACTAGGAAGAGCCCTGACACTTTTCAGCGGTCAGACGCTTGTTTTGTCATTTCCTTACTAGGAAGAGCCCTGACACCTCTGTTGATACGCACAATTGCTCAGAATCAGTTTTGAAACTATATCAGAATCGGTTTTGAAACTATCTTATCTAGATTAGATCTAGCCTTTATTACTTCTGGTTAATTTTGTTAGTTAGCTGGCATACATTGAGGCCTAACCCATTGGGCATGCTCGAGTTTATGTTGTCAAGCCCAGCCAGTCCATCATTTTGTAAACGGCTTAATCAAGCTATGGGAAGATAAAAATTTGGGCTTTGCCACAATAATATTTACTTTAACCATGCCATGCAAATTTCCAAAATAATATTTCTTATTGAAATTATACATTGGTCTTTTAAATAGATTAGTTTTATCCTGAATTAATAATTGCTTTTATTTAATTAAAAGATCGTTTTTTCATTATATATATATATATATATAACTTTCTCTATAGTGACATTATCACATTTATCATTTTTTTCATGAGCTGCGGCATAATATTCATTGTGATGTCTTCATGGCTATGGGTTATAAGACAAATTATGACTATTCATGCTACTAAATGGCACTTCCATGTTCTAAAAACACACTAAGCAGATCTACTTATTTCTTAGTACCAGAATTGAATATCTCTAATCAAAGTCGTTTTAACTATCCACAAATCTAGTTGGCATTCTGAACTAGGGCACTGATAAGAGAATAGGAAATTAGTTAATTAAGATATTTATTACATGTCATCAGCAAACATATGCTGGAAGATGAGACAGTAACAAATAACATTAACGACCTTGCCTACATGGATATGAGTTTTAAGGATAGATGATACACGTTACCATGGAAGTTTGGGTTACTTGGACGAACATGTTAATATGGTTTTATGGTTGGGGATGGATTGATTGGAATTGCAAAATAGGGATCAACTAATGTTACTTCACATTTATTATCAAACGAGTCACAGCAGAACTCATTGTAGAAAGCTCTTGCCTTCATCAAAATATACCTCAACCTCAGAAAGTGAGCAAGTTCTCGTGCCCAGTTATGGATTCCCTGTCTTTTCCACTTCAGCTTGCATTTCATGGCCGCTTGATCTCTACTTTCTTGGCACCTTTTACGCGGATACCTTGGACCTTTGAGTCCACACAGAAGAGAGCTATCAGTTGCTTTTGGAGAATTCGTGTGTTCTCTAAGTACGGCAGGGCTCACAAGTTGGGTGGCCATTGAAGATAGCTATTATTTCCTCATCAAGGTTGGGACGGGTAATGGTCTTCATGGGATTAAATAGATGGTAAGAGCTGCGTGTGAGTGCTATCAACCGCACTGTGCCAGCCACTCTTGCACGTGAAAAGTAAGGACCACAATTTTCCGCCAGGAATCCATTGTCATTTTCACCTTTTAGTTATCAGAAGTTGATAACTAAAGATGATCCACGTCTTGTTATTTCTAGTTTCGGAATACCCTATTTATTAATTAGAATTAAGACTATATATCTCTTTGAACCGCCTATTAGCTAGATTTTTAATAAATTGTTGTTATTTATACCTCTTTTTAATAATGTTAATATGATGAAAATTGTGAACTAAGTATTCCGATCGATTTTAATATCTTGGAAGATGTTTCTACAACATTGAAGTCTTGCCTTTCTCCGTCTCTCTCTTGTTTTCATCTACAGTAAAATAAGAATATCATCTAGACTCCAATACCATTTGAACGAATATGTGAACACGGATGGTCCTTAATTTTCAAGGGCAATTAAGAACACTATGTGAGTGAAAGGAAAAGGACATACAGAATGGAAACATATGATGGAAACAGGAGAGCCCTGTGCATTCCCACTAAAATGGGGCTGAGTACAGGCATCTTCTTGTCATTTGGGTCTTCGAGATGTTTCTGGTCTTGTCTTTTTTTTTTTTTGAAAATGAAATATATATTGATAAACAATAGCTAAGCTACTGCTAAAATTACAAAGGTAAGTCAATCATCTAAACGTCAGCTATACAGAATCACACTGGAGGGCTTGCTTATAATTACAAGCAGTTTAATTACTCAATTTGGAGATGTTTCTGGTCTTATCTTTATCCTAGCTAGTACTCACACATTAGGACGCTTCATCACACTCAGGCTTCTAACATATGATTAGCCTGAGGTTTCTCTTTATTACATTCACGATAGGTTTTCAACAACGTAATTGTGAGTGAAACTTCAATTGCTTAAGTGAATCTAATACTAAAACGGACTGCAGCAATCTTAAGGGGGTACCGGTTTGGAGTTGTGCTTGAATGTGTACAGTTCTTCTGTTCCAATAAAGAAACACAATTCTTTATGTTCTCCATGAGTAATTAACCAGTTAGAGAATTTTTTGTTGATCGATGTGCAAATTTATAACAACGAAGGAACTTGTGGTTTTGGCTTTCAGGAATACCTTAAAGAGAGGTGTTCCCACCATATGGAGTTGGCCATATTTTTGAAAGGTTTTTCAATGCAAGCAATTCTCAACTATCGAATCGAGTAGAAAAGTGCAGATGTTACTTGCAGGAACTGTTCAATGAAAACGAAATTACAAGAACCAAGGAAAGTGATTTGCCACCATGCAAATCCAACCCCAAACTAGGATCTTGGGTGACAGTCCATGTTAGGGTTCACAGACGTCCTTTTCTAACAACTTAACGTGGAACATTTAATTATACGATTTGAACTCAAACATTTTAAAAAATGAAATTTTAAAATAAGTTAATAAATCAAGTTTAATCTCAAAAAATAAGAGCCATATTTGGAATTTTTTGTAAAACTACTTAAATTATTGATGTGACATTGATTAAAAAATATAACATGACACAAAAGTAGATAACAATTTTTCAAAATTACAAAAAGATTATTTAAGACATATATAAAAATTAAAAAATATAATTTAACTAAAAATTTAAAATATCTTAAATGCATATTTTATTTACAAAGAATTTATGATTTTTGATAGAGTGGAAAGAAATAATAATTATAGAATATCTATTTATGACACTCTTTCAAACAAGCTCTAATATATGTTTTGACTAATTAAATATTAATAAAAACTAGTGTTTTGGACTATTCTTTTTTATTATAAATATAATTAATTATTTAACAAAATTATTTTTTACTAACAATTAGTTTAATATATGAGCCTTATGTATTTTATTACAGTTAATCATTAGTTATTAAAATCATTTTATATGTAAATAATAAATATGATATTCTACAAACATAACTTTTAATTATAATATTTTATAATAATATGAAAAGAAATTTTTTTATATTATATAATTATATATTGTAGAGAAAGTTGGATGTAATTGAATATTGTTCAGTTTAAAGTAAGCGTAAAAAAACATTAAGTTTTTTAGTTTCATTAATTCTATCAAAATCTCACATGATTTAAAATTTATTAAAAATGTTTATATTTTATAAAAATTTTGAAATAAATCCTTCTATTAATTTTCTTCTTTTAACTTTCTTTGAAATTTTGTTACGGGACATGTGACTATATCACGCAAGTAAAAATGGATTCATGTTTATTAATAAATTTTAAAAATAATATAACCCAACAATTTAATAACATCACCTGATTAATTTTTTCCCTTTTTTTTCGTCATACTTCCCCAGCTTAGTTACATAAATCTTGTTAATTCTCTATCATACTTTTGTTTTTATTTCTTTTAAGAATAATAAAAAAACTTCACCAAGTATAAAGTATCTCATTTACATTTAAACGCAACGTATGAAAACTTGAATTTAAATGAAAGTAGGATCCGCTTTTATTTAAACATAGTTTTTGGAGCTCTTCCTCAATGCTCATCGCTCACCGTTTTGACTTAACACGCACCGTTTTGAAGCAGCGAACTAACAATCTGCATCGTTCTTCCTTCTTTTTCAATCCCTTCCCCATACTTAAAATTATACATAATGTACACAATATAAGCACATAAAAATAAAAAAATAAACCACAAAAAGTAATAAAGGGCTAGAATTGGTATTGCCCTGAATAACAAGAATTAAAAAGCTCTGAATTTGATTAAGGTTCCATTTGATATTATATACAATCATCCATGCAAAATATAAACATAAAGGGATAAAAATACAAAGTAAAATAAAAATAAAGAAAATTAATGAGACATATGGAAATAACATAAAATATCATAAAATAAATTCCTATACTATCATAAAAATGGAAATAAAATGAAATAAAATTGAAACCTATCATAATGTATGAGTTGCCTCGTATGCAAGGCTTATTTAATGTCATTAGCTCGATGTCTCCTTCATATTTGCTATCAACCTGGGTCTATAATTAGTGGTTTGCTTCCACCTACTTCTCGGCATAGCAATTTTGTAACATGTGAATAAGTCACATGTTATAAGATAATAATAAAAGCGTAATGTATCAAATTAATAACTCCAATGGACTCTATTAATGCCCTTTTCAATAACAAACTATTAATAAAATAAAAAACTCCCTGAATCTTCAGTTGACTCAAACATTTTTTTTTAAGAAGTGGGAACTATCTGTGTTTAAGGTTACTACCAATAAATCATTAGTAGTTTCCTCATTTGACTGCTTCTCTTTTTCTTCCTGAATCACCTTTGTCCACTCTTCTACTTTCTCTTCATAAACAAAGGCTTCCTTCTTTTCTTCTTCCTCATCATCTTTTTCCTCTCTTCTACTTTCTCTTCTTAGGGAAGGGTTTCCTCCTCTCTTCTTCCTCAATCATCCTTGTCATCTGCCCTTCTTTCTTTTCTAAAGTAGCATTTAACTCCTTGTGTTCTTGAAATGCAATTTTATTCATGAAGTCAACCTTTGTCTTCTCTTCACTCTGAGGCATTAATAAGCTTAAATAATTTGTTTTATTTAGCTTAATGTATTCAGGTGAAGAAAATCTCTCTTTAAATTTATTGTGGCTAGCTTATCTTTTGGCAAGGTATTCTGTTATTATGTCTATAAGATGTTTTTTTTTCTATTGTTGTCGTAATTCAACTGAAGCATAATCGTTCCACGCATTATCGTAAGGGTTGCTCCACTCTAAATTATAGGTATTCTCATATGGTGTACTCTGAGGCTAGTTTTGCATGTAATATGGTTGCTCCCACATATAGTTTGGTACCCAACATTTATGATTGTAATGGTAACCCCTACAAATGTCACAACACAACATAGATATTGGTTGAGCTTCAAAGTACATATCACCGTACCTTTCATTTCAAGTTTGTGATGTTGCCATATGAAATGACATATTATAACTCCAATGAGAGTATTGTAATTTCCATTCTTCCATTATGGTTTGTACTTATAACGATGAATCTTAAATGCTAACCATAAACCACAAACACAAAGTCAAAGTAGAGAAGCTCAAAAGATAAATAAATGAATATGTCAATAATAAATAAATACAAACAATAATGGTTAAATTAATATCAACAAGACTTTCCTAATATTACAATCCCTAGCAGCAATATTTATAAAGATTTATAAGTTTTAACTATAAGTACACAATATAGTTGTAGCCAGCACTGATAACTATATATCGATCCCATAATGATGATAAGTACTAATATTAACTCTTTTTCTATTATCTAACTGTTGAATTTAAAAATGAAACTAAACAAACCAAATTAAGATTAACACAATAATGAACTTAGATAAAATAAGCTGCTACAAAAAATCAATATCAAGTAAATAGTACCTCGTTGTTGAATCCCTCTAAGAATTCTCAAATATTAACTCTTTATCATACAATTAAATTTATTAATTATTAGACCATAAAAGTTTCTATCTTATGTTAATATCTTTTTCAAGACTGTTAACAACTAACTCTCGATTAATTAACTAAAATCTTTTTCTAGTTAAATCCCATAAGATTGCATTATTGATTCGTGAATTTCACTATTAGGTTTGACCATAATCTAGAGTATTATGTCGACCTATCTCTAGCTTTGCATGTAACTCCTTCCAATTATGGTATATCTATTCACATAAAAGGATTTCTCAATCTCAATCATATGAAATCAAATAATGGAATGATATTCTAAATATATTAGTTCAAGAATATAACATATAATTAAATCGCAATAAATCACTCAATAAAATCACATGAATAAAATGTTAAAACATATTGTCATCAAAACTTAGGGTTCATCACACCTAGGAACTAAACAATTTAGTTCCTACATATAGAAAACAAAACCAATAACAAATATGCAGAAGAACAAATAGAAAAAAATGAAATCATATTTTAAATCTCCTTTTTGTCTTTAGTAAATCTTTTGGCAATTCAGATTGAATAAATCTTGTGACGTAATTTTCATGTTTTCTTCTCTGTGTTTCTTATGACTAAACTCACCTCCTCTATTATGCTTCTAATAATGTCCTTTTATAGTAAAAATTAGGGCTTCTCACTTGAATTCACAATTTTATATAGGCATAGAGACTTACACGAGCAACATACATGGTTGTATCATGGGCTTGTATCTTCAAAAAGTCAAAAACAATATTTTCAAATCTCTACACGTTTACAATGACTTACACAATCATTGTACACAATCGTGTATCTCTGACTTGCTTCAAATCTTCGCTTTATGCTAAAATTTCATCTGAATTCTTCTCCTTTTAATCCATGAAGGTAATTATCACCTATAAATACACTTGAAATGAAATAAGTACCAAAAATACTATCAAACCATTAAATAATATGCAAAATATATTAAACATGGGTATATAAATATAGTCAAATAATCATTTATTAGTGCCACATGAACATTCTCTTTTTTATGAGGAGGGGCATATCTTTTGTTTATAGAAGAAGTAGTTGGAACGTGACTATATTCATCAACTTCATCATATTTAGAGCAAGATGTCCCTTGATTCCTTCGATCTGCTTTGTTAAAACAAAAGAATTTTGCCCAGTAATCTATACCAGAGTGGTAGAAAGTTCTTCAACCTTCTCTCTTAGTATCTTAATTGCCTCAGTTATGGAGGTCGAGTTGAACTTTAATTCTAAAATTTGATTTTTACGAACAACATCATTTTGTTGCAGTGACTTTTGATTTTCACCAATAGGAGAGTTAGTTAAAGGCCAAGCTACCTTCTCAAGATTCTCATCCATTTAGGATATAAAACCTTCATTTCCTATTATAGTAGGAACTTTTTCCTTTAGGGCTAGAGGTACAAAAATGGGCTCCAAGAAACTTAGAATGTAAAATTCTAAGCTACTAAGAAGCTAAATAAGTTGAAATAAGGCTTGGACTAAAGAAACGATTTGATTTAAGTAAAAGGACAGTACGAGCTTAAATGGGAATTTGAGATAATGAATACACAATGTAAAGAAAACTGGAAAACAACAATAAGATGTTTTCATAGTAGTTTGATTATTTTTCTATGTGTGTTTAAGGTTGTGTTGTGTATTATGTGTGTCTCTTATTATAGTGTTAGTGAATTTATATAATCTTCTTAACTTCAAGCAGTTGTCTCACTTCTCACGTTTTAGCTAACTACCTACCACTATCTTAACTTCACCCTTAAATAGCTCTTTTGAAACTTCCTAACTTCCAACCCATTTAGCCACGTTTCTCTATAATGTTCATTCCTCATTTTCATCTTGTTCAACCTCCACATTCTGGACTTCTGCCACCCATGAATTCTCTAGCTAAACATTTGTTGGACTTCCATGTTTTAGGCTCTTTCAACAATATATTGGATTTCTTTTATCATATCAACAATCTTGAAAAAGCATTGAATAATTAGAGTTAGAAAATCAACATATTATACATCACAATGTCATTAAGTTAAGTAGTATACATATTCACATAAATAATATTATGTAGTTTAAGTAAGTCAAAAATCATCTAAGATTGTGAAAATAAATTCAAATGAGTAATAAAAGTTTAACTATATCTTCTTAAGAACTTTTGTTTGCCTTCAAGTTTTAGTGCAAAGACAAAGAATATGTAATTTTACATTGTGATGTTCCAAAGTTGCTAATAGTTTCTTATACATCATAATTAAAAAATAAATTATATTAGGTAGCAAATGCTTTCTTTCTTTTCATGCTTTTAATGGAACTTCTCTCAAAAGTGATAATATATCCTGACTCTGTTTGAATTCCAATTAGTGGTCTTTAGGTTTTGGAAATTTTGGAACAAAGGGTTGAATACTGCACCATTCTTTTTTGGTTGCCCACAAGGTGTCTTAGGAGGGTCCCAACTATAAGAAGACACCTTTAAGTTATTCACACCCAAAATAATCCCTGCTCGAGCTAGGTAGGTCCTTTGCAGAAGGCAAAACTCTGTACCATTCTAGCTCACTTGTCAGTCAAAAAATGGTACTAGAAACTACAATTTTTGATTAAACACTAGTATCGACTGGTACTAACCTCTTTGGTTAATATTGGTTGGTACCAGTAGGCACCCGAAATACCAACCAGATATCAATCTAGACTACAAAAATTGAAAAGTACCATAACCAAATTGCAAAAAATTAAAATTTATTCTAAATTCTAACCTTAGTCGTCGACGCCCTCACTCTCATATGCCATTCTATATTTGTGTTTCATTCACGCTTTACAGGACTCTTCACTGTTGTCTCACCGTCATCTTAGCTCTCCTCTTCGTCAGTTAGTTGTCTCCTTAAACCTCACCTCTATCTCTCTTGTTTATGCCATCTCCTCACCTTAACATAGTGTTTGGTTATTATCCCCGTTAGTGAGGACAGAAGATAAAATATAAAAATCCTGTCCTCCCCTATGTTTGGTTGCTGTCTCCAAATTTTTGTCCTCCGCCTCCGGATGACAGGGACAAATTTTTTGTTCTTCTAAAAAAGGAAGGACAAAAACTTTTGTCTCTATCTCCGAGATAAAACATATAAGCAACTTT
Organism: Erythroxylum incrassatum; assembly: GCA_026546855.1. Classification (NCBI taxonomy): domain Eukaryota; kingdom Viridiplantae; phylum Streptophyta; class Magnoliopsida; order Malpighiales; family Erythroxylaceae; genus Erythroxylum; species Erythroxylum incrassatum. The sequence continues at coordinate 10,992,271 of JANVCL010000005.1, forward strand.
CAGAAATACCTCTCCTTCCACATAAGCAAATGTTTTTTTTAAATTATTATTATTATTATTATTATTATTATTATTAATTTTGTATTTATTATTATAAATTTTTTACTTATTATTATTATTATTATTATACGAAATTAATTATTATTATTGTTGTTGTTGTTGTTATTGTTGTTGTTATTATTATTATTATTACTACTACTACTACTACCACTGCTACTACTACTACT
>JANVCL010000005.1:10992597-11052654 GCA_026546855.1 Erythroxylum incrassatum
AGTGATTGCTTTTGAGATTACAAATAATTGCTAATAGTGATGATTGGTTGTTAAAACATGTAGTTGATGTTGTATTTTTGTAGGTGCCAAGGTTAAAGCTGAATGCAGAGCCAAGAAGTCCATGGAACTATTGTTTAGTAAGGAAGCAACCACCGATTATATAGGATTGTATACATTTGAAGTTGATGAGGACCATGAGGATCAAATTTGTGATGTATTGCTGGTTAGCATCCCCCTTAAAGGGTGCAGCAAGACATCATTGCGGCGTGATCGTGCTGGTGTTATCCTCACTCGAGAGAATGGGATTGCCTCATACGATCGCTGCGCCAATGCCATGGGGTTCATGAAGGATCAATTGGAGGTTGAATGCAACGAAATCCTCAAACAGTATAAAAAATCGAAAATGAGGACTAGGTTTTGCATTGAATTGTTGTAAGACATAGTTGATTGGTGCTTGTGCTGTTACTTCCATCACGCGGATTGTCTTTGTTATCCAACTGTTTAGAAAACATGTTAATTTATGCTCGTTAATGAACTCATTGAAAACTTGTTACTTCCATCACGCGGATTATCTTTGTTATCTCTTATGTGCATTCCTTCTATTGGTTGATTTTCAGCTGAAAGGTCAATAATAATCTTAATTTTACATCTAAATAAAACTTAGGTCTTAATGTTAAGTGTACAAATTAAACTTTATCAATTTTACGGTGAGAATTTTTGTAGCATCATATTTTTTGGGTTATGGTGTTGCATGACTCTTTAAAATTAAATATTTTTATAAAAATATATACAATTAAATAAATAATTAAAATATGTATAAACTTTAAATTTCTATAAATCAAATTAATAAAAATTTTAATTAAACATTAAAAAACTATTAATTAACAAATTCCTAACTTTATCAATCTCTAAATCTTATTATTTTATGTTGTTGTTGTTGTTGTTATTGTTGTTATTATTATTATTATTATTATTATTATTATTATTATTATTATTATTATTATAAATTTTGAACTTATTATTATTTATTTTTATTTTTATTTTTATTGTTTTCATTTTATTATTAATTTTTTAATTATTAATTTTGTATTTTTTAATTATTATTATTTGATATTAATTTTTAATAATAATAATAATTATTATTATTAACTTTTTTACTAATACAAATCTTTCGTAATAAAATTATCAATGAATTACATATTTCCAATCATATTAAGGCCTAGGGGCAATTGCGTCATTAACACAATTTTTATGTTCTGTTCACTGTAACTAAACACATTTCTGTCATCGAAACGGAGACAGTTTGTTATATTATGTCAATCACAACCAAACACCTTACAGTCTCTAATTTTTGTTCCGTTCCTCTCTAAATTTCTGTTCCGTTCTGTCTCTGCATACAGGAGACAACAACCATACACAACGTAAGTCTCCAGTGTCCTCTCTATTGCTGGTTCCTATCTGTCATAGTGCTGCCTCCCCTGTGCCGTATCCTTTTATCATCCTTTGTTGATTTTACTCTTCACAAGCTTTTCATTTTGAGAAGGCAACTTAACTCTTCACTCGTTACCTCCTTAAACTAATTGCCTTCATCAGTCATCTACAGATTCAACATTTTTCAATAGACACTATAAGCCTTAGGCTCTGTCCTGATTGTGCGTTAAAATTGATGACAATGAAGTAGTAATATATACATTGTCACCGTAGTTTAAGTAGTATATACACTTTAAAGAAATAACTTATATTACGAAAATGACAATAACTAAATGGTGGTGTGATGCAAGTATATCATTCAATATTGCTTAGTTTTATTATTACTAGCCTATGGTGGATGCTATTACTCTTATGATCCAAAATGCAAAGCTTCTTTAATTGATGACTATAGAGATAAGCTTTGTCTGTGAGATAAAAATTAATTTTAGTGGAAGAAGAATAACTTGGTCAACTTATGGTATTCAAATATGTTTAATAGTTGGACAAATTGAAGGTATAAACCTGTTATCAATGTTTTGGTTTATCCTGCTAAGGGAACAATTTCTTTGAACTTCATTGATGCATATGACATTGTAAACAATATCGATACTTTATTTGAGATATTTGATGGTTGTGAATATAGTTAAGTCTGAAAATATGGTACAGTTCATCGCTAGTAATGATGTTGCTTATAAAGCAGTTGAGAGAAGATTACAAAGCAGGTATAATTCTTTCTATTGAACTCTTTGTATTGCACGTTATATTGACATAATGTTGAAAATTATAAGAGACGCTCGATACATTCTTATCATTGATGAAACCATACAAAAAGTAAGAAAAGTGACTAAGTTCATTTATAATCACATATGAGTTCTACATTTGATGATAAAAGATTTCACTAATGGTAAAAGTTTATGTCATCCTACCATTACAAGGATATAACTAATTTCTTATTACTCGTGTTTTATTCTAATGAAGGAGTTAAGAAAAATGATTACAAATGATAAGTGAGTTATATCTTAACATGTCAGGTCTAATGTTGGAATGAAAGTTTTAGAATTATACTTTAGGATCATAAATTTTGATCTCAATATCAAATCGTCATTTAAGTTTGTGAGTCTTTGATGATAGTACTTTATCTGACTGATAGTAATGACAAGGTCACAATAGGTTATTTTTATGATGTCATGAAGAGTGCAAAGGAAGTAATTAAGATCCATGTAAAAAATAGGTCTTTCTTATATACTCCTTGTCTTGTAGTTATTAAAGAAAGATAGGAAAGGCAAGTTTACTTTTTATTGTTTTTTGGTTGTGCATTTATGAATCTATTATCTATTTTAGACTAGGTTTTACAAAGAAAGTTGTAGTTAATAGGGGAGTGTTATTAACTATCACAATAATTACTTCATATGAAATGAGATAAGATCTCCTTGTCTTATAGAAGGATGCATTTAGTGATTTTGGCATGTTAGTTACAATTCATCAAAAAGAAAAACTTAATCCAAGTATATATTTCTTCACGTTTGTTAATTATTTGAAATTAATCATCACTTTATTTTTTTATAAGATTACTTTTGTTGCACTTATAATTACTTGGTGAGACTAATTTTGAAGTGGTTGTGTTCTATAATTTTAAGGGTTTGTAATTTGATAGATGAGTCAATGTGAGAGGCAACTGTGTGCTAAAGGAATTGTAGCATATTTAAATTCATTCATTCCAAAAAGAAAAAAAATAGAATACAAAAGATTAAATAATTTGGTCTATATTCAATGCAACTTGAAACTTTGAGGAAGGTACGTTATTATCATTATTAAGTTTAATATAATTTTTGTGATTTCTTAATAATTTAATTTTATTTGTTGATTAGGAATTTTAATAGAGCAAGGAATTCAACAGATCTAGTTTTCCTTAACCATATCGACAGGGCTTACGAGGAACTAAGTTTTATAGATAAGAATGACTTGAAATATAATATTCAATAAAAAAGTATTGACATGTCATTTATTATAATAAGTCTAAATAAAAGTGACAATGAAACTTCTCTCAATAATATGAATTTTTTACCAAATAAAAATTAGAGTCAAAGCGATTTAATGTCATTGAATAAAATTTTAGGTTTTTCATTTTTATCTTTTCTTTTAATTTCACTTGTATTTAATATATATGTTAAATTCTATACATGTAATATAAATATTAAAATTTTAATTGTAAGTGTTTTGTTTCAATTTTCACTTCTACTTTATTGTGTTCCTCGTCACGAACTCTTATTGTAATGCTTATAGACTTATATTATTCTTAAGAGAAAGAACTAATTTGCCCCCTAACATTTGACAAAAAATTTAAGATGACTCTTACCGTTATTTTTGGTACCTATATAACCATTAATGTTTCAAAATAGAGCAGTTGCCCCAAAATTACTAACTCCAACAAATTGCAATTACATCTTTATTAAAAATTTTCACCTAACCAAGCTACATAAGATCATTCATAAAAGTTCATTATTTACATTTAATTAAAAATATAAGGATATATTTAGTTTCTCGCAAAATCCTTATTCTAAACTCTTCTTCTTCATTAACCTAATTTAGTCCTAAGTAATCCTCACCAACCCAACCAACTCCGCCCGTTGGATTACTTCTACGGAGTATGAAACTTTCATGGTTGCTTACTGGAGGGCCGTTTGGTGATGATTGAGGGATGAACTTGTAGTCACCAGATAGATTGAAGCACCAACCATGATAAACACACTGCAACCAACCCCACTAATCAATTCTTCCTTCAGAAAATGGAGCCAACCTATGACGACAAGCGTCATCAAAGACTTTCCACGTTTTCTCATTCCTATCCCACTAAACCACCACATCAAGACCCATCATTTTCTTTACATGTGGCACCCTTTTGTCCAAATCACAGACTGGCATAACTGGGTACCAATGTGAAAAGTAGTCAAATTTCTCTGCTTTAGTGTGTTCTGCAACCTCTATAGCTCAGGTGGGTCTACGCAGTCGGTTGAGACAGAGGAAGGCGATGGTTGATATTGCATTAAGGAACTTTGAAGGTTTTAATGTGTTGTCTTGAATCTTGGAGAAACCTGAACTAGGAATTGAATCATGCTAGAAAGCGACGAACTTTGGCTTAGTATGTACTATGTTGGGTTTTCAACATCCAAGTTGGGACTTTACAGATAAAAAAGAGGAAGCTATAAAGCTCCTGAATCAAATACAACTGATCCATTCAAGTTCAAATTGGGTGGTGAGGATTTGACTCGAGAACGTTGTAGGACCAAATTAGGTTAATAAAGAAAAAGGATTTAAGACAAATTAGGGATTTTGGGCAAACTTAAACTTATTTCATATTTTTAATTAAATTGTAAATAAAAATATTTTATTAATTAATATTAAGATATAAAATTATTATTTAAATACATGTCAGCCAATATCTTACGTTGCTTACCTAGATAAAAAAAATTATACAGATACAAAACGGCAATTTGACTGAGATAATAATTTTGGGACCAATCGTTCTATTTTAATAACGTTAAGAGCCAAGTTAGTACTAGATAGAATGGTAAAAACCATCTTAAACCTTTTGCCAAAGGTTAGATGACAAATTGGACCTATTGTCTTTTTTTTTTTTGGTAAATGACCTATTGTCTTATATGTATTGACGTAATTATTCTTTTCTATATAATATAAATTGTAACATTATTTTCTATTATTCTTAATTTTATATTTATTTGAAATTTAAAAATCTTTTTTGATATTAATTGTAGTTATTGATTATATAAAAAGTACGTGAAAAATGATATTAATAGAAACAAAGGTATAGTTGTTATATTAAATTTATATTATTAGAAATTTTTTAGACGATGTTGATATAAAATTAAATATATATAATATAATATATTAAGGAGCTATTTATAAAATAAATCGAAATTGTATACAATATTAACCAGAGTACTATATGATATTATAACTAAATTTAACATTAAATTTGGTAAGATGATCATAATATTATTTTGTGATTTTTAGACTTTGAAATCATAACTTAATTTTTTAAAATTTAAACTTGAAGCCAACTCAAAATTTATATTATATTTATTAATTTAAGGATGAGTCGTGTTGCAACATTTTGACTTCCAGAGAGTATTCACCAAAACTCAATTGCTGCTAGTCTCTCAAGTGCCCAATCCACTATAACAAACAAATATATCATAAAGAATTAACTAATGAAAGCTAATCGATTATAAAAGTCAAGTTTTGCTAAGAAGTATATCTTATCTTAAGTCAATAAGATATTGGTATCTTCTTTAACGAAGATGATGGTTCACCCATACAAGAAAGTACACTTCAAAATTAAAAGCTTAGAAGTACATTGTCTTGGGTAACTTTGTCGGAAAATAAAAGTGGAAGTGAATGTAGTGGTGTCAAAACTAATCCTAGTAGTGGATATAAGCCTACAAATTATTGACAAACGTTCAAGATAAACTTTACCTACCCTCCACCACAAATACACAGCCCGTGACACCACAGAGTATGTTTAGCCATCTGCACAATCTGCCAATTAATCTTCATTCACGGATTAATCCCCGTCTTCTTCTTCCTCTCCTATAAATATAAGTACCCTTAGCCAACCCCATCACACATGCACACTCCAAAAGTAGCAACAATAGGAGGAAACAAACCCTAGAAACATGATGAGAACATTCCAAAGTGTGTTTATTGCGAGTTTATTAGTGCTGGTAGTGATAAGCAGCAACGGGTTGTTTGAGGTTTCCAATGCCCAGAATATATGTAACATGCCAGTCTCTGGACTAATGTCATGCATTGGTTCTGTAACACCACCAAACCCAACCCCACCAACCCAACAGTGTTGCTCGGCTCTTTCACACGCCGACATGCGGTGCCTTTGCTCCTACAAGAGCTCCAAGGTCCTACCTTCACTTGGAATCGATTCAAACCTTGCCATGCAGCTGCCTGACAATTGCAAGCTTCCTCATCCTGCCAGCTGCTAGATTCTGACGAACCTCTTGTCTTCGCAGCTAGCTAGCTCTGTACCTCTATTTGTCACTTGACAGCCACCACCTACAGAAACTGATGGTGACTTACAAATAAATCGACTATGTATAAGTAGTCTAGGCATTTCCTATCACCCCTTTTCAGCATTTCTATGTCATTTCCCTTACTTGCTATCTATATATTTGTGTTTCAGAGTGTGGTTTTATGATGATCAAGACTATGATTATATGATGATTAAGACTATGATCCCTGTTCGTAATTATGATTATGAAGATTAATGCCTGCATTTGTCTCTATTGTTTTTCTTTTCATGGTTGTTAGGCCGCTGGAATAAAACATATATGCAACAAAAGAGGTAAGAATAGTCTCTAATTGATAATATATCACAAATTCTCTCTAATTGAGAATATATCTCATATAGGAAATTTATGAAGAGAAATGTATACTCGCTCACATCATCAAATTGTAGATATTGGAAACCAAACATACCAAGTGTTTCATAGCATGAACAACTCAGTCCGATTCTCATCACAATTAAAAGCTTCTTATTTAGGCTCATATAAAGGGAATAGATAACTTATTATCATTTCTCTATACTACCCTGATTCATGACTATCTATCTGACCCACAAAAATTGAATTAAGATTATGCTCATAAAATAAGATAAGTATAGAGTAACAAGAACAGGTGATCTAAACCTTATATAAGAGAACTTGTTCTATTCAGGTCCCAATTTGGCACGTTACCTTTGACGACAAACTTTTTGGATAACTATGATTTTATCTCTAGCAAATAACGTGTATACTGTTTTTTTTTTTGAAAGATAATGAAGTTCAATGTTTTAAAAATTAGATTAAAAGTTAAATTAGTAAAATAAGATGTTTAAAATTTAAAAGGTTTAATCCATATTAGACTCTTATAAAATCGACTAAAGATTGAAGAAAAGAATTTGAAATATAATTGAAATGAATTATCCTTGTTTATTAAAGAATTTAAAATTTAATTAAAAAAGATATTATTAAATAAAGACTAATTGATCTATTTTGATTATAAAATCTTATTAATTTTAAAAATTGTTCAGTTTTTAACAACAAGAATTGTTAAAGTAAATAGAACCAAAAAATTAAAAATCGAACTGAAAAGTTGAACAATTAAATGTTTTTAAAATTTAATCTACCGAGCCAGTTGAGTTTTTCAATCATTAATGAAATCTATACATGAAGTTTCCATAGATGGCCATAGGGGTGACAATTAGGTTCTAGTCAATGGTTTGACTATTATCTAATGAAAATGATGTCATTTTAACCCATTATTTATAAAAAAATTGATTGGCTTAGTCAAGCTAGGCTTAGGCTTGGGCTCGAGTTCGGGCCATCTCTAACCTGATCGAGCTCAGGCTTAGACCGGTTGCCTCAAGTCGAGCCCCAACTAGCAAGGGTCTTGTAAGCCCAACACTAGTAAATATCCTAATTGAAATAAATTTGGTATTAAATAAATTGAAGACAATTAATTGATTAATATTATTGAAAAATCTTATAATATCTTAATATTTATAATAATATACAACTAAAATACCTTCCCCTTTTCATATTAAAATCTCTTATTTAAATGCCACATGCAAGCCAATGTCTCTCTTTTTCTTTTATCACATATTACAAGTACATGATGATAATCTTGTAATATGATACTACCATCTTTATTTTTTAAATGAATAATAAATTATTAATATAATAAAATGCTTTAAAAATATCTATATCCATATCCAAACGACTGTAATATAATTCTATAATATTTATTTTTTCATCCATATCCATCAAACAAATGACTTTTATCATCATTATTAACACCCAATTTAAATCTCTCTAAGGTACAACATTTGAGAAGGTTTGATAATATGCAGTTTTATTCTTACTTAATAAAAAAGCAAACGACTCTCTCTTTTCTAAATTTATAAATCAAAAGTAGCCTAAAGTTATGTTTAATAGGACAGTTAGTAATGGAATGTAATGAAATAAAATATTATTCTATCATTTGGGATAAAAATTTATAATGAAATAGAATAAAATAAGGAAAACGGAGAGTTTCATATTATATCCTATTTTATTTTAAATAGTAAAAATGATTTACTTCTGATTTGAAAGGTTTAGAATGAAAATAAAATAATAAATATGCACTATTTAATATACTTTTAATAATTTTTTATAATATCAATTGTACCTTCAAACTTATGTTTTATATCTATTAACATATGTTTTGTTCTATAAGTATAAAATAATCATTTATTATTATCATGCATACATTTCATTATATCTATCTTTCAAACAACATTTCACTATATTATATCATAAACTCTTTCATCCTTCTCAAACAATAATTTTCTAATATTACATCTATTTATATTCTATTATATTATAAATCATTCATTTCCGTTACATTTTTTACGTGCAATAAATGGCTTAAAGATGCAAAGATGCAAGAGGATGCCTTTCCTGTAAACCTCCTAGTCTGCTGAGAACATATAGTTTCTCTTACAACTTTCAATACGTCCGGGAGGGGCATAATCAACGTATAGGTTAGATAAAACACCATGCAATCATTAGCAAAAACAACATTCTTTCGAAGTGTTAAAAATTTTCACAGAACAAAAATTATGCAAGAGTGTAACTTACGAGACAAAGAATAGTTTTATCTTTTAAAAAATATAAAACGAAAGAAACTGAGATGAACATAAAGACGCCAAGTTGCTCATTGGTGAAGTGTTGCTTGGGGATGAGCACAAACAAAGCGTCAGGCAGCTTTTGGAGCTCAGTAAGGGAGCAGTAACAGGAGAATGCAGCAGTCAGGAGCAATATTTCTTGTCACTGTAGCCGTTTATCTATCTTGAGACAGAAGTTGCCTGAAAATTGACCAAAACCCCAACAAAGCATATTGCTTTCAAGTGTCCCAAGCAAGTATTGCAAACGTTCAACTTGTCAATTATTTTGCCTTTCCGTTGGACATTCCACATCCATCAACAATGATGTTCCCTGACAAACTTAGACCCTCTCTCTGTACAAAAACATATGCATGGTTCGTTCTCTGCTCTGAAACTGCATTAAGTGGGCGCAAACCCAACTTTTTAGGTAAGTTCCTGGTCTCATGGTCTGAGATTGCTCAAACCAAACAAATAACATGCCTGCCAGACCACCGGAGGAGCCTCCATACACGTTGTACTCCTACCTATCACCGTTCTTTGTATCAGATTTTCTTGTGCACCATAGAAGAATAATCACGCCAACCACCAAAATCCTGACAAAATGGCTGTATCATATTTGACATCTTGAGCATCAGCAGGCTGCAAAGACTTGCATCAATGGTTGCAAGAGAACAAAAATTGAAGCTTTCTCAACCTAAATATGGAAGATTATGACTATTATCATCAATGAACACTGGAATGTTGGATGGTTAGTTATCAGATAGATCATGTGCAACTCAGAGTTCTACGTAGAATTACAAGGAAATGTACTTTCTGTGGCTATAGCAGAGGAAAGATATTCGAGCTTTGAAACAATATTCTAACCCAGATGTAGCTGCAAAGTTCATTATGCAATATCAAAGGTCCCCAATGAGTCAAATTTCTTGGACTTGGTTGATTGGATAGAATCAATGTTTTAAAAACAGGACAGGATATCGAACTAGTCAAAGGAAAAGTTTAAAGTTTAAAAGTTTAACCGGTATATAATAAATAAAATATAAAAATTATACAAGGAACAAAAAAAATAAAAGAATCGATATGTGTGTTTTGTCCTCCATCAAATTTTTAATTGACAATTAAAAAATAACAGGAACTGCAGTTAAAAAAATTACATAAAACAAGCTGAAGTATGTGATGAATGAAGTAAACAAGGTGTTGGTTTCAAGCCGAAGTGATTGCACACAATACTGCCATCACAATACGATGGAATAATAAACTGATCCTTAATACAACAAATAGCCCATAAGCAAATCATGATAAGAAGGGCAGATTAATGAGAGTAAGCCTAAAGATGCACTAAGGACTTAAGCACTGCACCATTTATAAACAACCAATACTTTATTTAAAGCTATGTTTAGTTGAGGGTTTTATAATAGAATGGGATGAAAGAGGAAGGTTTCATATTACATCTCATTCCATCCTAAACAGTAAAAATAGAAAACCTCCAATTTGAGGGATTTAGAATGAAATGTAAAATGATACACTATATTACATTATAAACTCTTCATCCAAACAACATTTCATTATATTACGTTATGAACCCTTCTATCCCTCCAAATAACAATTTTCTAATATTACATCTATTTACGTTCAATTCCATTATAAATTATTTCATTCCGTTCTATTTCATTCCACTCCATTAAAAACTTTACGTCCAACCAAACATAGCCTAAGCCTAATAATTGTTTTTCTACAATAGTTGTAGTTTTCAACAACAAATCAAGAAAACGGAAATTAAGCTATGAAATTAATAAACTGAACAAAGTACCATGCCTATAAACCTATGAATCTGAAATTATTGAATTTCTAGGAGACAAAACTGCATGGTCCAGCAGAATTAAAAAGAGATTGAGGTATAAACTGCCATGATCAGCAATCAAAAAAGAAAGAGGACAAAGAACACCAGAACCAAACAAAGCCACAAGCTTTTCTAATCAGATATAATTTACTCAACACCAGAAATGTCATTAATGAAATCAATAAAACAACAAGTATCGTCAACAAAACAAGACCTTAAAGTTTCAAAATGAACTGTAGTCAGTAGCTCACAGTAAACATTAATACAAGCTCAGAGGCAAACTGCCAACCTTACAACAATGATAATCATATTCATCGTGAATCAAATTCATTGTAAAAAGATCTTTATTGCCTTTTTCCCAAAACAATTCATAAGGAAGGGTATCAACATGTAGCAGCAATTTACAGAAATAAAATAACTTTCAAAAGAGTTTAAGAATTTACACAAAGATTTTTACTTTAACAATTTCCTCTCTTCTTCTTCTTCTTCTTCTTCTTCTTCTTCTTCTTCTTCTTCTCTTGTTTTTGTTTGTTGGGAGAAATCTTTCAGTTCTTTGATCTGTCATGCACCAACAGCAAAACATTATCAGAATTATTGGTGATATCATATATGAAAAGATAGTATCTCATTCTGATTAGTTAAACTCCAGATGCCAAGAAGAGACAGACATCTTGCATCTTTCGGTCCACTTTCAATTGAAACTTAGGTTTCTTTCATCAATATCAAACTTTCGCAAACATAAAAGATTTAAACTTGAATCTTTTTCTTGACAGAAAAAACTAACAGGAAGTGGAAATAAAAACAAAAGAAAAACATGACAGCGTCTTCACCTCGTAACACTACAAAAATATAAATATATATACAACTGAAGCTCTTGGCAAGAGTATGCAGATATCTTATTTAAAATAAAGCTTGTTTTAAGTACCAAGATTGGGAAAAGAAACCAAGCTTCTGAGAAGCATAAAAGCAGGATCAAGAATCAAGTCCTGTCCTCTGTAGATATTACATCAAAAAAACAGAATTAAGGACCCTCATTTCGCTCAGAAGTCGGATCTTCAAAGCCAAAAGTTGTTAAAAAAACATGAATGAAGTGTTGTAAGTGTTATATGGAAGAAACAAAGAAGAAAATCAAGCCTTTGAGCAACATGGAACAAAAACAGGAAAAAAAACCAATTTGCCTCTATTTCTCAAAGACTGAGAATCAAAACCCTGAAATCAAGCATATTTGCGAACAGAAATGAGAGGAATAAAGCTTGGTGAACAGAAAAGAAAACACACAAACCAAATAACAGAAAAACAAAAGAAAGGCACCGCAGGACAGAGAAGTATATACCACAAACAATCAAGAGTAGCTAAAAATATAAGCTAAAAGAACACAAATAGTCATGAAATAGGGAAAGGGTGGTGAAGCATCAGCATCTGAGCTCCTCCGACAAGAGCTCCTTGCAATTACTCCTTGTACCATAATCAAATTCCAAGGAAAAAAACAACAAAAAAAGGTGAAAAGCCCATAAAAGACAATAGCCAGAATCAATGATATCTAGTAAGTTTTTCTTCCCCCCAAGCTCTTGCATTCTCATTATTCATTACCAATTCACGAAACCACACAAATCCCAGCAAAAAAACTGCAGAAAAAATGGTAACTCAACGATGAGAGAGATATAGATAAAGAGCAGGAGAGAGAGGCAGAAAGGCAGAAAACCAGTCCAGTTCATGGTTCAGAAATTATTTAACTGGCCAGTTTTCACTCTCAACGGTTAAAAGTAAAACCAAACTGGAAACCAATCCAGTTAGTGTTTAATCCAATCAAACTGGCCGATCCAGTCCGGTCTTTATATCATTGGATAGAATACCATAGGCCTGGCTTCTTGATGATATCACATATTGTGTCAGGCCAAGAAGGCCCAGCACTGGTTATGCCATTGGGGAGAAGGTTTCCAGTTGCTGTATTGGATTGGGGATCTGGAAGTCCTATACTAGGCACATTATGCACAACTGTACAGAAATTGCGGTCAAATAGATTAATCAAATGTCAAGTTGTAGGAACAATGGATTGACAATCTCTACTGTTTTGTGGCCTCGACTAGGTGCTGCCTTGGAATTCAAAATTCATACATCAGTTACACATCTCCAGCCCTAGCGTTTACCCTTCTCATTAGCTTCTTTTGGAATATGCACTATTTTAAGTTGGTTTTCTAAATAAGTCAGTTGATTAAAGAAACTCCATAAAAACTCATGACACAGATCTGACTCTGTCACATACAGTATTTTATGAGCAAGTAACACTAAATAATCTATGCTGTAATTAATTATGCATACCATATGATGCGTAATGAAAACCTGGTGGCAGTTCCAATTATCGGACAGAAAGCACTTCAGTGACAACTGAGACATGGTAATATTGTAAAAACCAATTGAACTCGACGTCAACTGGACTGTCTTGCTTACTAGGTGTCTTGGGTACCTCTCAGTCAATTCAGCAATCTGTTTTGCAAGGGCATCTAAACCCTGAAAAAAGCCAAGTCTCAAGACATTAGAATTTGCTAGGACACGGCTAAAGACATAACATGTAGAATGATACCAAACAACTAGTCCTGTATGGAAAAGAAATATGATGGATATGAAGAGGATTTTCATTCCATTATTGGGTGACCTACTACTTTCTAATGGAAGATAGGCAATCAAGATCTTCTGGAACATATCAGCTGAGAAAAACACTTAGATAACATCTAGAAGTATGTCATTCATTACTAAGAAATAAGCTGTACAACACAACATTCTATCATCAATAATGCAGAAGCAAAACAAAAGAAACGGTGGAAAAAACAACACAAAGGGTAAAGCTTACTCCTGTCTTATGCAATCATCCCACCTTCATGCAACAATTCCTCTGCTACAGACTCCAGCTCTCTTCATCAAAACATATGAAAAATTACTTATGGTAAAGATAATTTTCAACAAACATGGGGGCAGCAAAGAATATGTATGATAAATTCCAGTATGATATTCACCTTGTTGGCAACAGACAGCTCCCACAACAGCTGGCCACCAAAACTGCATGATCTCTAGGTGTTGTTGTTGTTGTTGTGATTGTTGTTGTATGTACCTGGATAACTGCTGGTATTATGCAATTGATAAAAGATAGAACGAAAGAGGATAATGACTATAAGCACTTATGCTAACAGAAAATGAAAACAAGAACTTCATCAGAACATTCGAAGGATGTCCTAGAAGTGTATCCAGCTCAAATATTGTAATGAGATTTAAGAGGAAATAGTAGCATAGTCAAGCATGAAACTGGGATAAAAAGGAAAAAGGAAAATGCACACACCTAGCTAAAGGCTATAGATTGGACATCAGTAATCAGCACCCATTGAAGGTGAATCAATACAGAATATGTACTTTCAACTGACAACTTGTACAGAATCTGAAAAATCACATTCAACCAAATAAATTAGACAAATGAGAGTTTTGTAACAGGAACGATCATTTTGTTGTTAAGTACCTTAAGTTGACATGAAACCACATGTTTTTGTCATTTCTGCTTTCAGCTCAAAGTTGCAGCCAATAAATCAAAGGACTCCGGCAGTTCATAAGCTTAATCATATTGGCTGAAAGTTCTGGAGTTAATTTACTGCCTGAGTTGAAGAACCATTTCCCTAATGTTGGCATGTTTGCCATAAATATTAACTACTACTTTCATCTATCACATCAGAACCGTAATAAAACTTGAAATGCAACACAAAGGGAGAAAGCATGGAAGAAATAGAAGTCAAAACAAGGTTATCCATACACTGATCAATTAAGGGAATCACAGCAACAATTAGATTAATATGTGTCTTAAGATTGCAAAAACCAATGCTAACAGATCCATAGATCAATATATAAGTCCGAACCATAGAAAATCTCATATCATAAATTTCTTCTAAGTATTCTGAGACCAATAACTTTACGAACAAAAATATTCAGCAAACATTAAACAATAAAGACTTACCTGAATTCCAAATCAATCTTGACTTGCCGACGTTGATGGATGTAACCCATCAATCAATGTGGTATATGTTATTTCGTCCAAATATACTCCTCTAACAGACATGTGATCACATATGTTAAAGGCTTCTTCCAATTGTTCTTGTTTGCAAAATGCATCTGTAAACACGTTATATGTAACAGAATCAGGAAGAATTCCTTTATAATCCATCTCACTAAGAAGGCTGGCTGCTGCTTTCATATTTCCCATTTTGCAATACCCATTTATGATAATAGTGTAGGTTATTTTATTTGGATGTATAGCATGAAAGGACATTTCTTGCAAGAGACTTTCAACTTTATCCATCTTGCCTAGTTTGCAATAGCCACTAATAACTGCAGTATAGCAGGTCACATTTGGGAATAAGCCCTCCTTTCTCATCTCATCAATAAGAAGATATCCATCATCCACAAGGCCACTGTTGCATAGTCCATGTATTAGAGAAGAATAAGTGAATGATGTTTGTGGTATGCCCCTGCTTTTCATGTCATCACGAAGTCTAAAGGCTTCTACCAAATTCTTGTTTTTACTGTAAACCCCAATTAGTGTATTATAAACAACAGAATTTAGCTTCATTTTAGAAGCAAGCATTTCAGAGAATAGAGTTTTAGCCTCTTCAACTAAATTAGCTTTGCAGTAACCATTCATCATGACCCCATAGGTATATATATTTGGTGTTATCCCATTTTTCCGGCACTCATCCCACAGACTAACGGCTTCTTCTAATTTTCCCAAATTACAGAGACCATGCAACAGTAAATTGTATGTGTAGATGTCTGGCTTAATTCCTCGCCTTACCATCTCTTCCTTCAATTTAAAACCATCCTCAATTTTCCCCTCCTTGCAACACCCCAAAATCAGTGTGTTGTATGAAATCTTGTCCAATACCAAACCCCTTTGTAGCATCTCCTTCAGAAGCTTCCTAGCTTCTTGCACCTTACCTGCTTCACAAAGTCCATGAATAAGAGCATTTGAGGTTATGGTATGGACTGCAAAACCTTTCTCCAATAGGCTAAACCAAAGTTCAAGAGCATCAGACTCTTCTCCACTTTTGCACAACCCACTAACCAATGTGGTGAGCAATCTGTCATTTGGCCTTAAATTTTTTAACATCATATCCCTAGTAAAATGCAGGGCAGAATCAAATTTGGACTTCAAGCATAACCAACTAATGACAGAGCCATATGCATCTTGGTTTATTTGTAAGCCTCGCGATAGCATTTCTTCTAACTCATGCTCAACATTTTCTATTTGGCTGGCCATGGAAAACCCATGTAAGAGTGAATTGAGAGTAACTACATTAGGACTTAACCCCTGGGATACCATGATGTCTCTTATTTTTAGCGCCTCATTTATATTCCCCATCTTACAATACCCGTTTATCAATGTGTTATACACAACTTCATTCGGTAAAAAACCCTTCTCACTCATTTCTGTCAACATACTATTGGCATCATCAAATTTCTCTAACTTGATTAATCCATTAATCAAAACACTGTAAGTTATAAGACTTGGATTAACCCCATGTTTTATCATCTTCTCTTTGAACAGAAAGGCCTCATCTAATTTTCCATGTTTGCACAAGCCATTTATAATGTTATTGTAAGTAACAACATTCGGAGCAATGCCTAACTTCTCCATTCTTTGAAACAATCCAACAGCATACTCAACTCTAGCCCCCCTGCACAATGAATTAATCATGGTGCTAAACAAGTAAACATCCGGTGTGATACCACCATTACATATAGCATCAAATACTAAATAACTTTTCTGTAATTCATTAGCCTTCACCAAAGAAGTCAACAAAACATTGCATGTCTTCAAAGACGGAAACATACCCTTGTTTGCCAATAGACTAAACACGTCAACAGCAAAACTGAAACCCGGGTGCTTAAATTGTGTACAGTAAACATGTATTAGTAAATCAACTACCTTGATCCCAATACTCGGAGCAAATAAATTTAAATCAGCCATAGTCATAGCAATCTCAATGTGCCTGCTCTGTACATTATTAGCAAACAAAGCTGGCACTTTCCCATCAATCAAACGAATCAAAAGCAACCTAGCAGGCGATTGAAGATTGGAAGAAACAAGCAACCGAATCAAAAGGCAATAAGATCGAACCGTGAAACGGAACTTACAAATTTTAGACGCAAAATGAAAGAAATTCAGAGTTGTTTTGGAGTTAACATTCAATCCAACATCTTGGAAACAACGATCAAATTCAAGAGGGCTCAACAGGGGCAAGAGTTTTTTACATTGAGAAGAATCTAAATGAGAACTAGATAGAATAGAAGACACCCATTTGACCAAACTCTCATCAGATGAGTTAAGCAAGGTCTCCGGCGAACGTGGAGGCTCTTGTGGATGTGGGCGGTGGTTTTGTTGAAGTACGGAAGAAACGCAAATCAAGGAACGAACAACAGAAGGATAAAAGGGGAAACTTTTGGCGGTCGAGAGCTTTCTTAAAATCATTAAAGACTGCATAGAGATAGAGAAAAAGAGAAAGCTAAGAGGCTAAAGAGATTATTATGGACAAAAGAAGAAGAAGAAGAGAGGCTAAAGTGGAGGAGGAGGAGAGTCCATGAGGAACAGTGAAGTGAGATTGTTATCGTCGAGAGGGTATGAATGAGCCACGACACCATGAACAAGCTTTTTGGGTCTTTTGGGTGCGAGAAGAGAGCAGCAACCAAGGCGTGTGTGCCGCCAGCAAAACGGTAGTGCCAAACCAGGGTTGGGTGATGATGGTGACCAATGGGCTCTTTAGTTCATATTTGGGCTTTCAGTGAGTCATATTTGCGACTTCTTCCAGCAGAAGGCATAAGAGTATGTTAGATGATGAGCAAATGAAAATGAAGGGCTAAGACATATACTAATTTATAAAGAGAGCTATTAAATATTTAAATGATAATTTATAATTTTATTAATAATGATAAATTTTATGAAACGTAAAGATGTCCTCCAACTTAATATTAATTGTATCTTTCTTTCTTTTTTTAATTACAAGAAAAACAAAGCAAAATAAGCTAATTAGCGTAGAGTTCTGCGATACAAAACACCGTGAGCGTCTCGGAGAAGGTAGTCCAAAAAAGATAAGGGAGGCTCCGGTAGGATGTGTAGTCCGGGGCTGACGTGAGGGACAAAAGAGGCGAGGTGGTCCGCGCACTAATTCCCGTTGCGAAGAACATGGAGAAACTATACCACCCAAGCTCTGGGGAGGAAACTGTGGGTACCTATCACTAAAAGGAAGTCCTCAATCAAAACTGGAGTGGAAGCAAATAAAATGTTGATAACTTTGAGGGAATCCACTTCAATAAGAATTTGGCAGTAGCCAAGGTCCCAGGTTAATTAAAGTCTGAGTGGACGCCCAAGAGTTTTACAGTGAGTGGTGAGCTTCGGGCTATTTGCTGGGTAAATCCACCACACCATTGTTCGTGCCAATCACAAATTAACCCCCCCCCTCCCCCTCGCGTTGTAATGAGACGCCCACCATACTTAGCGGTCCGATCAGTGTTTAATTTAACCTAGCCCTCGGATGGTTTGCTCCACTCGACTAAACTGCCCGCCGGTAATCCTTCGGTAGGAGTCACACACCGTTCCGCTATGCTGGCCCGGTCTATCCAGTCTAAGTTCACCAATATCCCTGTAGGATCCCTTTTGTATGGCCTTCTTGCAGCTGTTATATGATGCCAATGCAACCACTGGCCAGAACATGTATACTGATCTGTGGCATGCATAGGGGAGCATGACTTATTTTGTGGGGTTACCTTTATCAGTTTTCGGCTTAGCTTCTAGTCTTCTGTTTTTCCTAAGGATCAAAGTGTCTATCATCAGTTTGAAAGGAAACGTATTACAGCTTCACTGTACTAAGAGCACGACAAGTTAAAGAATTCAATATCTACAAGTAGAACTACAGTAGGGATCCTTTGTATATTGAGTGCATACAAATCGAGGGAGATGTTCTTTTGATCTAATTCAGTATCTGATTCCAATTGTAAACCAAGTTAGTGAGGGAACTGATTTCTTTTGGCACAGGTTTTCTAGTTGTAACTTGATCGTACTGCACAGAGATATTGTTACACAAGCCTGCAGAAAGTTGAGTGCTTAAAATAAGTAAGAGTCAAAAGTTTTCCATTTTAATATTTATTTAACTATGATTTGTCAACGAAAATTAAAAGCAAATCCCTATCAAAATTTAATTGAAAAACCTGCATATCAATTATAAGGAGTTGAAAACTAGTAGTGGATGATGTTGAACAAATTTCAAAGAGCTTCAAAACATCATGGAGTGAAGAAATTGCTTCATTACATTCTTTTTCACTTGCCCGTGACAGAACTCTTTGTATAAGACCCGTGATATGGTAGACAACGCTAGAAAGGCAATGTGACTGATTACTTTTGAGTGCTTCCCTGTTACTCTGAAGTATTACTTATTACGTGTATAATTACTAATCGAACAGGGAGCTTGAAACAGTCAAGAATAGAGTCCTGAACCGTGTGATTTGACACTAATACTGATATCATTCTCATGCCAGAAGAGAAAGTTTCCGCATTGCAGTTGAGTTTTTGTAAAAATATATGCTGATGTAAAGCAACAATTTGCAGTACAAAAGAATTGGAGTTGTCAAGCTCACTTATACAACTTTAGTCCTTATTTGATTGCCTTGTTTAGAGTACCAACATTACTGTTTTCAAGAGAGAAAAACCGAAAGAAAATAACAAATAATGCTCTGCTTCACTTAACCTACTTTTCTGGATCCGTTCTATGTACAGAACCCCAAACAGAATGAGGGAATGAATAAGAATCTAAAAGTGACGGATAGTTACAAAACGTTTGATTCTTGATGCAAAGGAACAACCTCTCGTAAGCCAAAGCCATTTTTCTGGCTGTAAACATGGAAGTGGCATATTCTCTGCATTCCTTCCCTCTCTGTGCTAATCTCTTTGGTCCTTCCATAACCACTGCCTCTAACGCCTCCAACAAAGACTCTACATTGGGAGAGAACATGAAACCAAACTCATCATCAACCACAATAGTACCCTTAATACTAGGAAACCTTGAAGCCATAAGAGGCTTTCCACTCATCATTGCCTCCATAAGAGTAAGATCAAGCCCTTGTGGCCTAAGAGTTGGATTGACAAAAATGTCAATGGAATTATAAAATGCCCTCAATTCAGATGGACTCATAGACCCCAAAACTAGCACTTGGTGGCCTAAATCCTTGTATCTTTGCTGCCATGGTCCCGTTCCAGCCACAACTAAGTAGACATCAGGGTGTTTTGTAATCAGCTGTCCAAAGGCCTCATAAAGTAAGGGATGCCCTTTGTCCTTCACTAGTCTACCAGCCACACCAAGCACTAAACTTGCATTAACAGGCACACCAACTTTGGACCTAAACTCTCTTCCTAATTTCACATCTTCTCTGAAATCATTCTCATCCACTCCATTGACGATTACATGTACTCTTTTCTCCGGAATTTGGTACACATCCCTAAGCATCTCTCCACAACTATCGCTTATAGCAACATGGTGAGCATAATTCTTGAAAAACCTAATCTCGTTAAGGACTTTTGGCACAACCCCTTGTAGACTTCTGTTAAAAGCAGGCGAAACAGGCTCGTTGGGTTTACGAGTCAAGTCTTGGTATATGTCTGGTTGCAAGCTCTCAAGTGCTATACCATGCCAAGAAACTGCAAGGTTTGGAACATTACGAGCCAACCAATGAGGTAGTGCTACACTTTCTGAATGAACCACGTCAAAGGGCTCTCGCTGATTTTCCTCGTTGAATTGCTCCCATGCTTTGTTATATCTCCACCTACCAGCTTCACCTTCGTGACAGTGAATTCTGATCGAAGAAACGACATCACTGGCATCGTTCACCGGTGAACTATATCTGTCTAAAGGAGACGTAAATACATGCACTTGATGTCCACGACGAGCTAGAACAGTGTGCAGGGTATAGGCATGGCGTTCCATGCCACCAGGGGTTGTGCCAATGGGCCATTTACGTGAAAAGACTGCAACTTTAAGCCTGACTGGAGGTGGAAGATCGTCAACTAAAGGAAGACGGTTCCAAGCGAACTGGGCACTACGTAGATCGCCGGACCAGGGCTTGTTGGCATGGTGAGCAAAAGTGGTGCATATGGTGGTGGTGGTT
Organism: Erythroxylum incrassatum; assembly: GCA_026546855.1. Taxonomy (NCBI): domain Eukaryota; kingdom Viridiplantae; phylum Streptophyta; class Magnoliopsida; order Malpighiales; family Erythroxylaceae; genus Erythroxylum; species Erythroxylum incrassatum. The sequence continues at coordinate 11,013,807 of JANVCL010000005.1, forward strand.
GGTGTGTGGAGGAGGAAAAGTGCAGGGATGGTGAAGAGAACAATGAAGAAAAGGGTTGTGCATAGGTTGGACTGGGAGGGGAGATGTGGCTTTTTTGGCTGCTTGTTCAAAGCCATATGATCAAACCTGTGTTGAGGTGTGCAAGTTGGGCATTTCAACTATGTGTGATGTGTACCTTCATTTTGGTGGGTTATAGTGTTATAAGCTTGTATTCAAAAAAGTTGAGGAAAGTGGGGAGGGTTTGGAGGGTGGGCACGCACCTAAGCAAGTGAACAATTTGATTCAAAGTGCGTTTATCACGCACGCCACCAAGCAAAAAGAGGATTCTTTGTAACTTGTCTTATGGGCCATTGATTATTTTAAGCATTTGTAGTCATCTTAGACATGTTTCGGTATTATGTGAATTTTAAGTTTCCATAGTACCTTGCTTTCTTTCGCTCCTGCTATTTGAATTTTATAACTATCGCATTGCAAGAAAGATTGCTTTCTTCCTTGTTTTCATGTTGGAGAGCCTCAATAATTAACTTGGTTATAATTATCTTTTTGCTCACTGGTAACTCCACAGCTGTTGCATTTTTAAAGTCATTTTCGCCACCTCCTCTTATCAAATGATAGATGGATTCAATCCCAATTAAGATCTCACTTTTTGTTTCTTAATTTCATTCTCTTTTACGTCCTTATTTCAAGTTTCTTGCACAAGCCAACAAAGTCAACTCAGTTGAGTTAGCCAATCTACACAAATGGGCTCCAATTGAGAGGGGAAGTCAAACAGTTTGGGTTGTTTTGAAGTAAAAGGTACCACTTTTCATCACTTTTTTTTCTTTTTTTGCTTTTTTGGTGCGGACCAAAGCAAAAGCAACACGTTCTCTTAACCAATAAAGGCACGTCTTGAACAATTTGTGATACATCCATATTTGTAGTCTACAGAGCTGTTTGCCCTCCAAATGAAGTCATTAATTGCTTAGTATTAAAGCAGATTGGACTTTGCTCTCCTCCGGACCTATCTCTATAGCCTTTTTTTTGTAAGATTAGGCAAATGCATGTGTGGTAAGCTGATATTAGTGAACGATCACATGGAAGGAATTGTCCTAATTCAATGGTACATTTCATATTGAGCGATGATATTGCCAAGGAAAGATATGGTATACGATGCTTTGACATACAACTTAGTTCAATTATTCAAAAGAAGGATATCCAGTGACTTATCCAAATGGAAAAGATTCACTGATGGTGGAATTTCGCAATTTCAATCCACTGATACCTCTTCATTTTTCCATTTTCCTTTTTGTTTTTTAACATTTGAAAACATTTTTTTTAGTACACGGGAACAAAACAAAAGCTAGCGCTGATGTCGGGAGTACACCACACCACTCATATCGCGGTGAAGAAACTCCTGAAGGCACGTCGGGGGCTCCTGAAGGATGCGAAGGCCTGGTCGCAACAAACGGGACAACTTTAGGTTAATCTTTTTGTTGAATGTTCAATCCATATAGTGCCTCATTGTTTTCCTTTATTAAAAAAATACTACGTCAATTAATCATTTGACCTGTGCCACAATTAGGAAATAATGAGTAAAAATGTTTGCATCCTTGGACGAAATTTCACTGACTAATTATTCAATGAGTAACAGTAAGGCTTTCCTTATTTTAAAAAACAAAGTGAATTGCATGTGGCAAAGAATGCCATAAACCTAATGTTGAACAAATTACAATAATCTTTTTCATTTTTCTGGTAAATTTATGCAAAAATACCAAAACGTACGTTAGTTTTTGTGAAATAAGTTGCCACACACAAACAGGACACTAGAACAAACTGATAATAAGATGACATACAACAACCGAAGCAATTTGGTTTTTATTAGAAAAATCAGTTTGAAGAGATCGATGAAAAGATGATTTTCTGGAAGAAGTGAGGAACTCTTATCCATCAGAAAAATGAATATTACATCAATCAAGAAACTGACGCTGCTCTTATACGAACGGTAGATGAAGAAAACCAGCTGAGTTAGTTAAGCTGAGTTAGCTAAAAAATTGACAAACAAATATAACCAACTAAATTAACAAACTCATCAAACAAAAATACAAAAATGCCCCTAAACTTCACAATATAGAATACAAAATGCATCCTGGATATTATTTACGTTAATACACCCCCTCAAGAATGTTGAGAACTCCTATCTTAGGAAGAAAAATCTGAAATTGAGAGACAGATAAGGCTTTAGTAAACAAGTCAACCAACTGAAGTTTAGAAGAAACTTTCAGTAACTGATGATTCCAACTTGTGCCTCCTCTCTGATAAGATGACAACCAATTTCTATATGCTTAGTATGCTAATGAAAATCAGGATTAGCAGTAATATGCAATGCAGCTTGATTGTCGCAGAAGAGTAAAGCTAGCTGTGAAAACTGAACATGCATATGAGTAAGTAAAGTCATTAACCACACTATCTCACAAGTAACATTAGCTAACGAATGATATTCAGCTTCTGTAGATGAATGAGAAACAATGTGTTGCTCAATGGATTTCCAAGAAATTAAGGAGTCATCAATAAACACACAAAAACCACCGATAATCCATCGCGTGTCAGGATAGGCAACCCAATCAACATCTACAAAGCTTTTAATCTTTAATTCTGAAGTAGTTGGATAGAAAAGCCCCTGTCCAACTGTGCTTTAGATATATTGCAAAACTTTGTGAGCTGCTTTCATGTGTGTATCTTTAGGAGAAGCCAAGAATTGACTTGTTGACAATAAAAGTCAAATCTAGTCGAGTGATGGTAAGATAAAGTAGCCTACCAATCAACCTTCTGTAGCTAAATGGATCATCTATGGTTCACCTTCTTCAGCAGATAATTTGATATCGAGGCTGATGGGTACTATGCTTGGTTGACAACCAAGCATGCTTGCATTAGATAAGAGTTGAAGTGCATAATGCCTTTGATTAAGGAAAATCCCTTTATATGATCTAACTATCTCCAAGTCGAGAAAGCATTTTAATGCCCCCAAATCCTTGAGCTTAAATTTACTGTAAGGAAACCTCTTAAGCTCATTAACGGCTTGCTGATCATTGCTTGTAATAATGATATCATCCACATAAACTAACAAGATATGTAAGATTTAGAGCAATACTTAATTTTATTTATGTAAGGTTAGTAAAAAAGCATGCCAAATTGAAAAGCGCTTATAGTAGTTGAAAGCCTTAGTCAATAAAGGTCATATAAAAGAAGTCACTTTGTGTCATTGTTTCATGATTATATATAATTGTTTCATATGGATGAAGTTAACTCTTTAATAATATAGGTAAACATAATGAAAAATTTCAATCCAATACTTGATTATATAGTAAGTGAAGAAATAATTCAAAAAGAAGGAACCAATAACTTTTTGAAAGTAAGATGTGATGTTTAGAATCACTTCGTAAAGATCAAACAAGTGAAGGAGTTAATAAGGAAGAGTGCAATTATTGTAATAAGTTGTTTGAAGAAGGTTCTAAAGGTGGAACCTCACATTTAAAATGGTATATCAATTTTTGTAGTTACAAAATTGGTATTAGGAGGTTAAATGTTTTTTAAACCTAATCTATTAAAAGGAAAAAAAAGTGAAAAGTTTGTCGTAACCTATAATCTTAAAGATTAAAGAATTTGCTTAAGAATACAAATGTAAGGAATGATTATCCACTCTCAAATATGGATCATCTAAACTTTAGGATATTTATGACATGAACTTAGTCACACTACAAGAAAAATGGCTTTTGCCGACGGAATATCCCGTCGGTAATCATGATATTTCTGTCGGCAATTATAAATACCGACGGATTACGACGAGAGACGAAACCGTCGTTAACGAAGCTGTCGCTAATACTCACCGACGGAACTTTTTCCGTCGCAACATTATCAACGGTTCTGCGACGGAATAGAATCCGTTGTTATATTTTCGCGACGGAACGTATTGAGGTTTCTGTCGTTGAAGATGAAATATTAACGACGGAATAGTACCGTCGGTATAGTTCACCGACCGATTAACCGTCGGAACATCTAAGCTGATGATTTAAGTAAACGGGGAAAGGTGCCGACGGTTTGATGGGTTCCGTCGGTAATACCAATAAATTTCCAACGGTTTGCAATAGACCGTCGGTGATATGCATGTTTGGCTAAATATACATGTAGCCAAACATGCATATTTTCAATAGTTCACTTATCTGTGCATATTAACTTAATTTGTATATTTGTATATATGACAAGTATGGAGTGTAAAAAATGTATATTATTTCAAATTGGTAATGAACAAATTAAAGTGTACATAAATGCTTATGTTTGTAATTGAAACATAATCAGCTCAACTATCTAAGGTTGTGGTGATCGCGGGTGGTCCTCTGTAGAACTTCCTTTCTTCTGTTCCAACGACTGTCTCAGCCGAGCCATGTGCTCCATCTCTTCCCTCATCTTTGCCATAAGCTCCATTTGCTCTCTCATCCGTGCATCTTGCTCTCTCATCCGTTGTTCCTCCCGCTGGTTGCGGTCCTCTTCCAAATGAGTTATCTTATCCATCAGTGTTGCCACTGTGGCTTGAAGCTCGATGACAACGTTGTTGTTCGCTGGCCTACTGGACGCTGCTGTACTGGCCATGGAAGATTGGGAGTAACATGTATTCCCATATGAACCCAGGCCGAATATCCTCCCACGACGATCCCTCCCACCCACAGCTTCAAGATATGTCTGAGTCTCATCCAGAGGCTGTTCCTCCTGAGACTGTCGCTGAATAGTTTCTTGTAATTGTTCCTATAGGGTTTGTCACGTTAACATGGAACATAAGGAAGGGATCATTATTATGAAATATATACAATGCATTAAGTTGACGTACATTCAGCTCTCGACAGCGGTTGTTGATGAATGTGACACCGTCATGCTTCTTCGTGTGAGTGTGCAGAAATAATTGAATTGGTGTAGGCTTGATGCCCAATGATTTCTCCTGCAATTTTAAAAAACGAGACTGTTAGCAGTGAACTACGGATTTATTGCTAATTCGGCAGAAGTTCGTCCACCTTGTATGATAATTGTGCACCTGTTGAACAAAGTACATAACTCCAAACAGCCATAAGTGGCACCAGACAGTTATACCATTATCATTATCTATAATACAACAAAGCAAAATATTAACAAAATAAGTGCACAATGCAAATACTTACAAGTCTATCTGCATGCTCCTGGTGGGTTATTGAACCTCCCGTATGTACAGGAAGACTCTCTCGACCTGGGCCTTCACGCCAGTTGGCCGAGTTACATCCTGAAATGGACATTGCCGCAGGTGATGTCCAATACTCTACCCAACGACTCCAAGTGTCTTCCGAAATAAAACGGGGTCGTGCAGCAGTCTTGCGTATCGCGGTAATGAAGTCACGATATCGTGTACGAGCTCGCCGCTCCCATATTTTATATATGATCCCGTCCAAAGACGAGTGCCAGCAAAATTCTTTCTGATTGAAGAATAAAAAATAAACAGTGGCAGTTAATGTACAACTACATATAAATCCTTGGACATTATATAGAAACATACAAAGGACTTAAATATTTAATGTACCTCGAACTCCTGAAAGTAGAATTGTTTCGTTGCAGCATATATATTCTTCCACGTATATCCGTCGGGTTCAATCCGCTCCTTAAAAGTGGATGTCATATGTCTAGAAGTCATTCCAGACGGAATGAACCTATCACAAGAGGTAATTGTAGTCTTCAAATGAACCGATGAACGTAAGGCGTACTCAATAGCAAACAGTGAATAATGTTATAACACTTACTGGTCATTCATAACGGTTATGAACTTGCGCCCATCATCTCCTATAGATCCAAGCTGCAGAGCATCCCCTCCTTCCCCTAAAGAAGTATTGGTTGATATATGGGTTGGCGCTGGGGATGGTGTTGCATGAGGTGCTGGAGGTGATGACTCATCTGAAACTGGAGGATGTATTGGAGGAGGAGGTGAGTCAGTGTGAGGAGCAGATTGTGATGATCCACCTTGACACACCTGTCCGCCGAACAACCCTCTCAACCTCGGCCGCATAACCTCACGCCCTCTCTTTGGTCCCATATTGTAACCTGAAATTCAATGTTGAACGAATTCTATATAAATATAACAATTTTCAAGCAATCGTATACACAATACAAATATCTTATAAGCATATGGCATTGAATGTCAACAAACAATTTAAGAACAACAAATCAATTGCTACAGTTATATAGTTATGATGTATGATTCCATGTCACATGGGGGTCGGTAAAAGTAAATGAGTTCGCGATGTCTGGATTTCTAAGAAGGCTCATGACTTGTTCAAACGAAGCTTCGGAAACAGTCACACTTCTTACATCAGGTGAAGGTCGTGCAACACCTTCTTTCAGCAACGTGTTAGCTCTAGCCATACTTGTAGAGGAAACCGTTAATGTTTCGCCGCTCTCGGTGTGGAAGACGAATTGTCCAGGTGAACCACTAGAATTGGGAACATTTTCACCAAAAATTGACAACAACAATTATTAACATTTAGACTCCGTTCTATTACAAAACCGTTAAACAAGAGGAAAACCGTTAATGAATGCATACGTGTATGTGCTGCCTCTGTTTGCGAAATTGACGCATGTTCCATAGTAACCGATTTGCCTAACGGATTATATGCCGGTGTCTCATCGCTCTGCCCTTTATTGGCACACAATTCTTCTTTCAGAGTACAGGAAGCTTCGAGCAACATCAAGCATAAACCATACATTTATTATTATGTGTAATAACTTCAACTACAGAAATGAGATGCGCAGAATAACTTAACAGACGTAATAAGCATACTAAACACCTTCAAGTAGAAGATCGGTCATGGAAGGCATACGACTTTGAGTGTATGAGGCAGCAATGTTTCCTGCAAGGGTGATTCCCCGGGTTTGGACAAATTTGCCACATTCCTCCCAACGGTAAGAATTATTACCGTCGGGAACCATTCGCCACGTCGACATTCATTGAATAAGATTTGTTCTGATTAAAAGGAAGAATGTCTTCGGAACATAAAATTGTCTATTACAAACATAAATTAATCGCTTGCAGAACTTAATTGTAAATTACAGTCTTCTTCCTCTTCGGAAGAATAAGAATCAAACTCCTCCTCAGATTCAGATCTATGACTCTCGTCAGACTCTGCAGATGAAATATAAACAGAAGCATTAGATGGATCGTTCAACGGTTCATTATCGTCATACGTGACAGTTGCATTGATAAAAGCCACATCTTCCGGAAACGATTCACTGTCCGTTCGCTGCTCTCCGGTCATATGTGATTCAAACACGCCTCTAGGCTTAACGTTGCAAACCGCTAACCAATCCGTCTTATCTCTTCGTACGCTTGGAAAAGGGACATAACACACCTGTTTCGCTTGCATAGCCAATATGAATGGTTCAAATTGTCTCAATCTTCTTCGCTGGTTGATTTCAACTATATTGTATTGGCTATGCACTTTCGTTCCTACATTTGGTGTCGGGTCATACCAGTCACATTTAAATAACACACATCGCTTAATTGGCAAAGCAGGGTACTCAACTTCAAGTATTTCAATTATTTTCCCATAGTAGTCCATCATTTCGCCCTGTATCGAAACACCACTGTTTATTGTGGACGTGCTATATCCATGAGATTCTGTATGATATTTGAAACCATTTATGAAATACACGGGATACGATTTCACAGTGCGTAGAGGTCCCTTTGCAACATCACCAATGATCTTGTTATCTATTGGATTGTCGACTGCCTACATAAATTACGTAGCATTCGCAAGAGTACTATATCATTAGAACATTTAAACATGGTTTTTAACTATAAGAAAATTTGAAAGTGAAATCTTACATATTGCTCGAACCATCGAGGAAAGTGTTTCCCCACTTCTTTATTCATATCATCGTTTATGATACCCGGCATTATCTCCTGTAACAATTCCTCGTATAATCTAAACACATTATAACATTTGTCAGTATAGAACAACACACAATATGAAATGTGCAAATTGTTTGTTCAACGTACTGCACGAATGGAAGAACCTCCTGACAATTCAATAAAATGTATCCATGTGCAGCCTCAAGTTCTTCCGCTGTTAACATTCTCCTTGTTGCACGTCCATATGTTCGTCCAGGATATGTAAAAATTGACAAGTTCCCATCCGCACCACTTGTTCCTCCACCGTCGTCATTACGAGGGACTTTTCTTGCTCTTGTGTGAACATGAGGCTCAAAATAATGTCCACAGAACGTACTAGCCTCCTCAACTAAATAAGCATTACATATGGAGCCTTCAACTCTGGCTTTGTTCTTGACATTTTTTTTCAAATGATGCAAATATCTATATTACAGAATCAGGTTATTACAATGTTAGGTTGAAGAAGCATGTAAAAAAGGGTACCATTGACGACCTTAAGTAGGGGAGTTACCTCTCAAACGGATACATCCATCGATATTGAACTGGACCGGCTAGTTTTGCTTCGTGTGGTAAATGCACCGGTAGATGCTCCATACAGTCAAAAAAACTTGGAGGAAAAATCCCTTCTAACTTGCACAAAATGACTGGAATTTCATTCTCTAGTTTGTCCATTTCATCCATCTTAAGTTCAGATGATGTTAAGCATTTGAAAAACAAGCTTAACTCTGTTATGGCTTCCCATATCCTAGAAGGTAGCAACTCCCAAAATGCAATTGGGATGAGCCTTTGCATAAATACATGACAATCATGACTTTTCAGCCCAAATAATTTGTACTTCCTGAGATCTACACACCTAGACAAGTTTGACACATAACCATCTGGAAATTTTAGGCTTTTCAACCATTCACACAGAAGCTCCTTCTGTTTCTTGTCCAAATTGTAACATGCTTTCGGATATTGACCGGTCCGAAGGTCTTTATGTAACTCATGTCTTTTACAAAAAAGTTCCAAATCTGCTATAGACTTTGCATTGTCTTTTGTCCTCCCGTCAATGTTCAGAATAGTATTGAACAAGTTGTCAAAAATGTTTTTCTCAATATGCATCACATCTAGATTATGACGTACCAAATTCGTTTTCCAATATGGCAAATCCCAAAAAATGCTTCGTTTCCTCCAACCAAAACTTTGACTTATGCTTGTGTTCACTTCATCGACATCAAGGTCGGTAACTTTTAGCAAACCTAATTCCTCTATCTCTTGTAAAATCTCCTCACCACTTTTTCGAGGACGAGGAGGAGTTTTGACCATCCTATTTTTAATGAACTTATTTTATTGCGCCTAAACGGATGATCAGTTGGAAGAAACTTTCTGTGTGTGTCAAACAAACTTATTTTGCCTCCGTTTGGAAGATAAAACACGTCAGAGTCATTGCCACAATGAAGACAAGCCAATTTCCCTACTGTGCTCCATCCAGATAACATGGCCAAAGCCGGAAAGTCACTAATGGTCCACATTAACGCCGCGCGCATAACAAAATTTTTCTTAAGCGATACATCATATGTTTGCACACCATTTTCCCAAAGCTGCCGCAATTCTGATATCAATGGTTGTACGAAAACATCTATTTTTTCTTCGGATTTGTTGGTCCTGACACAATAACTGTCAAGAACATATAATCATCTTTCATACACATCCACGGAGGCAAATTATAAGGAGTAATGATAATTGACCATGAAGAATATTGCTGGCCAGATTGACCAAAAGGTTGGAACCCATCTGTCGACAAGACCAAACGCACATTCCGACTTTCCACAGCAAAGTCAATGTGGGTGTCATTGAAATATTGCCATGCAGGTGCATCTGCGGGATGACGCATAACTCCATCTTCCTGTTCATACTCAGCATGCCATCTCATGTGCGATGCAGTAACAGTAGAAGCATAAAGTCTCTGCAGTCTCGGAGTTAGCGGGAAATAATACATCCGTTTCCATGGTACTAATTTATGCCTCCTTTCACGCGATCTTGGCTTAAACCTAGGTTGACCACAAAATTTGCACTCTTCCAAGTGCACATCATCTCCCCAGTACAACATACATCCCAACCGACAACAATCAATTTTTTCCACAGGCAAACCTAGACCCCTAATAAGTTTCTTCATATTGTAAAAGTTGTCAACCATTGTATGATCAGCAGGCAACGATTCATTATACCACTCAATAATTTTATCAAAACTCCAATCAAAAATTTGCCCTTCACTCTTTATGTTAAAAATTAGGGCAATTGAAGACAACTGTGTCATTGTCTCACTATTTGGCCACAATTCTCGGTCAGCAGACTGAAGTAATTCAAAACAATTCTTTGCTTGTGGGTTAGGTTCTTCTTCTGTACCATTTTTCTTATTTGTCTCAAAGGTATAATCGACCCCTTCATAAACCATTTGCATGTACGAGTTTTTAGTGTCATTTGCAAGATTTCTTCTAAATCCAATGTCCCCGATGTCATATAAGTTGACAGACGATTGAGTTTCATTCCCCCTAGAGGTGTTAGAAATCACTGGTTCCCCATGTCGTGTCCTCTCAAAATAATTGGGGACAAACCCTTTTCTCAGCAAATGCAAATTAACTTCATCAATAGTAAGGAAATATTTTTGTTTGCACTTCCTACCTACATGGACATCTGATCTTTTTCCCATCCATGTATGCACGTTGACAACATGCATACTGAAGAAAACCTTCAACTCCCTCAACAAATTCAGGATTTATAAAACCATCAGGCATTAATCGTCTATACATCCACAATCTATCCCGGAAACTCATATCTGGCCAACTGTTCATTTTAACCGGTGCATCTATTGTTAGTATAATTCATGTATGCGACAACAAACTAGGTATGTCACATAAGACTTCTGATCCAACATGGGGTATGGGTTAAGGTTTATGGGAAATTTTCAAATATATTTAAACTTAATATATGACATATATGTTTGTAAAACAATATGTCATAATACACATATTGTTAACAGTTTGATTTCAACAGCACCAAAATATGTACTATCACTAATAAAATAAGTACTGATAAAAATATGAATACTTAATTATATACTATAGTTTAACATAAACAAAACAAAACAAATATATTGAAATGAAAATATATAGACATTAACAATCAAACAATGATCATCATACTCCAGAGCATTAATACAATACTGGATGCACATAATTAACGTAATTGGAAAATAAGCAAAAGGTCGCACTCGTCCTCTTTCAATAAAGGAAGTTCACACAGGAAGTTAGTATATGGATCGTTTCAACCAAGGGCAAACAAACGTTGTCAAATACATAATCACTTACCTGAACTGAAGGGAAGAACGATCTTCTCTCAGTACCTCAATGAAGATGCTGATGACGGATGTAAAACTGATACAAATTGCAGTTTAAATTGTTGTTCAATGAATTGTTGACATTGTCTCTCCATATACATACATGAATGTCATTTCAATGCCTGCATAGGCTTCTCTTCAATTTCCTCGAAAGTATAAATAATAGGGACAATAAAGTTCCTACAACAAAAAAAAGAGCATACAGTTTAGAAAGCAAAATACATTTAAAAATTTGCCATGAAATGTGGAAAGTTAATCAAGGTTATTAACTATACTCAAATAAATATAATTAATTGTTATTCTCAATTAAATGGCTACTAATAAGATCTTAAGTTAATACTGAGGAGTTTTGGTTGTAATGACAAAACGGATGTCACATTTTACGAGGATCCTGCTGAAAATTCGGCAGCATTTCCCCTATAAATTGAGCATCCCCCTCTTACACATAAGAGGGCCCCCTGCATGTCAAAATACACTTCTATATTCGACAAGTAAAGCCAACTCACAAGTGATCTCCAAACTACATGTCCATACTTTGCATTGTCAACAACTCATTTAACTTATCAAGAATTAAACATTAAACACAAATCAATTCACAAGCATACAAAGTTTTCTTATAACTTGAAATTATATTAATAAATTAATGATTAAAGTTACCACAATTGAAGTAAAAGTATAGTTAGGCTTTAGAGCTATGTCCTCTTACTTCATGAAATTTCTTCAATGTAAAGAACTTGCATTAGAAACGTAGTCACATAGTCAAAAACGTAGTCAAATACATAATCCCACTAATTTACATTGTACTCATTAAACTTTGCATCAACCAATTTAACCTTTTCTCTTTTGAGAAATTATAATAATCAAAAACTAGTTTCATATACTTATCCTATTCCAAGTAGGCATTTAGATTTATCTTCCTTACAAAAGGGAATATAGTTATTTTGATGCTACCTAAGTTGTTACCTATCCTCTCTTTAGACCCTCTTTCACTAGATTATCGAATAAGTTACTCAAATTGTTCTTAGATAAAGTTCACTCAAGATTCCTGATCTACTCTCACTCTTTCTTTCTTATTTTATTTTCTTTAGATGATTTTCTACTTTGGATTTGAACCATGTTTTACTTACACAAAAAGTTAATAGCAAAAGTACTTCATAATGTTTTAAGGTTTAACTCAACTTATAACGTAAACTCTTGATTAAAATTTCTTTACAAACTAGGTAATCTACATCAAGAAAGCTAGTTCAAATCTTTCCTTTGTCAAATACTCCCAAAGAAGCAAATTTGGGCAACAGGCAAGCAAAGAAACAAAACTAAAGGTCAATTAATGAAATCTTAAAAATAGGAAATTAAGTTCAAGGAAAACCAATTAGAACCAATAGGAAAGAAAAAGAATATGATAAATTTGAATTGATAATAATATAAGCATTTTAACTAATAAGAAGAATGTATTTAGCATGCTGAATACCTTGACCTTGTTAGAGAGGAATCGAAATCTTGATTTATAATGGGTATTAAAAATAGTCGCCACCTTTGTGGAACTTTAAGTGACACCTTTTTGGGGATTTTATTTACAAACTATAAAATATTAATAATAATAGTTTTACTTTAATTTACTTTTATCGTGTTTTATTAATGTGAAAAACTTAGAACCAAAGAATAAAACACCTAAGAACAATTTTTCTCAATGCATATTAAGAATGACAAAAATAAAAAAGTTTATATACAAAGAAGACATATGAATTATTGGAAATATAAACAATTGATATAAAGAAGAAACTTAATTAGAAAACTATACTTTGATATCAAATTATGATAGTACCCTTACACCATATGGCTAATGAAATTCAATATAATAGGATTAAGGACCGTTTTAATGTAATAGGTTAATCCATTAAAACAAAAATGAAAAAACAATAAGAAAGATATGAATCGCTATATTCCAAAAAAGAAGAGTTTATAAGTGATAAGCTGCTAAAGTTTGATTGCCATTAGCAAGCTAGATTATATCCTAATTTGTTAGGAACCTAAAACAAAAGTTACTTTAAAAAGGTTGAAAGATATTCTCTCCAAGGATTTTTATTCAACATTAATAATGATCAATCAATTACAATCACAAGAAAGCCTCTTATAAGCATAAAAGTTATAAAAGGAAATAAGAACTTCAAATAATAAAAATCTAACTCTTCAAATTTGTATTTGGTACCTATCTTAGGACAAATTGGCTCTAGTTTAGTTCTACAACTCCTAATGCATGAAATAAGGATGAACGTGTTGTTGGTTATAAGCTGAATTTTGATGCTAGTTTGTTTCCATGTTTTCAATCTATAACCTAAAGAAAAATTAATGTCTATTTACTTATATGTCTGGCTCTAGTTATGTTCTTTAACCTCCTTTTTAAAGTTTTCTTTTTCACTTAGATTAAGACCAAGATGTTTCTCTAAATAAATTAAAATAAAATATATGGGTGAGGCATTTAATGTCACCGAAGTAAAATATTTCATGATAGCTCACAAGGAATATTGAGATTGTATCGAAAAGTATATATCAATAAAAGTTTTAAAAGGTCATGATAAAAAATTGTCTTAAATAATGCTCAAAGAATGAATTGGAACTTCTAGAAGTGGAAAAGATTCCTTATGCCATTGCCCCAATCAAAATCATAATCTACATTTAGGAAATTATTTACTTCAAAATCTACATGCCATTGCCCCAATCATAATCATATCATATTCACAATAGCTAAATAATTTCGTAAATGACCAAGAAACTTTCAAACAACCATGTTAAGCATTTCATCGAACACCTTGAGGGCAAAACCATCTTAACCCTATCTACACACAAATCCTTTAATTCTTTCCATTATTAACATGCAAAACACTCACACAAGATCAATCAAACATAAATAAACAAACAAAAGCTATTAAATCAGTCCAAAAACATGAAAAAAATGCATAACCCACGGCTTACCTTCGGCACCACCAGAGGATAGACGACAGGGGCTAGTTGTCGCTGGAGAAGACAGGGCTTGATATATGCTTAATTTTTGATATTTTTAATTATTTTCACTTAGCGATTAATGATACAAAAATGCTTAAGATACTCACTTTAATTTATATTTGATTTTAGGTACAATTTGGAAGCAAAGAAATTAAAGTGAATTAAAAGCACCACATATGGGTCATTTTTTGGATATTTATTTTTGCTTGTCTTTATGGAAGAAGAAGAAAATTAAAAGACAAGAAAAATGGAGCAAGACAAATTAAATGAGAGACATAAATAAATCAGCGGCGCTAGAGAGCACGCACACAGCAGGAGGCGATGGCTTGAAGCTGGGCAGCGTGGTCTTTGGTGGAGGCTTGGAGCTGGGCTGCTTGGCTTGCTGGTTTAGGCGCAAGACGAGGCACAAGCAGGGGCGTGAAGTAGTGGAGAGAAGGTGAACTTCAACAATTAATTGTCTCATCAATGAACAGTAACAGTGGAGTGAAGCTTTGAACACAAATTAGGGGTATTTGAGTAGGGGCTTTAGATGGGGCTAAAGTATTTTTTTGGAAAAGACCCATGAATAAGTAAACGTCCCGACGCCGGTTCAGAGGTAAAATCGACGCGAACGACCCGGGTAAAGTATTATTTTAATTATTTTGTTGTTTCTTTCTTTCGTTAGGAATTGATTGTGTTATCCTATTTTAATTTTGAGTGTTGTGTATGGATAATTGGAATTTTGATATTATTCGGTTATTTGTGTATGAACCCTTTGGGTATTTTAAATTGATAATTTTAATGCATTCATTGAATCGTTAATTTGAACCCCATTGCTAAAATTTCGATATAATCCGTAATTATGTTGAAATTCATGTGTAGCGACTAATGATTCGTAATCATTAGAGATAACATGACCTAAGTTAAATAACGCATCGTATGTGGTTGTTGTCTTGATTAATCGATTTTTCTAATTCGCAATGCTACTGTCTAATTAAATCTAGAGATCGTATCTTAGGTTGTTAGATGGTTAGGTTTAATTAACGATCGTATCTTGATTAAACAAAACCTAAGGAAAAACTCGGGTTAATTTTTGACCCACGATTAATAGTTTCTATGAGAGGTTAAAGAACAACAAATTAATAAAATATACTTGCTTAGAGTTTAGGCTGAGATTTAATCGAAGAATCGGGTCCCTATCAAATTTCCCATTTTTATCATTTTATTGCATGTTTTCTTTAATTTGTTTTTATTAGTTAGTTTTATTTTATTTTTTTCCATTCCGAAAAATCCAAAACCCCCATTAAGTATAAACACCGGTTAATTTCATTTCATAGACTTTACACGCATTCTCTGTGGGATCGACCTAAACTCTCCACTGCTACAGTAGTAGTCTAGTTATTTTAATTTTGACTAGCGTTACGACGCGCGGTCAGTAACCAAACTTATTTAAAATTTTCTCAACATAATGAGTTTGATTCAACCTAAAATTAGAGTCAGTCTTATCAACTTTAACTCCCAAAATAAAGTCCACAGGTCTAAGATCTTTCATTTCAAAGGAAGAACTCTTAGTAGTATCAATGACAGATAAACTAGTACCAAAAATAAACATGTCATCCACATAAAGAGTTATAATCACACAACCATTGATGTCAAATCTCACGTAAATGTAAGAATTAACATCACATGAGGTGAAACCATGTTTGAAAAATCTCACTTTCAAATTTCTCATGCCATTGTTTGGGAGCTTGTTTAAGTCCATACAAAGACTTAACCAACTTACACACCTTTTGCTCTTGACCAATTACTCCTTAGGGCTAGACCATATAAATTTCCTCATCAAGATTACCATTAAAAAAAGTTGGCTTAACATCCATTTGGTGCACATGAAGCTTAAATACCGAGGTAATAGCAAACAATATCCTTATATATGCAATTTTAGTAATAGGAGAATAAGTATAAAAATTCCAATCCTTCTTTTTGTTTAAAGCCTTTAATCATAAGTCTTGCGTTGAAACCCTCAATGGTTCCTTTAGGTCTCAATTTCTTTTTGAAAATCCACTTACACTCTAAACACTTATAACCTCAAAGTAGATCAACTAAAAACCCAAGTTTTATTGAAAATGATTGACTTTAACTCATTATCTAGGCTTCCTTCCAAAAAGTAGCATCCACAGATCTCATTGCTTCCTCATAAGTTTTGGGATCTTCCTCAATAATATAAGTCACTAAAAAACTATCATCTATCTCCTCAATTTTTCACCATAAAGGAAGTAAAAAAGTCAGAACCAAAACTAGTGGGTACTCTAGCTCATTTGCTTCTCCTTAGTTCAATATTTTCCTTTTTCTCTATGTCATCATTAGTAGAAGAACTAGGGACAGACTCTCCAGGAACTTGCATACTCACTTTCATAGGAAATATATCCTCAAAGAACACTGCATCTCTTGATTCCATAATTGGTCCATAATTGTTAGATCCCTCTTCCTTACCTATAAATCTATAGGCAGCACAATTAGAGGCATGTCCCATAAAAATTGAATTAATGGTCTTAGGCCCAATTTTCTTCCTCTTATATTCAAGTAGAGCAACCTTAGCAAGACACTCCCACACTTTCAAAAAACACAAGTTAGGTAGATATCCTTTCCAAATTTCATAAGGGGTTTGATCTAGTTTCTTACAAGGGACTCTGTTTAAAATATAACAAGCTAAAAGAATATCTTTTCCCCATATAAAATCTGGTAATCTTGAGGAAATTGACATTGCATTCATTATATCCTTGAGGGTTTAATTTTTTCTCTCAGTTATTCCATTTTGGCCAGGTGTATAAAGGGCTGAAAGCTCATGAATAATACCAACTTTTAAAAAAATCAGTAAGGAAATTAGTACTATGCAATCATCCACAAAGGTAATATAATATAATTTTTCAATAAGTAAATCTTAGTAAATCTAGAACAATCATCCACAAAGGTAATATAATATCTCATGCCTCCTTTACTCATACAATTCTTAAAATCACCCAAACCTATATGCAACAAGTCCAACAATTATGACTCTCTCTCCGTCACTGATTTAAAAGGTTTTTTAGAATGTTTAGCTTCAACACAAATTTGACATTTTTCTATTTCATTAATGATCTTAGACAACAAGTTTAAGCTTTGTATCGTTTTAATTGACCTCACATTTATATGCCCAAGTCTGGAATGTCATAGATCTAGAGACTCAACAATATAAGTAAAAGAAGTAGATGCATTCATTTCAATTTCAAGTACAAATAAACCCCTATTACAAAATCTTTACTAACAAAGTTCCCATTATTAGTAAGAACTAACTTATCAGAGTCAAAGGTAACTTTGACACCATATTTGTTAAGTAATACTCCAAAAATCAAGTTTTTACGAACATTAGAAACAAACAAAACATTTTCTAATGCTAAAACTTTTCCAGAAGTGAGTTTAAGAATGACTTTCCCAACTCTTTAAACAGGAACTTTGCTGGAGTTAACTATATACACGAACACGCCATCAACAACATCATTAAACTCCTTAACAGGTCCTTGTTGGTGCAGATATGGCATATTGCTCCCGTGTTAACAATACACTCGACCAAGTTACTTTGGTCACAACAACAGTGATGACTCCTTGTCATCACCACTAGCATCGATCATATTAGCTTGAGGCCTATCAAAATTCTTTTGGTTACCTTGTTGGTATCCCATTTGGTTTCCTTTCCCAAACTGTAGTGGTTTTTGTCCTCCCCTTCTTCTCATAATTGATTCTAGCTTGGCAAAGAGTAGCAGGATGCCTGGCTTATGGCACCTCTAATAGTCACTATCAGTTCTTTTGCGCTTAAATTGACCATGCTTGTTACTATTGAAGGACTTATTTTGTCCACCATTCTTATTGAAATTACCTACATTTTTATGTTCTATCACATAAGCCTTAACAATAGAGACGAGAGTGAGTGATTTGGTCTTATCTTGTATACGGTTGACATCCTCAATATTTATAAGCCCTATCAACTCCTGAAGCTTCATGTCTTTCTTCTTATGTCTCAACTGGTTTTTATACTCATCCCACGATGCAAGTAGTTCCTCAATAAGGGCATTAGCTTGAAATAGCTCGCACATGTTCATAACCTCAGCAAGGATTTCAGCAACTAGGTTTTCATACTCATGTAATTGGTCCATAATGGGTTTATCATCAGCAACGGTAAATTTTAACCACCTAGCAAGTGCATATTTCTTAGTGACGTCATCATCCGTCCCATATTTCACTTATAAAGCATCCTAAATTTCCTTAGCAGTTTTGTACTTGTAGTAGATATCAAACAAATGTTTTATCATATGGTTGAGCAACACTCTCCTAATGATATAGTTATCCTTTATTGTCTTAGGGTCGATATTGTCACTAAGAATCTACTGGAATAGTACATAATCAATTTCATATTGTTGAAAGTAAAAATTTACTCCAATCTAGAGGCTATAATAAAACAAAATTTTCTCCAATCTAGAGGCTATAATCTAGTTAGGTCAGGTATAATCCTCTAGGTTATAGTGATAGGGGCATAACTTATGTAGGGAACAGTAAGTGTAGAACCTACATTAGTCTCATTTGTAGACGACATATTAAATCCAAAAGCAGAAATGTCTCACACAAAATAATCAAACAATACGAAGAAAACAACACCTTATTCTAACCTCTACCAACATTAATACGCAGTAGTAAAATCATAATAATTTCCAACATATAGTAGCAACGAAATAATAAGTTTCTATCTTAGATTGTTATCGAAAATAGTCGTAATAATTAAATTGGAGCAGTTTATCTAAATTTAAGGCATCGTGAAAATCACTACCCTAAGTCAGAAATTTCCCCTCTACTTTGCAGCAGGACAATGGGATTTGACCCTAGGGTTAATGCCTTCTCCACCAGCTTTGGTGCATTCTAAAGGATAGAGTAGAAACTGTCTTCGAGAATGAAAAGACAAGGTAGAAAAATGCAAAATTTATGTGAGAAAAAATACGTAAGAAACAATACATGTATAAGGTGTTTGTATGGAGAGGAAAATGTTTGCATTGGGTGGAGGAAATGAAAGATGCGTGAGGGATGGAAAAAGTAGACAAAATGAGCAGTTGTACGATAGTAGAAACAAAGGAATGAGCAAATACGTTACAGTTGAAGTAGTAAAATTGAACAGATGCATAACACTTATATATAACAGAAATAATACACACGTTTGCAATAGGAATTAAGAGCTATTAAAGAAAAATGAAACGTTGGAGCATAATAATGTAATAATGTTATTAGAGTTATTAGGATAATAAAGTTGATAACATTATAAACATTATTAGTAATTGAAAATATATCAATGAATCAAATTTTGGAACAACGTCACTAACATCTCCTTCCCTTTTCATTTAGCTACCTCTCACTGTCCAACTATCCTTTATTCCTCTCAGTAAGTTCATCGTAGTTTCTACTAATGTTATGAATACTATATTAGTACTAGTATTAGATTTGCTTTTGGTACGATTTTGTACCGATTCAGGTAATTTTCTAAATTTATAAAGTAGTGTCTAATTTTTTTTAATTGTAAAAAAGTTCATCAATATACTTTGCTATATAATTTACAATTTTATATCGACCACGTCTCTAAAAATTACAACAATAGAAATTTAAAATAACAACCATTTATTTATTTTTATTAATATTATTTTCCACATATTTCACTTATAAATAATAATCACAATTAATATTAAAAAGATCATTTAATGATCATACAAATATAAAATTAAGAATAATATAAAGTATTTAAAATATTACAATCTCATCATATCATCAAATAAAAAGAATAATAAATATCCATGACTATCTAACAATTACAATTTACAATAAAAGTTTGTACCAAGGAAACAATCAACTAGAAGTAAAACTTGAAACAAAAATATTTACAATTATATCTATATTGCATATAAAGAATTTAACATATCAATCAAATGTAAGTAAAATTAAAACAAAAGGAGAAATAAAAACTTAGAACTTCATTCTATCGAATACCCACTCAAATCGCATTAATCTCAATTCTTATTTAGTACAAAATCCTTATTATTTTGGGGAGCCTCGTTATCACAATCATTTAAATTCATTACATCAAATGACATGTTAATACTTTCTCATCCAAGATTATCTTTTTAAGTCACTCTCTTTTATAAAACTCAGTTCCTCAAAAACCCAATCCGCTAAAAGATCGATATGATCAAAGCAAATTGGATCTACATAACTAATTGTTCTATTGAAGGTCCTAGTAAACAATAAAACTAAATTATTAAAAAATTACAAGAAATTATAACCAACTTAATAATGATAATAACTTACCTTTCCCAAAGCTTTAAATTGTATCAAACAAAGACCAAGTCGTGGATAAGTGTAAATTGCATTGTGTTTTAGGGCATAGTTTGATACGTGTTTATCCGTTTATTCGATTGTTTAGTATGTGTTTTTGGTAGAAATGTTTTAGTTTGTGAATTATTTGTGTTTAAGTGTTTTTGTGGGTCAGTAAAAGCATTTGAGCTTATTATTATGTCTTTGAGATACCTTGATGTGTTTGTTAATGTTTCAGGGTCAACAGCGAAGAACAAAGAAGTTTTAGAAAGACATGGACCGAAACAACGACCCATGATCGTGGCCCATCCTGCCATGATCGTGATAGAAGCGAGGGAGACAACCCACAATTGTGGCCAAATTGCCATGATCATGACAGAAGCATCAGATTTGGCTCACGATTGTGGCCTTCTTGCCACAATCATGACAGAGAGCTTACATTTAACCCACGATTGTGGCCTGCAAAGCCACAATAGTGGTTTGCATCGGACAGATGCGCAGACACATAGAAAAATTAAATTTTGAGGATTTTTTTAGACCTTTTCAATCCTAAAAAATAGGGCTGCCACAAGCACATCAAGTATAAAAAGAACAAGACAAAAGATGAAAGGGGAGATTTTGATTAGCCACCACAACGAAACCCTCAAGGAGAGAACTCTGAGAGATCAAGAAAGAGAAGACGGAAGAGAGAAGAGGAAGATGACGCAAACTCGACGTGCTTCCCAAAATAAGAAGCTTTAATTGTGGTTTAATTCTGCACTTCATAATAAACTGAGAGGGTGAATCGAGAAAAATGATTAAATTGGGCTAACAAGAGTTAGATAATTTAATAGATTCAAAATTAAATCAGGTTGGTAAATCTTGTGTAGAAAGATCACATATAGGTTTCCTATTGTTTATTACAGAACTTAAGAATTGACTAGGTTTTGGATAGGTTGTTAATTGAGAGATTACAAATTCCCATAATCAGATTAGGGTTTATGCTTTTAGGGTTCAATTATAACTTGAGAGAGAGTAATTGACCCTATGATCATCTAGAACTATTAATTCGATACATCATAATTGGTTAGGTTAGCATTAAAGATAGATAATTTTCCCTTTCTCTCTTTTGGTTAACTCACTACGTTAAATTCTAGGGTGTGCTATCATCGTTTAACAAATAAATCAATTTTCATTATTTGTTCTTCATTATTAATTTGAAATCGTTAATCATTGTTCGTTGATTGTTTTCGCTAAGTTTTAATTGTCAATTATTGTTTTGTTATTTGATTTGGTTTGTTTGATTTATTTAGTTCTCGTGTTTAAATTCATTGTCTATTAAATTTTTGTTTAATAGTTTCCAACCTTAGATTCTAGGATTATATTAACCCTCCTCGTGGGATCGACACCTTAGGTACTACGCGAACGACCCATACACTTGCGGAATATCAAGATTAAATATTAAAACTTACTCATATCGGAAAACAATGATCAAGTTTTTGGCGTCGTTTCCAGGGAGATGGTTAGTTTAGTTCTTTAATCTAAGGCTTTTTCATTATCTTTAGTTTTAAATAATTAATATAAAAAAAGAAGAAGAAGAAGACGTTTGGGGTGTAAAGTAGAGACACAATAAGACATCTTAGAATGAGAAATGAGACATTTGAAGAGTTAGATTCCAAGAAGAAATGGAAAGAACAATGATGAAAGATAGATATTATAAGGAGCAAGGAAGTTTTGCAAACTACAATGAGGCACAATATGGTTAAAGAAGTAACAATCCTTGTTGGAACATGTACACGCGGAGGTGGCAGGATCACCCAGATTTCTATTGGTCCAACAATGCAAGTACTCACATGGGACACCAAGACCTATCTGAATTTCAACAAGATGAGTCCAGCTCATGGGACTGCAAATTTGACAAAATCATGGATAAACTCGTAGAAATGGAAGAGAACTAGAAAAGGCTGGAAGAGCAATTTGATCAAGTAACGGAAAATCATACCGCTTCTATTCACAATCTAGAGATTCAAATAAGACAACTTTCTTGTGAATTTTGTAAGAAAAATGTGGAAGACTCTATGAGAAATATGGAATTACATCAGCGAGAGCAATATGAGGCTATCATACTTAAGAATGGAGAAGAGCTACAAGAACCAGTGGAACACCAAGTTGAACCCCACCTTATTGAAGACCAAGAGACGAAGAAAGAGGGTGAAGAATAGAATGCCAACCCTCCCATTTATTCACCAGTTCTTGATATACCATATTTGAACATCGAAGAATCTTGGGTAGATGTTCATGAAATGAACCTTATCCTTCCGATTAATGATGACCAAGTGACATTCAACATAAATGATGTATTAAAGAATCTGAAGGATAGTAGCTCATTTAGGATAATTGATGTGTTTGAATCTTCTAAAGAATAAAAGGATGAAGAAAAACTAACAACAGACATTGAGTTTAAAGAAGCTATAAATGTCTTTGTTCGTGAAGCAGAAGAAGCGGAGGAGAAAAAGGTGATTAAGGAAGAAAGAGAGCAACTCACCTTCTCATAGGACAAACTTTTGGATTCGATGGAAGATTAGGGGAGTTTTGTTGTTCCTTATTTTATTGACAGTTTGTTAATGAAAAGGATGTTAATGAAATTAATTGGTTTTCTCAATTTTATCAATATTGTCCTTTTGATCATTTTGCAATTTGTAGCTTACTTACAG
Source organism: Erythroxylum incrassatum (assembly GCA_026546855.1). Classification (NCBI taxonomy): domain Eukaryota; kingdom Viridiplantae; phylum Streptophyta; class Magnoliopsida; order Malpighiales; family Erythroxylaceae; genus Erythroxylum; species Erythroxylum incrassatum. Next base: position 11,037,175 of record JANVCL010000005.1, read on the forward strand.
GCTACAAAGTTGATGTTGAAAAAAGGGTGGAAACAACCTGCTCATAATTGATCCCGGTTGAGTTTCCAATAATACAAGGTCAAGCTAATAACTATAAAATAGCATGTTTAATAGTTAGGTTTAAATTGTTACATAGTTAGATTTGTTTACATTTCAAAAATAAGTTCTTAATGATTTGGAACATTTTGGATTGCTAGCTCTCTTAGTCTTTTTGAATCAATTATAAGAAAGGGAACCAGCTCGGTGTCAAGCGCATTTGATCTCTGTCTTTGACACATCAGCACCTCAGTCACCATGATGGTTTCTTGTTCTAACCTTTTTCTGTTCACTTGTGTTAGTATTTTGTTCTTTTTCTGTATATTGTTTTATTCCCCCTTATGTGCTTGTATGTATCCTTCTCATATTGAGGACAATGTGTTGTTCAAGTGTAGGGAGGCTTGTGTGTGTTTTTTACCTTGAGTGTGAGTTTTGTATATTGAATGATAGTTTATTTAGGTTGCATGATGTGAATTGTGTGAATGCGTTAATGACTAGGACTTAATGGGATAGATTTCACCTCAAACATAGCGTTTAGGTTGCGAAGATTTATTAGCTTGTGAAATTAGTGACCTAAGTTACTTAGGGCCAAATATGCTGGTTAATTGGGATACGATGTTAGTCCATTTGGCAACCCTAGGAATTTGCCATACTCATTTATAATTTTAGGCCAATCAATTAAGTGACATTATTAATACATTTTTATGAGAATGATTAGCTAAAGCAATAAGGTTGGCAAAATTTTGTGTGAAAAATGTATATAAATTTTAACTAAAACAACTATTCTGCTGGCTTTCAAGTTATAAATAAAGCTAGTAACCAGTTGAGAATGTGACGTAGCTGAGTAATCGGATCAATACGCATCACAAATATGTACCTTTGTGTAAAAAGGCTATAATGACATTCTAACCAAACAGCTTAAAAACAATATAACTTAGTTGAGTAACCAGATAAACATTCATCACAAATGTTTGCCTCCGCGTAAAAGATTAGGTTCATGTCCTCAAAGAAAAATCAACAAAAAGAATGTTTTCAAATAAAAACCTACCAAACTCCTTAATAGCTTGATTTTTTTATGAAAACCTACTAAGTAATAACTACACTTTTGTTTTGACTACATGATTATCAATGTGTGTGTGCAAGTGATAGAGGTGAATTGACTCAAAAATAAAATGTTGATTAATTTGTATATTTAATCCAAGGTGCTTAGACGCGGATTTCTCTTGTTAATAAATTAGAACGACTTGAAGGATGGTGTTTATAGTTAAATTTGTTTCGCTAAGTTGAAGTCATTGTCTCATTATTGCATATGCGTGTTTTGTGTTTTCTTAATTTGGTTGGATGTTTTTGTTTGCTTGAATACAAGCAAACGTTTAAGTGTGGGGGTGTGATAAGTGTAAATTGCATCTTGTTTTAGGGCATAATTTGATATGTGTTTAGTCATTTATTTGATTGTTTAGTATGTGATTTTGGTAGAATTGTGTTGTGAATTATTTGTGTTTAAGTGTTTTTATGGGCTAGTAAAAACATTTGAGCTTAATTATTATGTCTTTGAGGTACCTTGATGTGTTTGTTAGTGTTTCAAGGTCAACAGCGAAGAACGGAGAAGTTTAAGAAAGACTTGGACCGAAACAATGACCCACGATTGTGGCCCATCCTGCCACGATTATGACAAAAGTGAGGGAGACAGTTGCCACGATCGCGACAAAAGCATCAGATTTAGCTCACGATCGTGGCCTTCCTACCATAATCATGATAGAGAGCTTACATTTGGCAGACACACAGAAAAGTCAAAATTTGAGGGTTTTTCGAACCTTTTCGACCCTGAAAAAACCGTAGGGCTGCCACTAACACATAAAGTATAAAAAGAATAAGACAAAAGGTGAAAGGAGAGCTTTTGATCATCCACCACAATAAAACCCTAAAGGAGAGAACTTTGAGTGATCGAGAAAGAGAAGAAGGAAGAGACAAGAGGAAGACGACGCAGACTCGACGTGCTTCCAGGAATAAGAAGCTTCCCAAAGTCACGGCCTCCCATCGTCCATTCGAGTTCTATTTCCAATGTATTTTAGTTTTATTTGATTGTAGAATTTGGATATATAGTTTGATGATAGAATTGAATTGTTGATTGATGTTCTATACTCATCTTTGGAATATTAATTTTGATTTAATGAAATCTGATTGTTTTATGTGTTTATTGAATTAATTGTGGTTTAATTTTTCACTTTATATCTCGCTAATAAACTGAGAGGATGAATCTAGAAAAAATAATTAAATTGGGCTAACGAGAATTAGGTAATTTAATAGATTTAGAATTAAAACAGGTTGGTAAATCTTGTGTAGAGAGATCATGTATAGGTTTCCAATTATTTATTAGAGAACTTAAGAACTAATTAGGTTTTGGATAGGTTGTTATTTGAGAAATTACAACTTCCCATAATCTGATTAGGGTTTGTGCTTTAGGGTTCAATTATAACTTGAGAGAGAGTAATTAACCCTATGATCATCTAGAACTATTAATTCGATAAATCGTAATTGGTTAGGTTAGCATTAAAGATAGATAATTTTCCCTTTCTCTCTTTTGGTTAACTCACAATGTTGAATTCTAGGATATGCTATCATCGTTCAACAAATCAATCAATTTCCATTATTTGTTATTCATTTTTAATCAGAAATTGTTAATCATTGTTCGTTGATTGTTTTCATTAAGTGTTAATTGTCACTTATTGTTTTGTTATTTGATTTGGTTTGTTTGATTTATTTAGTTCTCGTGTTTAAATTTATTGTTTGTTAAATTTTTGTTTAATAGTTTCCAAACTTAGATTCTAGGATTAGATTAACCTTCCTCGTGGGATCGACACCTTAGATACTACGCGAACGACCTCTACGCTTACGAAATATCGAGATTAAATATTAAAACTTACTCATATCAGAAAACCACGATCAGTTGTTCAATCTTTTATGTTCCAATATATTCCTTTTCTTTAAATGGATGAATTTAAATATGCTCCAATTCCTTTGCACTCACATATTGACTTAAAATTCGAATTGCAAATCTTGCAATTCTAGAATACCACTTTTGAATTGGTCGCACCAAGCAACCATAAAATAACAAAAGTAACATTATAAACAAAATAAAGTGATTATTAATTATCAATAAGAAACAAAAGTGGAAAAAATATATACCTGAATTAAGTTTATCTCTTTGACAAATAGTAATTGGCATCTCAAAATCACCAGAAGCATCCTTATAAATCTCCATTTGTGAGCTTAGGAGATCTTGCCTTATCCTCAAGGGAAGCAATTGTTGTAATAATTAATAACATTCTCTTATTAACTTCAGTTTTCTTTGTAAAAGTTTGTCTGAAATAAACATTAGGATTCAAAATGTCCTAGCTACAAACAATAGAGAGTAAAGTTGTCCTTTTCATCTCTCATTAATGACTAGAAGACAAGTGATTAACAAGTTTTACCTATAATAAAACTCCCAATATCTGCAATTATATTGATCGTAAACTTGTAGAATTGAAGATGTCGATCCCACGAGGAAATAGTTAAAGACAAGTGAACCTAACTTTGTCTAAGGTAGTGAAATATGAATTGAATGAAAGTAAATAACATAAATTAAACAATCAAATAAAATTAAGTAAATAATCAACTAATAATTGAGTTGTCACAATTATTCAAGTATGATTAAGGACGAATGTATAAGATCTATTCCTTCGTTATTTTGTTCTCCTAATGATTATTGATGCAATTATGTGTTGATCCTAGATTTTCTAAGAGTTTGATTACTCTCTCTCAAGGCATAACCAATTAGCCCTAATTGACTAAGCCTAATTGAATATGAAATTCCAGAATTTCAAACTCTCAATTCACAACTCTTTCTCTAACATTTTTAATTAGTTTTGAAGTTATCTATTGAATAAACAAGTTCTTATATAAGATCTCTCTTTGAATGATATTTGATTTGTTAATCGTGTACCAACTCTTGTTGCACAAATTAATCATATTACTTTTTACTCACTTTCTCGATTTATTGCCAAAGTATGAACATGCACCATTAACACAACACAAAATATGTATTGAATCACTAAAGATTAAAGTCACAAAACAACTACATAGTAAACCCTAATATGAAATTTAAAACATCATAAACGTAATGGAAATCTATAAATTTAGTTTACACATCAAGTAATACAAAAATAACAAAGGAGAAAGAAAGAAAACTCTATTCAGAACTTGATCTCGAAAACTAGAATTCGGACATCTTTCTCGATCCTACTTGTTTGATCCACTTTTGCAAGATGGTAGTTGCCTTTTGGAGTGTTTCAATTTCTTAAATAGTACTAGGAGGTCTTCGGGTTGTAACTAGGTTTTCTGCCCTTTGTTCGATTCCACAAATGCTTGCAAACGCTAAAATAGATGGAAAAAGTCACGTCTGGGAAGCTTCTATCACGATCGTGCATCTAGTGTCACAATTGTGACTCTATGAAATTGCTCTCCATCACGATCGTGCATATGAAGTCACAATCATCAAATATATCAACAAAGGCACTAGTTCCAATTAGATGTATTGTCATAAGATCTGAACTTTTAAAATTTCATCTTACTTATACTACTTATCTTGAGAAATATTCTATTACAAATGTTCATTGAAACAAACAATTTGTTCAATAGGTCTATAAGATTATATCAAATCTTTTAGATATCACATATCCTTTTATTATCCAGTTCTAAACTTAGTGGGTAATATATGTTTCATCTAAGCATGAGATCCTAAATCATTAACTTTGACTTTTTCAAAGTCTTAGCATTACATATCTAATATGAAATTTTGTTAATTGATTAAATTAGAACTCGTGAAGGTAAGTTATTATATTAGGTATAGCTATAGAAGAAATAAATATTGCATCATACAATTTCTCATATTGTATATTCCTCCTTACTTCATAATATTATAGAATTTAGTCCTATAAGTATTTATTAAAGAATCTCATTCCTCATAGATATCCGAAAAATTTAAAACTCACCACAATAACCTCTTCGCAGTACTTTAGCATTCTCAATACTTAATTTCTACTTAGATTTAAACATTTTAAGCTTTTTAAAATATTTAAATCAATATTTCATTTAATATATATGACCGTATCTCATAAAGTGATCAGTAATTCTAATGAAATATAAGAATCGTTCTTTTATTAATTGTTAATACATCACTTGTATAAATTTAACAATTCAATACCATCATCATCTTTTCACCAAAGGTTGATTTGATTATTCTTCAACCCAACAAGTTTCATAAGCTTCATACGATCCAAAAGGATATGTGTATCCTTGTATGTAACATATGATTCTCATTACATTGATTTAACCAATATGTCATTAAAAATAGTCTTAATTATATTCTTGCCTCTTATATCAAGCATAAGTCATCATTTATCTAGTACATACAAACTATTTGTATAAATTTGGATCAATTGCTTTTACTCAATATTTTATTTCGTATCATGCCTTAAACATTGTAATAATGTTAAATCTAAATTCAGTATCAAATACTTATAAGCATGAATTAGAAATACACATGATCTTTAACACAACCTTATGGGCAAGAATAGTCATGCAATCATTTCTTCTAGTGATAACTATTATCATTATATAACAGGTGACTTCAATTGTACTCCACATTTATGCTTTTAGTATAGTAAATTGATTAAAACAATTTCATCAAAGTACCATACCTTTAAGCTCTACTCCATGTAACCTCTTGCATTTTGCTATCATGATGTTAACATATATCTTACATGTTGTTATTAAAGTTTACGAGACATTAGTCAACCCAAAATTTTAATACACCTTGTCATCTATATAATTTTGACATATCTCTAAAACTTTAACACCAAAACCTCAATAGGTTTAATAGCAAAATTATATAATAGACACGCAATTTTTCTATTTAACTTTGAGAACTCTTCTCAAATATAACTTATATCCATGAAATTTATTTCACTAACTTAGTATAGTTGATACTAAATAAAATCAATTCTAGTTAGAACAAAATATAAATATAAGAAAAACAGGTATTAGTTGTATGCTATGACTACCAAATAAGATCAAGACTTTAATTATGTATTTGGTTACTTCCACTATTTTATTTGAAATTATAATCCTCACTATTATTCAGAAAGATTAATATCTCTGTATGGCTAGGTTCTCGTTTAATTTAATTGACCTTGAGTTAGTCAACAAACTAAACAAGCTTAAATTAGGTAAATAACATCCTTATCAATTAAATTTCATGTGACTCCTAGACTCATTAGGCGATAACTCTTGCTAAAATATGTCTTATATGTTATTCTTAACCTCGTCTCTAAATTCATATAATTATGAGTTACTCATCCAAATTATACAAATTTAGTTAAATAGGACGTAATAATTCAAAATAAAAACATATTCGAATTTAAAAAATGTTGACTCACTGAACAATTATTACAATAAAAAGAGACATGATTTTATTATTAAAAATAGTATAATTCTAAAACTAATGTAAGCTTAACATTCCAATCAATTTGTTAAGGCTTTATCCACCAGTTACATGAGTGTTACCAAAGTCGATCAAGGTCCATCGACAGATTCATTATTTCTTCATTCCCGTTATAGATATTTGTGACTCCTAGAATTGCAAACTAATTATAAGGCCCATTGCAGTTACAACAAAGTTCTTTCGTCCTTCCCTCCATCTCTACCCTACTTAACAAGAAGTTTGACATATTCCTTCCTACCTTGGTTGCTCACTTGGTTAATCCCGATGCATTCATGCAACTTAGTGGTATTAACTCATAAATAGAGCTAGTTAAGGATCTTGTAACTTTTTAACTTCTTGTTCTTGGTCAGACTAATAACACCATATTCTACAAGATGTTGAAAGAGATCATTTTAATTATTTACCTCAACATCAGCAATTTATTATCGCAAGTCTGATTAAAGAAAGGTATGTAGTTGACCTCCAAGTCTGTTATTCAGCCACCATATTTTATGTACAAAACCCAGTGCTCCCTGGTCCTGGTAGGAACTGTTTCAAAGATCCAGCAACCTACATGAGCTCGTTTCTTTACCTGGCACTGAGGACATCATCTAACGATAGTATATTCACCAACCAGAAAAATATTTCCAAACTTCACCCACTTGGATAAGATGTTAAGCCAGTAACGTTGACATTTTATACATTGATAGGTTAAAATGAGAGAACTAATAAGATAAGAAGACAGAAAGCATCCAAAAAGGAAAATCAAGAGTCTCCGATCCTTTCTAGGATATATCGGCTCCAAAACATAAATTTGTTGGCTCTCTCACGTAGGATTCATCAATATTGGAGGTACCAGGCTCTCAAACTTACAACTCACTAAAACAGTCAAGATCGTCAAGCAGATCCACGTTCCTTGTATGTAAAAGTCATCCAGTAGGATCGACGAGTCCGAGAGCCTAGGCATATTATTATGAGGATGCTCATTTCCAAAGTCATCCAACAGGATCGAAGAGTCCAAGAGCTTACGCATATTATTATGAGGATGCTCATTTCCAAACTATGTCCCCAATAAACTGAAGAGCTGGAACACCTCTGATCTCAACATCAACCAGTGGAGCTTGGACCATTGTCAATTTAGACAGTTCTGGATCACTCCGAATCATGTCAAGCGCACGCATCTGGTCCTTGAATATTAACCCAAAAAAAAAAAGATTAGTATTAGTTACTCTCCACCAAAACTAATTTTCCCTCTTGCTATGTAACATTGTACATACTTCTTTGCGCTTGATAATGAGAATAGCTAACAAAATACCTTTCTTTTCATTGCACAAAACTTGCAGTCAGAGGCAGAAGCAGGAAGAATTTGATTGACAATAAGCCTTTTGACAGGAACATTCTCCTTCTTCAAGGATGCATGCAGCCTTGATGACTCACTGACTGCCATTACCTTGCGTCAAAAGGCCAAGTTGAAATTACTGGTTAGAAAATTCGACTCAACAGATCTGGTGCACTCCAAATCAACATCTACTGATCTTAGTGACTGAACTGCTCTATGCATATTGTTGCCAACATTCAAGGATGTTTTCCAGGAATCCGTACCGTGGGAATTGTTACGATAACAAATTCTGTTGAATCTGTGTTGCGAAAAAGCTCACGCACTTTGATCATCCTATCCCTCAATCTCTCCAATTTGTCAGCCTGATGCAAAAATTAAAAGAGAGACCAAGAACTATAAAACAGATTTATCAATTAAAATGGCAAAAGAAAGTACAGTCAAAACTTACAGCATCCTGCCTACTTTCTTCCTGTCCAAAAACAGATTTTATTGCAGAGGTGGCTGAAGCTATTTTTTGTCTAAGCTGTAGTAAGATGCATAATGGATTAGAGGCACTATAGCTTAACCTACAAACAAAACCAACTCAAACATGATGATACAAATTTAAGTGAGCAAAAGAAAAGGAAAAGAGTAGCAGAATATGGGTAGATATATATGAGAAGGACCCAAAGCTAGATGTTATGGTCCTAGATGTAGGATCGAGTTACTGGACGTTGCAGAGAAAAATCAGATGATGACTGAAAATGTTTCTTCACTAATCTTCCTTTTTTGTTTGATTTTTTCATGAATTTTGAGAGCTCATTAATATCGAGAGAACTATCCGATCTCGTACCCTTGTATAATTTGGAAAGTTACCCCCTTCCCTTTTCTGATTAATCAATATATAGGAAGTTTGTCCATTAGCCACGAACTATATTGTTTCCACTCAATAATTGCTAAGACTAAATCAATAACTACTAAAGACTACATATGAGAATTATTTATAACTAATAAAATGAAAGTAGGCTGGTCAATGGGTTAGTGTCGAGTCTAGTTGCTTGAATTTCCCATGAGTATAGCGCTTGTAGATCTGTGGAGGCGTAACATTACTCCCCTCCCCAACAGCACGCTTGTCCTCAAGCGGAAACGATGGATGAGATTGCCGCAAGTGTTCAATATCTTCCCAAGAAGCATCAGCTGGGGAAAGACCTTGCCAATGAACCAACACTTGAGGAACTGTATGAAATGTCCAACGGTCCAGCATAGCTTGTGGTTGAAGTTGGATCTCCTTAGGAGGAACTGGTGGTAGTGTAGGCTGAATGGTAACATCCAACTGACCATGGTAAGGCTTCAAATAACAAACGTGAAAAACTGAATGTAAATGAGAATCTGAGGGCAGCTGTAAACGATAATCCACCTGATCGATGCGGGCGAGAACACAGAAAGTTCCACAATATCTCGGATAGAGCTTACGGTTGGTGCGTTCCAGTAGGGAAAGCTGACGATAAGGTGTTATTTAAGCAGCACCAAATCCCCCTACACAAATTCCAATTGTCTATGCTTAGAATCATACGCATTTTTCATTCGTGTGTTGAGCGTGCAAGAGACGGTCACGAAGCATTTGAAGCATGGCATCCCAATCACGAAGAGCTACATCCACGGTAGCCAACTTGGAAGTGTTTGGTGTGTAGGAAAGAAGCCGCGATAGAAGACAACCATAGACAGCCTCAAACGGTGTACACTTCAAAGATGAGTGAAAGCTGGTATTATAACAAATTCCGCCAAGAAAGCGAGTCAACCCACTTTTTTGGATTCTCGATGGTAAATCAACAAAGATACATCTCCACTGTACAATTGACGACCTCTGTTTGTCCATCAATCTGAAGATGATATGAAGAGCTGAAACAAAGTTCAGTGCCATACAATGTGAAGAGTTCCTTCCAAAAAGCACTAAGGAAAATGAAGTCTCGATCGGAAACAATAGTCTCCGAAAGGCGATGTAAGCGTACAATCTGATCAAAGAAAAGGCGAGCCACCAACATTGCCGTATATGGATGAGAAACCGCAAGAAAATGAGCATATGTAGAGAAACGATCGACAACAACAAAGATTACAAATTTGGTAAACCTCCAATGAAGTCCATAGAGATATTAGACCAAATCTAAGTTGAAACAGGCAATGGTTGGAGAACGCCAGTCGGGTGAAGGCGCTCAACTTTGTGCCGTTGGCACACTTGACATGTAAGAATGAAGGACTAAACTTGTGACTTTAAACCCTGCCAATAAAAATCTGCAGCTACACGACAAAGGGTTTTTTGGTAACCTTCATGACCCATATTATAGCGTGAAGAGAGGATGGACTCACATAATGGAGAATCAGGTTGTAAGTAAACACAATCTTTGAAGAAGATTAGTCCATCACAAAATTTCCAAGGACCTACAACTTCTCCTTGTTGAATTTTAGAAACAAGTTGCTGCAAATTATGATTGGTAGTAACTTCTTCACGGATGTGATCAAAGATGCCCAATAAAGGCATAGAAATAGCTACAAGAATGGGGTCATCTCCATCAAATTGGCGAGATAACATGACCAGCCTTATACTCCACAGAAAAATCATATCCCAAAATTTTACTCAACTAGTGTTGTTGAGGGATAGTAGTGATCCGTTGTTCAAAGATATATTTAAGACTGTAGTGATCAATACGAACCCGGAATTTAGTTCCCCGAAGATACGGACACTAATGAGACACTGCCCTGGCCAAGGCAATCAACTCCTTCTCATAAGCAGGCAAGCTACAGTGTCGTTCAGCAAAGGTCTGACTAAAATAAGCAACTGGTCTCCCCTGTTGTTGCAAGATAGCGCCTATTCCACTACTCGAGGCATCACACTCAATTTCAAATGGTGTTGAAAAATCTGGCAAAGCAAGGACTAGAGTGGTCGTATTAGCAGATTTTAAGGACTCAGGTTGTAGTAGATTCGGAAGTCCATTTGAAAGAATTCTTCTTGAGCATCGACGATAATGGAGTGGCAATCTTGCCATAATCCTTCATGAACTTACGGTAGTATCCCGTCAATCCCAAAAAACCTCTCAAACTTTTAACGGTGGTTGGTTGCGGCCACTTTATCATTGCTTCAATCTTATTTGGATCTGTAGAAACCCCATCAACGGAAGATGGCTGATGGCTGATGCATTTGGTCCCTGATGTAGGATCGAGTTACTGGACGTTGCAGGGAAAAATCAGAAGATGGCTGAAAATGTTTCTTCACTAATCTTCCTTTTTTTGTTTGATTTTTTCATGAGTTTTGAGAGCTCATTAATATCGAGAGAACTCTCTGATCTCTTACCTTTGTATAATTTGGAAAGATAACTTACCCCCTTCCCTTTTCTGATTAATCAATATATAGGAAGTTTGTCCGTTAGCCACAGACTACATTGTTTCCACTAAATAACCGCTAAGACTAAATCAATAACTGCTAAAGACTAAATATGAGAATTATTTATAACTAATAAAATGAAAGCAGGCTGGTCAATGGGTTAGTGCCGAGTCTTGTTGCTTGAATTTCCCATAGAGTACAGCGCTTGTAGATTTGTGGAGGCATAACACTAGATGACATGACTTGCCTCAGAAGATATTCATTCAAAGCACAATATTAGTTTATACCAAAGATGTCTAGAATTTTGTAATATAGAAATAGCCAAAGCAAAAGATGTATTAGCTTAAAGGAAAAGACCTAAATATGGACATTTGATAGCATATTTGTCACCTACAACATGTCCTCTTTGCTAGACACGCAAAAAAGCTTTTCAATAGAAAGAGATCAAAAACGAAAAAAGTATAAACATGGTGCACCCTAGTTTATGATAACATAGAAAAAACTATTGACAAACTATAATGTCCATGATGTATCTATTCCGAGTTGGGATTCCTACCTTCAATATCTTGCCTATGGATGCATCTAGGAAGTCAGGCAAGGACAGAAGTCGCAATGTATGACCCTGTAAGGAATAGCCATCAATATCATTCGATTCACTTTAGAAGTTAAGCGTAGTGGATTTTCTCACCGTTGGCGCAGTATCAAATACAATTCGAGTGAACATATTATACTCCTCTGATTCAAGAAATTGCATAACCTGCCAAAAACGTTTCTATAGTGAGAATGGAAGCAACATAAACCTAAGGACCATATGAAGTGAGCTATGAGGGAGAGCACAACACAAAAAAAAGAATAGAAATTACTTTGGAAATTGCAATAGCTTCATCAAGTCCTGGAGGAGGCGTGTCGAGTAGCTCTCCCAGTTTTAGCTCTCCCAACTTTGACAGAAGAACAATGAAGAACAAGTCAAACTCAGCACAGACCACAATATCACAAACTTATAATGAAGTACAGCCAAAACATTTCCCTGGCTTCTTAGACAAAGTGAAGCAGGGGAAAGTTACAATGTGGAGGGTGGAGGTCCTCAACAGGGTGACCTTCACTTAAGATCCCATCTTAATTAGCATCACCACTGAATATGAATGTAAGCTTCCATTAATTGCTAAAATTTTCTTAGAGACGGAATTCCAGCACAGACCTAGGAGAAAGACACATGTTCTGACAAATAAAGATTTGAAGCAACTGAATGTTCAAAACTTAGTCCAGCATATTGACTGTCAAAATTAAAAAATAGAAAGATGAATTCCATCAGGAAAATCTATTAAATTGCATGAGTAACAAGTATAAACAACAATTTACCTGGTCAACAACCATCCCAAGTCCCATTCCTTGCATAAAATCTTTTACCCCTGAACCACCATCATTCTGACTCACTGTGCGGAATTCTTCTCTAGCTTTTTCTGGATTTATCTGTCGCAAAATTATAGATCTAACTTACTGATTGCATTAAGATATAATACCAGTAGAGAAAATAATAACTCAAATCATAGTTTTAATGATCTCAATAAAAAAAATGGTACAAAATGGAAGCACTGTTAAACAGAAAAGCTTTGTGATTTATCAAGCACATACCTCGAGTGCAAACAGTGGATACTCAGGTCCTTCAACTGGTACCAATTTCCCTCCAGCCAAATTCTTAATATGAACAAAGATATGGAAGCCAACATAAAAAAGAAAGTGTCATTCTAACTAAGTTTAACCAATAAACTTTGAAAACAATACAAACCTGTCATTTTCCAAAAAAAAAAAAACAATACGAACCTGTGCAAAAGAATCACTCAAAGAATGCGCTGGATCAGTTGAAACCACTAAAGTAGGGTGCCCATTGTTAGCAAACTTTACAGCAAGTGAAGCAGCACAGCTTGTCTTTCCCACGCCTCCCTTCCCTCCAAGCATATAATACTTCCTCTGTGTCCCAGAAACCATATCATCAAATCCAGAAACATCTTCCACTGGAGCAGCCACGGATCTCACTGCCATAAAAGGAAAAGAAATGTTCATTTCCAGCAAAGATAGGATAATTTATTGATTCAACAGTTCCATATGAGTTATATTCAACACAATAATTCCAATTCAATCACTAAAATCGCGAAATAAGAAGAGCAGATAAAGCAATGAAATAAGACTACGAATACCATTTATGAGAACGAAAGCAATATTATATAATGAGACATCCTAGGTTAATTTCTTGTTGACTTTTAACTTTGAGGTAAAGATATACAACATTGCGGCAGATTCCTTTTTTTTTTCAGTTAACCGTGAAGCAAGAAACAATCAATCATAACAGATACCAGAGAAATTTACTGATTAGATATTAACATTAAGAGAAATCAACCATGGTTGACCCGGAAAGAGAGGAGACACAACGCCCTAATTTTATTTTTATGCTTCGATATTCTTATTCAGCCAAGTCGAAAGCTTGAAGATAACAGTACTAAACTTAAAACCAGCTACTAACTAAAAACTCGACAACAGGCACTGAAAAGCAATTGAAAACGCTACATCTAATTGAACCAGAACTTAAAAGTTTCGACATAGAGATACTGAAAACATGCAAGACGCAAAAGACCATTAAATAATGAAACAAAAATAGAGAAGTGGGTATTGAAGAAATCACCACGGAGCGAAGTTCTGCGAGGCTTATGCTTGATGGACCGAGATAGAAAGCTCGTAGAGGAAGTTAAAATTTGGGTTCTTGGCACGAAAGATAGGACAGCCACCGTCGCCGTAGATTTTCTTGAACTGAATAACCGGTGAAGAGAAGAAGAAGAAGAAGTGGAAGTGGAGGGGATGGGAGTTGTGGTCATCTTGAATGGTTTCCCCACTTCCTCTGTTAACTAACAGATGAAAAATGCGCTGGATTTGTATGTCATCGTATTTACGTTGTACTTACTTGGGACTCCCACAATGTGAATATAATAACAGAGATATTGTCGTAAATAAGCTCAACCTCCTAGTCGAACAGTGAAGTGAAGCCAACCCCGTAAAAACAAAACAGTTGATACACTACAGCCCCTTCTCCTGATGTTTTATTATTTTACCATAACCCTTTCGTTAAGTCTCATTTATCAAATGAATAGATAATAATAAAATAAAATAAGCACAGATTAAAAAACAAATTATCTGTTTTTAATTAACTTACTCATAATTAAATTACGAGACATTAATTAGCAAACAAATCATTCTCATTATTATTGTCTTGTCTGTTACAATAATAATAAGAAACAATGTGAAATGTTTTTTGCTTTAGGTATATCAAGTGTCTTATTTATGTTTCTGATTGGACCAGTTTATTAAAAACCGGTCGATTCTATGTTAAGTCGGCCGGCTTTCATATTAAGAGGTTATTAGATGAAATTGAACCGGACAATAGATTAGTTCAGACTTTTTTTTGGTCTAATCGATCATTCCAGTCCAATTTTTAAAATGTTGCCTATAATATTTTATCAATCTTTTGAAAAGATGTAAAGCTTCTACCGTAAACTTTTTTAACATTAAGTTAAATTAGTTCTCTTAAATAGAAACATCGTTTCTTAATCTCTTCTCAATCACCTTTTCTTCTTATAATTTTATGGTATAATTAATTTGGTGCTCTATAGTTGTTATAGACTTTGAATATCTCATTTGTTCTTATATAGGAATTAACATAGTAAATCTTCAATCATTTGACATTTTCACAAACTTAAAGATTACATTAAAAATAAATCCTTTTAATGACATAATTCTATGGAATACAGTGGATTGGATCCTTTTTGCAGAATAAATCCAATCAATACGAACACTTTTAGTTGAAGAAGACTTGGCCAACCTCACCAAAAATGTTCGACCGCCGAATAGTAGAGGTCATGGAAGAGTTTTTTTCTTTGAACTTGTTTAATTTGCCCCCTCGTTCTAAGTTGACAATGACCAAACTGAAACACTCCAAAATCCCACGTTTGTTCCCCACTTAATTTAATATTACTCAGTATCCCCTTTCCAAATACTCCTATTTTCTATACCAACTCTCCTTCCCTGCCAGCGAAGCAACACCCAAACTTTTCCATGCTAAACCACCGTCATCTTCATCACAGCCACCGCCACACGCCGTCTCTCTCCTCATGTGCAAATCCAAGAAGGACACAGACATAATCCAATCTTCAACACCCAAGTCCCAAGCATCTAGAAGAT
>JANVCL010000005.1:11077869-11094483 GCA_026546855.1 Erythroxylum incrassatum
TACCTTGTGTCAGAATTGAGAAATTCTATGGCTCGAATCTTTAGTATTCTCTTATTTATTACCTGTGTCTACTCTTTTGGCAAAATACCGTCACCCATTTTTACTAAAAAACTGCAAGAAACCTTAGAAACGGAAGAAAGGGAGGAAGAAACCAAAGTAGAAATAGAAACCAAATTTTGTCTAAAGGATGGTAAAAAAATATCTCTCAAATCCGATGACCTTATTGTTTACAGTTCCACCTATTTGCCATCACCTACAAAGATATATCTTTCACCATCACTTGGCCTTTGGCAATTCAAGTAAACCTATATAGACACACTTAGAGTAATAGAACTAGAATTCACCAAGTATGTTTAAAAGCTAAAGGTAAATTAACCTCAAAACAAACCAAAGAAAGAAATTGCACCCTTATAGCCTTATCCTTTTATTGCCTCTATTTCTTTTGTACATATTTGGGACCTAAAACTCCTTAGTTTTCTTTATTTTCTTTCCCTTATCTTTGGATGTTGTGACTAAATGAGCTTTCTCAGTCTTTTCTTGTTTTTTCCTATCTTCTTCTTGCATGCAATTGGAAAAGAGCTTATTGAGGGACCATTTATCCTTCTGAAAATTATAGCTCACCCTGAATTGTCTAAATTATACAAGAAGAGATATCAAAACTAAATGTATAAGCAAATCTTCAGATAGCTCTAACTTAAGTGCCTTTAGTTTCAAAGCAAGATAAGAAATCTCCATGATGTACTCCTTTATGCTTCCTTTCCCTTTATACTTCATTGATGAGAGGTTTTATAAGAATGTATTGGTTTTTTACTTTTTATTTCTATCACTTTTCAATTTCAATAAGGAGACCTCTAGTTGTAGTAGCCTCCTCAGACATATTGTCCCTGAATGATTTTAGAATGACACACTTCATGATCATGAGACTCATGCAATCAAAACATTCCCACTTTTCCATCTCCCTCTTTTGGTCGTGAGTACTAGTAATTGTAAGAGTAGCGGGACATTCCATCCTTAATGCAAGGTTAAGATCTATAACCTTAAAAATAATCATGACATTTTTTTGCTAAGTATTGAAGTTTATGCCATTAAGCATACCAAATGAATTGATGCTAGTAAAAATATTAGGAGCAAAAGAATTAATTGAATCACAAAATAAAATATGCTCACAACAATAACTTATTAATACTTCACCAAATTTAAATTCAAATTATGGTAAAACCCCATCACAAGATACCTATTACAACATTACTATTCAGTCTTTGAACAAAAATATTAACTTGTAAGTGGTACTCTTGGTGTAGTAATCGCACAACAACAACAACAACAACAACAACAACAAAAATATCCTAGTAGAAGTCCTGCTGATATGCTGGATCTAAGGAGCTTAAAAAATGTGCAACCTTATCCCTAATTGGTAAGGAGATTATTTCATATAAACCATATGAAAAAAAATAAAAATTAATAAAAATACATATTAAATTAATAAATTAATGAAAATTAAAATTAGAAACAAAATTAGACATAAAAGATAATACTAATAATATAAACAAATAAATAATAAATACATACAAATATAAATATAGAACAAGGTGAAGAATTAAAAAAAGTAAATAAATACACAAACAAAAAAGAAGACAAGTAAATAAATAAAATAAACAAGCCGTTACGAGAAAATGTTTAGGCTAATTAAGGAAATGCTTAGGTTAAATAACTAAAAGGAAAGTATTATATATTAATGTTTATGCTAAATATAAGACATAAAACTCGAAGAAAAATAATTAAAAGACCTATGAGAAAGAGAAGGAACTTTATGTGAGATCCTTTACTCGTATTTTAGGCCATCAAAGTTTTCTATTGAGGGTCACACCCTCAGTAAGTTTTAACAGAGCCATATTATTCTTGATTACCTTCCCCCAGTTCTTCTTAGGCCTTCCTTTTTTTATCTCACAGTCCCTAAGTACAATCTTTTCACATCTTCTCATTGAAGCATCAGGATGTCTCCAATTAACATATCTGAACCACCTAAGCCTTGTCTTTCTTAATTTTCATTAATATTAGCCACCTTTAATTTGTCTTTGACTATTACATTGTTGACCTTAGCTTTTCTAGTAATGTTACACATCTAACCTAGCATCCTCATCTTTGCCACTATTAATTTGTGACTATGTATCTGTTTGATGGGTCAACACTCTACCCTATAGAGTATGGCCAACCTAATCACTAAATGATAAAATTTATCTTTTAGCTTAATTAGTATCTTCTTGTAATATAAAACTCCTAATGCAATTCTCCATTTAAGTCACCTTAATCTGATACGATGAATAATGTCATTGATCTCTCCATTGATTTGGATAACAAATCATAGATACTTAAAACACTCTTTTTGTGATATAACTTCTGAACTAATCTTTACCTCCACATCAAAAGTCACCTTATGTCCTAAAATGTTACGCTCTAAGTATTTAATTTTAGTCTTACTCAATTTAAAACCCTTTAACTATAACGTATCCCTCTAAAGTCCTAACTTGACATTGACACCTTCTTTTGTCCCATCCACTAAAATAATGTTATCAGCAAATAACATACACTGAGGAATGGATATTTTTGATAAGTGAATCCATCACTACTGTAAACAAAAAGGGGCTTAATGAGGAGCTTTGGTGTAGCCTAATATCGATAGAAAAATGTTCTGTATCTTTTCGCATTGTCCTTACTTTAGTCTTTACACCTTCATACACCCATATATAGTTCATTGGAACTCCCTTAACTTTTAAGCACCTCCACATGATTTCCCCAGATACCCTACCATAAGCCTTTTTTAAGTTAATAAAAAATGTATGTAGATTACGTTGTCTTTCCTTGTAATATTCCATTAATCTTCTAAGGAGATGTATAGCTTTGTGGACCTTCCTGGCATAAAACCAAACTGGTTCTTTAAAATAGGTGTATCATTTCTCACTCTCTTCTCAATCACCTTCTACTATAACTTCATGGTGTGACTAAATAGTCTGATGCCTATATAGTTGTTACAACTTTAGATGTCCCTTTTGTTCTTATATAGAAGAATTAACGTACGAAATCTCCACTCATCCGACATTTTGATTAACTTAAGGATCACATTAAGAAACTTGGCTAGCCAAGTAAAACACTCTTCACCTAGGCTCTTCCACACCTCCGTGAGTTTCTCATCAGGCCCTACTGCCCTTACACTCTTTATCTCCCTCAAAGCTCTTTTAATTTCTTCCATTGTGATATGCAAACAATAAGTATAGTTATGATACCTCTCGAACATGCTAAGATTACCTAGATATATATTGTTCTCTACTCCTTCATTAAAAAGACTATAGAAGTATCTATATTATCTTCTTTTGATGTCATTTTCAGCCACAAGCATCCCTTGCTTCATTCCCTTACTTTATGTACCCTAGCTCTTGCCAATTTAAATATATCATTTTTTCCATCTTTAGTTTTCAATCGTTGCTATAATTTTTCGTAAGCTCTGCTTTTAGCTTCTTAGACTATCTTCTTAGCCTCTTTCTTTACTATTTTGTAACTTTCTCTATTAGCTACTCTCTCTACTTCTGTGATGCTATCTCGTCGTCAAGCTTTATAGGCAAATCTTCTTGATCTTAACATTTTCTTGCACATCTTCATTTTACTACCAAGACTCCATCTTATTACCTTAAGCCCTTTAGAAACAGTTAAGATCTCTTTAGTTGTTTTCCTTAATAAAATTTGTCTAATAATAAGCCTTTCTTTAGACCTACTTATTGTTCACATAGAATACTTGGTAAATGTCACATATTTATTACCCAAGTATGCATATAGTTTGGCCAAATAATAACCTTCCGTTGAGCTTATTGATATTCGTATGAACAATACAAGCACAAACCAATTGATGCTCTAAAACCAATTGATGCTCTAATATAGATTAATCTACACAAGAGAGGTTACTTTGGTAATACGTTACTTCAATTAAGTCATTCCAGAACATCAATAACAAAAAATATTAAATCAAAATATGAATTTGAAACATAGAAATGAGTATTCCGTAGTCTTTAATTATATGGCCAATACATGTTCCTCATATGGACCCTATGAAAATTTAAAATATTTAACATCCCAAATAAAATTAAAAATTTTAAAATCAAATTTATATACTCAATTAAGCAATATCTATTCAACTAATATAAATGTATTAGTCATAATTAATAGTTATGCTTATAATTGTGATCCATGTATCAATGTAAATCTTAAATCTAAATTTGTAAGGTTCTCGATCAAGAACGATCAATTATTGTAATCATAAATAAATAACAATGAATATTTGTTTAATAAATGTGACGTTTTTTTTGTAGTAAAACAAACCCAGAATCCAAAATTTGTATAAAAACAAGCCAAGAATCGGAATTAATGAAAACTCGCACAACAGCGATGAACTGCGTAGGATGGTGAACAATCTCCGTGGCTTTAGTTTTTTCTTTATTCACAATTTCACGCATTATGGTAATGTCATTGAAAAGCACTAATGTAGAATTGTTTTGTAGGCTTTATTCAAAACTCATGCATCACAGTAATGCCATTGAAAAATACTAATGTAAAATTGTGTACAACAACCCAATAATTATCTATTTACACCAATCAAATCAGCACTTACACCATTAAGGGGGGTTGCACTAGTAACCCGCTGGTCAGGCCCACCTGCAGGCACTGTGAAGTGCAACTTTGATGCTGCAGTTCACGATGTGCAGGGGACAAGGTCGTATGGTGTAGTCCTACGGGATCACAGGGGTCAATTTCTTCGAGGTTTTTCAGGGTTTTCCCTTGCATCTTACGCCCCTCTTATGGCCGAAGCTATAGTTTTCAAAGAGGCTCTATCTTAGCTGATTCTCACAGGCGTTCCATCGGTGGAGGTGGAGATCGATTGCCTTCAACTGGTGCAATGTTTCCATGGATCCAGCATAGGCATCAATGAGTTGGGAGTACTCATGACCGAGTGCCAAGCCACGGTTGCGGGATTTCAGTCTTTTACTTTTATCTGGATTCTTAGGCATGTTAATAGGGTAGCCCACATGTTAGCTCAAGCAGCTACTCGATACCCCAATAAATCTAGTTGGGATCGACCACCGGCTTTTTTATTGGATACTTTCACCTGTGAGTTTATCTATATAATTACACCCATGTTCAAAAAGAAAAATTCAATATCAATGTGCAGAGTGGAGAGCGGAGACCAGAAGCATGGTTGATGTATTAACAATTATGGCTTTTCCCATTTATTAAGGACTGCACAGGTGCTCAACATTTTAGAAACATATATTATTAAGCCATAGTGAGCCTTGAATGACATGCCTACCAAACTATTAGTTCTGAAGCCATTAACCTATTTCTAGACATCTTAGCACATCAATCAAAGAAATCTCATATAACACCATATAGAATCTGCATATATATGCATATATATATCTATATATATATATATATATACACACACACGCACAAATCAATGGTCGAATCCAGAGCAATTTATGTTTTATCAAAAAAAATCAAATTGCACATGGTAGATTATAACTATTCACAAAAGAAAAAGAATTTTTGAGTTCTTAATGATTAAACATGAGTAAACTTAGATACCATTATTGTATTAAAACTTAATCAGTATAGATCATTGCCATGTTAAATCGTCAATACATAAAAATAAAATTATACTTGAATCAATTTTCATGAGTTGTTGAGTTCAAAGTCTGGATTATGATCTTTCAACTTGGCATGTGGCTCTTGTTTTTGTAATTTCCATTAGCAACGGGGATACTAAGAGAAAACCTAACACCCATACCTTAAAATTTTGTAATTTGGGCATCATGACCATATTTTGTAGAGGTAAAACCTTAAAATTGATAGGTTTATTAGTTCTAATTCTACCCATTATCAAACTAAAAATTGTTATGTTGATATTTAGACATATAAAAGTGGCTCATATCTTATTAGATGCTTTAAACCTAAAATTTAATTAGATCACTTTAATTAGGCTCAGCTTGAATAATAGCCTATAAGATACAATATTTTCATAATATACATACAAGCCCAAAAAAAACTGGAATTTATTTTAACACAAAATTTTAAAATTCTATCATCTCTAAAATTCTCTCTTAAATTTGATATATGGATGTGATACATATTCAATTTTTTGTATGAATTTTGAACCTATAAATGAAGAACTTGCAAATAGATAAAAATTGGTATAGGCTTTTTTTGTTTTTTTTAATCTTTTGTTATTATTTAGTAAATCCTAAATCATTAAAAAGCCAAAACTTGACATTAAAAGAGATAACATTCTTCTAAAACAGCTGTCCAATGATCTTAGTGACAATAATGTAATTGAAATAGAAATAGAGGGAGAAAAAGAGATATATGTCATTAAAATATAAATAAATTAGTAACAGTGTTCTCAATGGGGCTGCCAAAATGAAGATATAGCGCTCTTAAGTTGGTAAACATAAAGACAGAATATATAGTTAACGATATCCTTAAACTATTGAAAGGAAAGATGAACAAAGAGTAAGCACACTTTCAATTGACTGCGAAAGAAACAGAGCAAACAAATAGTAATGACACTATTGACAAACTGCTAAAAATATTGGTTAATAATCTAATGGTTGCAGTTTTAGTGACAAAATTATTTAAAATAATATATTAATTTACTAATACAGTTTGTGAAATAAATTTACATTCTAAATGAAAATTATAATAAAATTATAATATTTATATTGTATCATAAAATTAGTACTTGTTATGCTTTTTCATTATAAAAGAAGTAGTTGATCTTATATACTAATTATTATTCACTAGAAAAATTCTTAGCTAAGATGAAATAACATTTTGAAAATAATTTTCAAATGTCAATAATAGAATTAATTACTAATATTGTAAAACTAATATGATTAGATTTAAATAAAGTAGACATTAATTATACACTCTATAGCTAATAGGAATATTGTGTGAAGAAATTATTGATTATATTAAAAAAGATGCATAAAAAAGTTAATCAAAACTACTATAACATTCCTAATATTTGGGTGGTCATGATGCATTACTAAACACCAATCTTGTTCTATGAATATAAATTATTTAATTAGGAGCTTACTTTATCTAATCCTAAATATAATTTAGGTCATAATTTAAATTCATTGCTAACATTTTGGGAACCTAATGAGTTACATACAAAACTATGACTAATGAGAGAAAAGACAATTTCATCAAGTTAAACTTAATTATAAAGTTTGAAAAATAGAGTTAATTATAAAGTTTGAGAAATTTTAGGGTTAAATATGATATATTTAATAAATAAAGATTAATATCAGATATTAGATATTTTTTGGGCCAATTGGTATTTAACTGAAATTGTAATTCTAATTAAATTTTAATTAATATTAGAATTATATTTCAATTAAATTACTAAAAAATCCAAACCTATTATATATAGGTGTAGACTCTTAAAGAATTGAAACTTGTAGCTTACCTCTCTTTACACCATTTATAGAGTTCTCTCAACAAGGTCGTTTGGATAATAGTAGAAGTTAGACATATGCAGATATAATGGTTATAGTTAATCAATTTCAAAAATCAACTTCAAGGGAGGTGGAGGAAAATGATCAAGATTCATAATAAGTACGAATTTATTATTTGTACTTTATTGGTGTTTTATACATTAATCTTGGGCCAAAATTGCATTTTCAACCTCAACAGAATATAAAACAAATCATAACATTTCGAAATGTTTAAATTGAACTCTAATATTTTCAAAACATACAAAATAGAACTTAATTGAATGGAAAATTTATTGGAGTAAACAATTATTCTTTGACTTTTCTTTACGTTTACTACCTTTCTTCCCTTTCTTCTTTTGTAAATAAACCTTCCCCCCTTTCACACTCTACTAGTTCAAGGTGGTAGAGACCTCTACCTTAATGGTAGGCCTTCCTCAGACCTTCTACATGGAGCAAGGTGAACCCTTGTTCTTAAAAGAGGACTTCCCTTCTCTCTCTAGGGAGTCCCTCACAGTGAAATTTGGTGACAAGAAAATAGGGAAGAACTCAAATGGGGAGGACATTCGGTAGATCCTCGTCCAGCGGGAGATTAGAGAAAATTGTTTTCAAAGCAACACAACAAAGGTACCCTAAAGCATTATCAAAATGTGATTAAAGATGGTGTCATTACCCCTCTAGTGGAGCTACTCATCACAGGCACAAAGGCTTAATCCATAGCATTAACTGGTTTCTTATGGTCAAAAGCCCTACATTTCCAGTAGTGAATGTGTGGGAAAAATCACGCTAGAGTAAAAAGAGGCTGGATAAGGTCATGCTAAAAGAGGATGGTAAGTTTCTATTTAAGTTCCCCAAAGCTCCTAATTTAAATGAAATTGTTAAAATGGGACCTTGGAACATTAATGATCAGCTGATGTTCTCACAACAGTGGAGGTCAGACATGGATCTTGATAGGGGAAAATTGATGTGCTTCCATTGTGGATTCACTTCCACAACTTGCCTATGGAGTTCTAAACAATTAAAGGGTTGAGTTTTAAAGCCTCTCTGCATGGATTCTCAAACAGCAACCATGGAGAGGATTTGCTATGCAAAGGTATGTATTGAAATACCTCGAAACTCTACTCTGCTTGATAAATTACCTATTCTAAGATTGAGTGATATTGGTGAATTAAAGAAGACGAGCATTTAAATATCTCACCCTTAGAAGCCTAGTAATACCTCCAAGAAATAGGTCCCCATTGGTAAAACCTTCAAAATTGCCTGACATGAGGATTTAATGACATATGAAATTGGAAATACTTCATGAGAACAAGTCATAATTGAAGATGTTGAAGTAGGTGATGAAGCGACTCTTACATATACTAGTATACACAACTCCCAGCCTCTAGTGCGAGTAGAGGATTCTCTTTAGCTTGTTGTTGAAGTTGATATAGTGGATGAGAAGGCATGTCAAATTACTGCTGATATTAATTCCCTGCTTGAAGGGATCCCCAATATGAGAGTAAAGCATTGGAAGTAGTAGATGTAAGTAGTGATCTGACTTTAGTAACCCCTGGAGAAGTTAAAAATGATGTTATTACCTGAAAGGTCTGAGGCCTTAACCGAACATCATAATCAAAATCTAGAGAATGCTGGGGTTGAATTATTTACCACCATTAGGACAAACAAATTTGGTTGATACTAAAAATACTGGGGTAGATGGTGTTGTTCCTAATGTAAATAGGCAATGAGGCATTCTAGGTACAAAATAATAATACCAAGAGAAAAATTGTTAGGAAGAAGAAAGATAAAAACAAAGGGACTCCCCCACCCATGACAGTCCTAGTCTAGAAATCTAAAGGGCTAAATGACCTTCCCAGAAAGTCACTTGTGAAAGAAATGGTGAAGGAGAAGAAGCCTTGCATCATAGGTCTCCTTGAAACAAAAGTAAAGGATCATTTTTTTCTATTCAATTCTAAATTTCTTGGTGCGAAGTGAGAGCTTATTTCCAATCACAATGCACACTAGAATGGTCGAATTATGTCTCTACAATTTTGATATAATAGGAGTACAAGTAGTGGAAGAAACTAATAAATATGTCCATTTACAATGTCAATACCAAGGTATGACTATTATTTTTAACTTATCCTTAGTCCGCACTTCTAAATTTGGATTATAAAGAAGCAAACTATGGATGGGCCTATATCATATACAATATAGTATTCAACATCCTTGGCTTATTGTGAGGGATTTCAATTGTTCATTAAGCTCATCTGAAGTAGAAGGAGGAAGCAGGTTCAATCTAGGACTACAAGGGAACTTACAAGGTTTTTATTAAACATAGACTTGGTAGATCTTAATTCAACTTGTAGGTTACTCACCTAGAGAAATAATCAATAAGTAAGTATAATCATAAGGAAAAAATTAGATATGTCATTAGTTAACTTTGTCTGGTTGAACCAATTTCCCAACTCCTTTGTGCACTTTAGTGAAAATCTGAAGTCAGATCATGCTTATATGCTAGTGTAAAGAATTGTTGAAAGAAGAATCGTAAGAGCTCCCTTTTGGTGCTTCAATGGTATTGCACATATGGATGATTTCTCAGGAATAGTCTACAGATGTTGGAATCATGAAGTTGATGGTTTTAAATCCTATCAGATGATGCAGAAATTAAGAATGGTGAAGGCTATTCTTAAAAGCTTTATGCATGGGAGAAATTAAAACTTAAACACACTTAAATAGAAGTTGATCCAAGCTCAGAAAGATTGTTATGACTCTTCCTATAATATAGAATATAGATTAGTAGAGGTAAGAAGACTATAAGAGTACCACCAGAATGCTCTAAGCCTTTATAACTCCGTCCTCAAATAGAAAGCTAGGCTTCATTGGTTAAAAGAAGGGGAATTTAACTCGAAATTCTTCCACACATCCTTACTTGCTAGGAGGAATGTCAACAAAATATTTGCGCTTTAAGATAGTTGTGGGAGTAAATATACAGATCTGAATAGGTTATAGGAGCTTGCTAGAAACTACTTTATAAAGCTTATAGGCTCTATTGATACCACTAAGCCAAGTCTAAATGCTTTAAGGATATTCGATTGTACTATTGATCAGGGTCTCAAGGAATATATGGTGTCTCCATTCACTTAGCATGATATCAAGAGGGTACTGTTTAGCCTCTATCCTCTAAAATCGCCTAGACCTGAAGGGTTTATTGCACTATTTTTTCAATAGATGTAGGAAGTTACAAGCAAGCTCTTCACTAAGTTCGTAGTAGAATTCTTTTCCTCCTCCAAAATGCTTCAAGAAATTAATCATACTTACATCTGCTTAGTTCCCAAAAAGCAAAATCCTCAAACTATGAATGAATTTAAACCTATATCTTATTGCAACACAATTTGTAAAGTAATCTCCAAACTTCTAGCAACAAGGCTCAAGGTTACAGTCTCGGGTATCATTAATTCTACACAAGGGGCTTTCATTCCTGACAGAAACATAGAGGATAATATTATTCTCATACAAGAATTGTTGAAGGACTACAGCTTGGATAAAAATCTCAAAAGTTATCTACTCAAAATTGATATTTTCAAAGCTTTTGATACGGTTAGTTGGAGATTTATTCAGATATGCCTTGAAGCTTTACAGTTCCCTTATAAATTTGTTAATTAGATAATGAATTGTATCCAATCCCCCTCTCTGAGTGTGCTTATGAATGGTATTCCAACTAAGCCTTTCAACTCTACTAAGGGGATTAGACAAAGGGATCCCCTGTCTCCTTATTTATTCACTTTTGTAATGGAAGGCTTGTCAAGGCTGACAAGCAAGCTGATCTCATGTAATAGGAGATTCCAATTTCACTACAAATGTAGTGCTATCAACCTAACTCATTTAATGTACATTGATGATCTGATACTTTTTTGTGGGATGATCATTACTCTATCAATCTCTTGATGAATGTCTTAAACGTATTTTTGAAGTGGTCAAGTCTGAAGCTTAACACTGAGAAAAGTAGCCTCTACATATCAGCTAATGTAAGTAATATGGCTGAAGTAAGCAGAGTTGCTGGTCTAAATGTACATTCAACACCTTTTTGCTACTTAGGTGTACTAATCACATCTTTCAAGCCGAAATATCATGATTGTTTGCCTCTTATCGAAAGGTTTAAATATAGAGTTAATGCTTGGCAGAATAGATTTCTATCCTATGTTGTTAGACTTACTCTTATTATTTTAGTCTTAAATAGCTTACACTTACACTGGATAGTCCATACTGCACTGCCTAGGAAGGTTACGAAAAAGACAGACAGAATTATGAAAGCATGCCTATGGCCAGGCAGAGTAGAGAATGCTAAAAATGTAAAGATGAAATAGAGTGAGGTTACTACCCCGAAGAAATTTGGAGGACTTGTGATCATTTCCATTACAACCGTGCAAAAGGTTATAATGTGCAAAATAATTTGAGGCTTTATACCGATCAACAGGCACCATGGATCCATAAATATCACCTTTAAAACACCAATTTCTAGCAGGCTACTTGTTCGAGAGAGCTCTCCTAGGTTTTTATTCAGGTAATGGGACTGAGGAGCTTTGTATATTCTTATATTAAACGTAAGGTTGGTACTGGTGAAAAAACTTGGTTTTGGTTTGATAATTGGCTAGATTCTAGCCCACTTATCCACAATGTGAAGATTCTTCATTTGAGGAATAGAATTCCTTTGAGTCTTAAAGTTTCCACTATGATCAGGAATGGTGCATGGAGTGGAAATTTCAAAGGATTTGGTTTTCTTATGAATCTTTTCCCTTAACTTAATGATGTGGAGAATGAAGATGTAATCACTTGGAGTCTCAACCCTAGCGGTAAGTTCTCTAACAAAACTTGCCATCTGCCTTTCACCCACTGCTCAACTAAAACCCCTTAGTATAACCTTCTCTGGAGCCACTCTTTGAATCCTAAAGCCACCTTGATTACTTGGCTAGCTATTAAAAACAAACTCAAGATTAAGAGCCAATGGCAGGGAAATGTGGACTCAACATATGTACTTTGTAAGATGGAAGAGGAAGATAGAGACCATCTTTCTTCCTGTTTGCATTCTCTAAAGCAGTATGGAGTAGGATTTTGCATATGATTTTAGGTAAAAACTATAAATATGATAGGGAACAAACTTTGAACTGGATTATCCGAAGCTCTAAGCAGGGAATGTCAAATGATGTACTGTATAAAATAGCTTTCACCACTACCATCTACACTCTTTGGAAGGAGAGAAACAATAGAAGATTTACCAACTTAGAAGAAGAGAAGTACTAGCTAGTTGATAAAATTTTTAATTGGATCACAGCAGTAATATTTGCTAAAAATTTGCAGCATACTCTTACTCTTGACATGATATCTATATGGAAATTTTAACTTGCTAATATGTTGATTTTGAATTATTCCCTGTAATGTAGCTCCTCTTTTGTATATAGCTATAGTGCTTGTATATAGGCTAGCAATATAGAAATCATTGTAATATAGTAATGAAAAATTCATTTTTCAAAAAAATAATTTAACGGAGTAACTCTCCATTAGTTATTAATGTGGTCTTATTTTTTAAGAAAAAAGTGAGTCTCACTACTATATGACAAATGAGATTCATTATCTAAAATATATAACAGTAGGTTCCACTATCATGTAGCAGTGAGATTCATTTTTTAATTAATTTTTAAAAACCAATTATATAACAATGGGCCCACTTTTATTTAAAATTTTAAAAATAAGATCATGTGAACGATATGGTTCAATTTGAATACTTCAAAACATTAGGATTCAAGCTCTATTTTATTATAAAAGTTAAAGCTGCACTTTTGGCCATTAATTATATTATAGAATTTAAATTTTTGATATTTTTATTTATTAAATAATAAATTTTATATGCGGCATAAACATATTATATGATAGTTGTGTAGTAAAAATATTTATTTGACGTGATTTGCCATGTTATTTACATTATAGAAAACTTAATATCAAATTATTTTTACTATAAATTAAAAGTTGAAGTATTTTAATATTTTTAAAACTTTAGTTAATATTATAAAATTAAATAGAACTTATAATCTTCTTTACAGTTAATTCTTTTAAAGACTACTAATACAATTATCTCTACGTTTACTCGAGCCAAGTGTCAAGGGGCCTTTCAATAATAGTGACAACCATGCATTGAATATGCAACCGCCCAACCACAAATACCTTTTTCACAATTAATTTCGTCCGTCCTTTAATGTCAGCCAGACCTGGCAATAGCTGTAAGTCCAACAATGGCTGTATCTTGGTGTCCCAATTGAAGAAAGAAGAGTCTCCTCTGCCAATAAATTGGCATTCGTCATTTCACGCACGCCACGTTGTACCCTCAATCTCTTCTTTTTCTCTACGACTCTCCACATGTTGTAGTCACGGATATTTCCCCACAAACCAATGGCCCTTATTTTAACAAAATGAATTGCTAATTAAACCTTTGACATTGACAGATGATCAGAAGATGTATAAATTTACGAGTTTAAATCTTCAGCTTAATATTATGATATTTTATTGTGTCTAATAAATTTCAGTTGTTTATTTATGTGGGTTTCATGCGGAGCTTATGTGAAATCTACGTAAGACCTGCAAAATAAATGGCTAAGATTTTATGAGACAGAATAAGACAGAGTAAAACTGAACAAAAAATCTGGTCTCTAAATTTACGGCGTTGAATTATTTATGGCAGAAAAATTGTTTCAATTCATCTTATTCGTATATTTATACGAGTGTGCTAATTTTACCATTTTAATACAAATTTACAAGAAGAAAACTGGAACTTGTGAGTTCAGGAATAGGAAAGCCTAACATAACATTCCAGAGATTGTTTCAGGGGCTAAAACGTAGGTCAACTGCGGAAGATATTAGGCATAAATTGAGTTGGAGAGCCGGCTGGACGCTGACGCTGACTTTTATGACAAGAGAAAGGTTGCCATTTGGTAGATTAGCTTTAAATACCAAAATTCCTTTCTAATGGAGTTCTGTTTATTAATCTCAAGAGAAAAATAAAGCTAATAACTTAATTCCTGGGATTTTTACTGCTTCTTAATAAGAAACTGTAAACATGCATGGCATCGCCAGCTACTCCCTTACTACTCAAAAATGTAGTCAATATCTCAATAATCAGTTGAGGTATTTAAAGCTTTCTCTAAGACACCAAAGTTTCTCACAATCAAAACAGTTGAGGTATTAGCATTGAATGTGTAAAGGCAGACAGCACGGCGGGGGGCTGGTTTGAATAGGAAGCACAATTACTACATACAACTTGTCTTTGAGGAGAATGGAAGAGTTACTTAGCGGTGCTTGGGTTTGCTTGTGATGTCAAAGTCTTCATGCTGCAAGTGTCGGAAGTCTTTTGTTTGATATCATTATATATATAATTTCACAAATATTTTCAAGTGCAAAAAGGTGTCATAAGATTTATTTATAGTTGTGTTTGAATTATTAAAAGCAGGAGAAGCCCACTTGTCAACCAACGACAGTCGACAGTCGGCAGCTTATCTTTTAAGGCCAAGTGAATACTTCTTCTTCTCATCCATAAAAACTAAAAGCGCAAAATCGACCGACAAAAGGCAGCCTTCATACTTCCCATCCCAATGATTCGAACCAGTCACGAACACCCACTTAAACGGCTTAAAACTATGAATCACTGCCATGAGCAGCCTCTCATACCAGGCTTGCCTGACCATTTAGCTCAGCTTTGCCTCTCCCTTGTACCACCTTCTTTGCTTTTCTCTGTCTGTCACTCATGGCGTCGCCTTATTTACTCTCCTTCTTTCCCTCCGTTCTTGTCCCTATACGCTATTCTATCACCAATCACCACTGACTCTAACCCTAGCCCTAAATCTACCTATAATCATAGTTCCATCAAATTCTTTACGTATGATCCCATCTCCTCCAGGTGGAGTTTACTCCCTCCGCCGCCTGCTGACCCTCCTCTACGCCTCCTTCTCCGCCACCCTTCCTTCATCTCCCGGCATATTCCTGTCCAATCTGTCTCCGCGTCCGGCAACCTTGTCCTCCTCGCTGCCACCACCGATAACTTCAATCCAGGCCTCTCTCGTCCCCTTGTCTTCAATCCAATCTCACGTACATGGACCTTCGGTCCACGACTAGCAACACCGCGTCGCTGGTGCGCAGCTGGCACGACGCACGATGTTGTGTATGTGGCTAGCGGAATCGGATCCCAATTCTCGATTGAAGTGGCCAAATCAGTCGAAAAATGGGATCTTCAAACTAGAAATAGAGATGGGACTAAAATCCAGAGAGGCAATTACAACAACAGTAACATGAATAATGGATTTTCATGGAAATGGGAAAAGGTTAAATGTCTTAAAGATGGAAGATTTTGCAGAGACGCAGTGGACGCAGTGGGGTGGAGAGAGAAGCTATGCATGGTGAACATGAAAGGTGATGCAGCGAAAGAAGGGATTATTTATGATACCAAAAAAGGGGTATGGGAAGACATGCCGGAGGGGATGGTGGTAGGCTGGAAAGGTCCGGCGGCGGCCATGAATGAGGAGGAGGTGTATGTGGTGGACGAAGCAAAAGGTGCGCTGAGAAAATACGACCCGGAAAGGGACAAATGGGAGGAGATACTCAAGTCGGAGAGACTTAAAGGAGCTCAGCAGATTGCTGCCGGTGGCAGAAAAGTTTGTGTAATATCCTGCGGTGGTGGTAGTATTATGGTGGTTGATACGGAGGCGAAGCCTGTGAGTCTAAGATTGATTGAAACGCCACCGGGATTAGAAGCCGTTGCAGTTCACATATTGCCGAGAATGAGCCTACCGGATATTGAATTTCAGGGAACAGGCTCCACATCCATTTAAGGAATTTTTCCTTTTAATTTTATCATAGTCATGCTATATTTTACTTTTTATTTGGTTTCCGTGACCGTTTCTATCCTTGCACCAAAAGTTAAACCCCAACTTCAAGAGCCCCTGTACTATCGTTAAAGGATTGAATTACGGTATAATTTTAGTCAGCTCTCTAATAAAACAGTCCACTCTCTTATTGCTGGGAATTGAACCTTGACCAACCAAGCTAC
>JANVCL010000005.1:11109786-11120448 GCA_026546855.1 Erythroxylum incrassatum
GGATGCTTGTAGTTGTAATGAGCCCAATTTGGTTATGGCTTTTTGTTCATTAAATGATTGTAAATTATTGTTGAAGGTTTGTAATAACTGAAAATGTTTAATTCTGAAACTGAGACTGTTTTTTTTCTGAACGTGGGCTCGATTGTTTACTGTCTGTTCCGCTCACATGAGAGTATTGAATAAAAAATTATACTGAGATTCGTCTGACCGACTGATGTAGTACGCTACCCTCGCGGAGCACGAAGTCAGATATCACCAATGATATCGGGTTCAGATCACGTGGAAGTGGGGTGTTACAGCCATATTTGTTGGAATAATGGAAGTTGAGTTACATGTCAGGGGCGGGCCCTCTTCCACTACCTTATTTGCTACAATTTGGAAGGTAAATGTAGACAAGATCAAGTTATACTCAAATAGCATAACATTTGTTATACCTCTAGCTTTCCATTTGTTAATTGCCCATCTTTAGATTACTATAAAAGGTGGCCTTTTCTCTATAAAGAACCCTATTAGTGTAGATTCCTAAGATCTAGCACCTACTTTCAGTGTCTTAAGATTCGGTGCAACAACTGATATGCTTTTAATTTCTTTAGGAGGACTATAGCGGAGTGTAAGGTTTAAGGACTCCCCGACTACTTGCTTCCAGCTTCTGTTTTATGGGTTGTTTTCTATTGGTGCTAGATGGATAATGGTTTTGCGTTGGTTGGTTATTTGTGGAGGTTGGTGGAGGGTAGGTGATTAGAGATTTAAAGTTTGGGAGGGTAATGGTGGAAAGGTTTCTGAATTAATAATTTGTGTTAATGAAAAAAGGGGGAAAAGTAACATCTTTTTAGAAGTAAAGTTACTTAAAAACAAAAAGTAGGTTGCGTGGGAAATAGTGAATGTCAAAGATACCCTCTAGGATAGCATTTGGAGGGATAGAGAAGTGGAATCTAAAAATCAGAGACATCATAAGAGAGGTCGAAGAAGTCAGAAAGGGAAGAGGGTAAAGCACAAGTTGGAGAAATTGGAGTGGGAAAGGAAGAAATCACAGGAAGATGGGGGTAATGAGCAGAGCATGATGGAAGTTTAAGTTTTAATTGGGACAATGTTGGGTTAAAGGAGGCATGTAGAGAGAAGGAAAAACATTTTATAAAGATAAGGTAGAGCATTTTGTAGAGGGAGAGAGAGAGGTACAAGTCATATATTAAGAAATAACAAATATTTCATGTTTAGTGGACTTGTTTTTCTCATCATTTTGTCATCAACCTTTTATCTTCAAGTTTTATTTTAACCAGGGGCGACATCCTAGAAGGAATGGCTACCCTGCTTTATTAAATTAAAATCAAAATTACAAGGAAAGGGGGACTGAACCAAAACCTCTTCTGATTAAAAAGAGGGGGGCTCGCACAAAATAGCCAGCACCTATAAGCAACACCCTTGTTCAGGAAACTAATGGAAAAGATTATAGAAACTAAGAATTACAAATACCAATTCAATTCAAAAGACTATGGCCTGTGAATTCTAAAGTTTCTAATAATTTAATAATACTTGTTATTGTCAAGAATCTCATAACCAACAATCATTATAACGTAAAAATTATCTTTAATTTTATTATCATTAGGTCTACTATGTGTCATCTCTTAAAAATAATAGTTCGTATGACACGATTTTGGGATTTTTTATTTTTATAAAATACATAATACATTTTTACCCCTTTTAATTAATTGAAGTTATAACACATATGAATAATACAAATTATAAGATATAAATAAATACGTTTGAGAAGCTCTTTGTTATTAACAAGAATGAGTCTTTGATAATCTTTATCATGTCTACCAAATTCCTCCCATTCTTTAATCTCCATATATCATTATTATTTGATAATTTTTACTAAAAATTAAATAAAATAACTTAATGACATAAACATATATAAAACATTATTAAAATGATTTTCAAAATTTTTGAAGATCATAATTCTCTCATAAAATAAAAATTGAGGATCCTTTGCCTTAATGAGGGTGATAAAGATAGTAAATTCTTTTACAATGCAATCTTGATAAGAAGGAACCGAAACAAATTTGATGCACTATCAAATCCATATAAAAACACAATTTGTAATTACGACGACCTCAAGTCTTTGACATACAACTACTTCAAAGACTTCCTAACTAATGATACTAAATCTTCTTTATCCAATGAATAAGAAGTTCATTTTAAAATAGTTATTATAATTTTTTTCATTTTCTTTCTATTGTGCAAGCACTCAGATATTTCATTCCTCACTTAATTGGTTCAATATAAGTAAACCAACTTATTATACCATTTAACAGAGCTGATATAGCCGTAGTTTTCTTTAACATTAAACCAAGCAAAGCTCTAAGTCCTGATGGCTCTAATGCGTTATTGTTTTAAAAGACAGAGAATATTATTGGTGATAAAGTGTCATAGGAAATCACGAAGTTCTTCCTCTAGAAGGAAAATGCCGAGAGAAGCTAATAAAACCTATGTTTGCCTAATTCCCGAGATTGTTAATCCCAACACCCTATAGAAATCTCTTGTTGAAATGTAATATACAAAATCAAAAGAACATGATAAGTCCTATTCAAAGAGTTTTCGTTAAAAGGACAAACATAGGATATAATCATTCTCCTTATTCATGATTTATTCAAGAATTATCATAACAAAGTATCTATAAAAAGTTAGTGAAAATCGATTGCTACAATTTTTCATAAAATGAATTAGTAATGCTTCTCTACAACTTCTAACAATATTCTTGTGAAAGGAAAGCAGACACTAGTGCTGAAAAGAGTTAAAAGATTGAGGCAAGGGAGACCCCCTCTCCATTAGTTCTTTATTATTTATATCGAGCTACTCACTCATCTCATACTATATTGATAAAAGTAAAATTTCAAGTATCATAGCAAATACAAAGAACTCAAGTTATTCAACTTAGCATTTACTGATGATTTATTATTGCTTAACGGTACAAACCCCCCTTCTCTATTTAAATCTTACATGAATTCCTTTCATTCCGTTATTAAGATCTTTGTTCTTGGCATAAATCCTAGCAAAAGCAAGATCTTCATGTCAGTAGGACCAAAGAATGTAGTTGAGCTTCTTTTTAGAATTTCAAGACTCCAATTTCTGGAAGCTCCATTCAAGTACCTTAGAATTCTTATCACCACTAAAAGCCCATCATTTAGGTAAGGCCAACCACATTTTAACTCAGAATGGAAGAGGATTAGTAGCTGGTAGAACTAACTTTTATCATATTCATGTAGATTTCAACTTATATCCTCAGTACTCAATAACATGCATATATACTGGAGCTCTCTCTCTTCTAATTCTACCAAAGAGTCTAATCAAGGCTATTGAGAGAATCATCAAGAACTTTCCATGGTTAAGGGAAGTTAAAGAAGGAAATAATAACTAAAGTAAAATGGTTTAATTATATTATCGAAAAGAAAAGGGGGAATTTTGAATTATTCCCATCAAAGACATAAATAAGATGTTAATTGTGAAGAGGATATGAATATTATTCATTAAAAGGGAATCCATTTGAGTCAAATGTATGCATTCCCATTGTTAGGCTTCTGGAATCTGAAAATTAGGAATGAGAATTAATAGATTCTTAATTAGATGCTTGAGATGAGAGACTCCATTAGCTAAGAAATAAGGACCTTATAACCAATAGACAAGATTTTTGGTTTTACTATGATAATTGGAATGATTTGGGTGCCTTGTTCAAAATATCATATTTGAATTCAATTAGACATATGTTGTTAAACAAAGCTAAAGTGAAGGACATCGTTCAAAGAGACGAATGACATTGAGCATTAGAGGATTTTATATAATTAAGCCCAATCTACCTAGATATAAACCAAATCTTGAGACCTTATATGTCATAATTAGGTTAGAACATAAATCAAAAAGCTTCATAAATAAACCTTAGAAGTCATTAGAAAACATATTTATAGAACCAATTGGATAGAGCCAGTATTATCCAAATTCAATTTACGTTAATATTCTTACTTATGCATAGTTGAAAATTTAATTAACACATTTTCATCGAATTAACAAGGGATACACAACAAAATATAAAAGCAAAACACCATGTACTTTGTTAATTATTTGAAATGAATAATCATCTATTAATCATTAATTTAATTAATAACTTATTCAAAATATGATTAGTTTAAAATAATTTATTAATAAAAAATTCAAAGTTTCAAAAATCGTCAACTATTTTAAGAGTACAGTCTAAGGTTATCCTTATCTAAATTTCAGATTTAACTAATTGATAAATCTAATGTACTCATTAATTCGACCTTCGGACCTAAACATTACAAAATTCTATTAGACTTATTAAAGAAAAATTTTCAACTCAATTACACTTAATAATCCAACATTATTCCCTTTTCCACTCTATTTTTAATTATTAAAAATTTCTTTACTTAATCTAACTACTATAATTACTATAATACCCTTAACTATTAAAAGTCCTATTTTAGCCTCATTTTTTTATTAATACAAAAATATCCTTGTTAGACTTAAATTCCAATTTTACCTTTGAAATTTTACATTTCTTATTTTGCTTATTAATATAACTTAAAATATCCTAAATTGCCTTCTTTTTTGCCTTTTCATCTTCTCCTACCTCCTCTTTTTTTTTCTTTCTCATTTTCTAGCCACATTTTCTCCATTTTTATTTTTTTCCTATGACTTCAATTATTGTCCCAAAACAATCATAATATACAATCCAACTATAAACTAGCGTAGGATGTCTAAAACTTACAATAAGAGGCATATAATTATCGCTGGAAAAATTCTACCTTTGTGATGTCTATACCTTTCTAATGAATTTTTGGATTGTTAACCTCCACAATTTCTTCACAATTTAGTGCAAAACAAACAAAATGAGGGAATACATGAGAAGAGTTTCACAAGTATGAGAAAGTTAGTGTATTTAAACACTTAGCAGCTGGATAAAAATGGAGAGGAGGAAGAAGAAGATAGCCATTTTTATTGGGTGTTTAATGCCCCTTTGTTGTCTTATATATATGTACCCCTCTATTTATTTGTTTTAGGCTTTACACTTCAACTCTTACTCTTCACCACACTAAATTAAAGTTTATAACTAATGATTTACCTCCTTTTATTTATTTTATAAATGATAAAGTCTTTTGCGTTAACATCCTTCTTCACTTTGGATTCTTACTCTAGATAATATCTCATGTTCCTTAATTATAGGTTTATAGGGCTAGCTTACAAATATAATATAAACAATGCTATATGGTTTGCACAGGCTAACTTTTTCTTATACAGAGAGTGCTTTTTTCTTTATACTTGCTTTAATGGAGCATAGACTAATTTCGGGTATATTGTTACTTCTTTCTCAAATCAAAAGTTATCATTTAAAATTTTTTTAGTCAAGCATTTTTCATTTTGAGTTATTTTACCACATCAATGAATATATATACAACCATCTCCATGATCTACTCCTAACTTTCTAAAGATAACTCTTAAAAAATTCTCTCGTTATCAACCTATACACTCTTGGATATATTTACATGGTGCATGTTATTTCTAATAATATTTACAAATATTGCACAATTAGGGGGGAGATGGTCAAAAATGATATAACAATGTTGGAACTTATCGAGGAGATGACCCACAATAGAAAACTTTGGTATATTAGGATTCAGATAGTGGATCCCTCGTAAAGAGATCCTTATAGTTCCCATAAACTTTCAACTTTTTCCTCTTATACCTTTTATGGATGTAGCCTAAGTTTTCTTTTTACCTAGCTTGTTTTAGTAGTTTTATGCATATCACCAAACAATTCATATTTTCTAAACTAATTACTACACATGAGATATTTTGTATAGGAACATATGACTTGCACCATTAGCAATGGAAAGCTCATGTCTTTTTGGTTCGATAATTGGATAGGCCAAGGAAGTCTTTTTCATACTTAACAACTAATCAGAGCTCCTATCAATACCCCTCTACATACTAGGATGGACTCCTTTGTCAATGGTGATAGTTGGCATTTTCCAAAGAGCCTTCAGCACTTGAAACCTCAATATCCTCCGTCTTTTAATCAAGATATGTTCCTTTGGTATAACAGGTCGACCCACCTCCTATCCAATAGACTTATAAGGGACCTACTACGAATGAGAAAACTTAAAGTGGATTGGCACCGAATCATTTGGCATAAAATCCTCCCTCCAGGAACCTCTTTTCTATTGTGGCTATCTATACAAATAGATTAAATACTGCTGATTAGCTCATCTACTTGAACATCAATACTTTATATCCCTTATGCTTAACTCAAGAAGAAACATGAGACTAACTATTTTTCATGTGTGACCTGACTTCTCAAGTTTAAAATGTCATTCAACTGAGTTGCTTATGGCCTACTCATTTTAATACCTTCCCCAATTATGTCCAGTGGGTAGTTTCTCAAAGAACACCCCTGCAGCCACATCACGTGTTAGTTGTTAGCATGTGTGGTTAGATGATAAGGAAAGAACGGAATGCCAGGAAATTTGATCTCAAGTCTAAACATATAGATCTTCTCATCTTTGAAACTCTTGACTGCATCAAAGAGCTTTGTTCTTAAACCAAATCCTCAGCACCTTTAGCAGCTTCTCTATTTATTAAAGTTCTATTCTCTTTACATATTTTTGTTTTCGTTAAAAAACCAACTTCTTTTCTAGTGTCACAGGGTACTCCCCTAGTATCAGATTGTAAGTTTTTCTTTATTAATATACTTTTTCTTTTTTTAAAAGTTATATTATTATTATTATTATTATTATTATTATTATTATTATTATTATGTCATGATTTGATGATTATGATTATGATTATGATGATTCATCATCATCATCATCATTATTAATTTTCTTATTTTTATTTTATTTTATTTTATAATATTATTATTTTTTCCCTCTTTATGCGGATTATTTGAAAGCAATCTCTCTATTAGTTAAGGGTAAGGCTACATACTACTGGACCTTCAAAGACTCCGCGTGCCAGCGAGATTTCTACTGAGTTTTATTGTTGTTGTTGCTGTACATATGATCATCACCTAATAACCTCCACTTAAGTTGGTGTGTGTGGATCATAGACACCTAACATACTAAATAAAGCAATAAAATGTTATTTGGCAAGGCCTTTTATCAATATATCGATGAGCTATTGAGTTATACGAACATATAATGTTACAATGATAATGCGTTGAAGCTCATCCAAAACAAAATGATCGTCAACATCTATATGCTTTATCTATTCATGAAAAATGGATTTGCAATTATATGTATAGCTATTTGGTTATCACAAAAGATTAACATAGGTTGTTTATGTATGACCCACAATAAAGCTAATAAGTCTCTCAACCATTTCTATTTATGGGTAGTAATTGTCAATGATTGATATTCTTCTTTGACAGAGGATCGTTATACAATGCTCTACTTTGTCTTCTTCATGATATGGGCAAGTGTCCCAATAACATAAGCTACCCTATCAAAGATCATCCTGTCAAGGGACAATTTTCCCAATCTGAATCACAATATGCAAACAAGCATAAATCACTATTGGAACAAAGAAAAACATCTTGATCAAGATTTCCATTCAAATAGCAAAGCACTCGAAGTGTTTCTTTTTAATGATCATGTCTTGGGGTCTGCATAAAATGGGCCAAAATGTGAATATCATAACTTAATTCAGGACGAGTTATTATTAAGTAGATAAGTCTCCCAACCAAATGCTTGTACTTCTCAAGGTCAGCAAATAATGGTCCTTTAGTTAATGTAAATGATGATTTTGTTCTATAGGAAACGATATAGTCTTTGATAATAATCATGTTCAAAGATTATATCCAAAGAATATTTTTATTGGCACAAACATATTCCTTCTAGTCTAGTTACAATCTCTATTATAAGAAAGTACTTCAAAGTTCCCCAAGTCTTTCATATGTATACAATAACCAAGATAACCTTTGAATTTCCTCACTATCATTTCTCGAAATAATCAAGTCATTTATGTACACAAACACGTGCAAATGAATGTCAATTTTAGCATAGAAAAATTAGGAATAATCTGAATAGGATTGGGTTAAACCATACTATTTTAAGGCAATCATAAGGTTAGAGAACCAACATCATGGTGCTTATCTCAATCCGTAGAGGATTTTTTTTCAAATTACACAATTTGTCTCCAAATAGGTTGAACCTCGAGGGAAATTTTATGTAAACTTCTTTGTCCAATTATCGTTAGATAAATGTACTATTCATATATGTTTGGTGTAGTTTCCACTCTTGAAATATTGCCACTGCCAGGAACATTTTGACTATCATCATTTTAACAAATGAGAAAAAATTATGTTATGATAGTATGCATCATATAGTCTTTAAACTTGGTGGGTGATTACCTATAACGTTGTCTCCTTTTAAGTTTTTCTTATTGCATTAATGGTCTATAACTTGTTCTTTGTTTCTCGCCTATGTACTGCCATCCTTCTCATTATTGTGCCCAACTTCTAAATTTATGGTCTTGATATTTTAAGTGGGGCACTGCATCCTCACTTCCCCACTCCACATCACTCCTCTCACTCACCCTTTCCATATCACTCCCAATATGGTCTCCTCACCTCATGTTACTCCCCTATCTTCCACACTAAGAACAATTTTATGAACCCGGGTAAGGTTTTCTACTTCATCATATAATTTTTCTTCATTTAGAAAGTGCGCAACCTAAAACTATATCCATCTTCACCTATGCCATCTGAAGTAAATCACTTGTTAATATAGAAATCACGTATACTATGTACAAAACACAAGAAGGGGGGTTGAATTGTATAATCTTTTCAAAAATATTAATCTTTTGAGATTTCTTGAATTTCTTTACAAAATTCAGATGATCACAAAAACACTTTACTAAAACTGATAAGTCATGCAATCGCAAGTAATATTATCCACTCGTCTAACAACAAGAAAATTAAAAGATAAAGGTTAGAGAATAGACGCCGCAATTTTACACTGATTCAACCTAAACCTTGGGCTATGTCTAGTCCTAAAAGTTTGTCTGAGATTCCACTATACTCTTCAACTTTACAAGTATTATTTCTACACTTGCAGAGCCTCTTCAGGTCTCTCTCACAAAGTATTCTTTATCTGCTATCTTAGCCTCTCCAGGCTCTAGCCTTTCTTTCTCTCTAGGAAAGATATTTTTGAGCTTCACATTATAGATGTATTTGCTCGCTTCTTTTGCACTTTGAATACGAAATTTCTCTAAGTATTGTACAATCAAATTTTCTCTCTTGTAAAAATATTATTTAGTCTTCGACTAAAACTAGTATTTATAGCCTAAGTCTCCAACTCTCTTTTTAAGAAACTACTTATTGAATCTTTTAGAAACCGTCATTAGTTAAGTCCTATAACTAACTCCAACTAACTGACTGACTGACGTTCTAGAATATCTTCTTTTTGTATCATTTGGAATAATACTTCTTCTGTTATCACGTTTCGTCTTATATTGTGCTTCGTCTGGTGTTGTGCTTTGTCTGGTATTGATGTATCGTCTGTTGTAGATATATCATCTGTTGTTG
The DNA here is from genome assembly GCA_026546855.1 of Erythroxylum incrassatum. NCBI lineage: Eukaryota > Viridiplantae > Streptophyta > Magnoliopsida > Malpighiales > Erythroxylaceae > Erythroxylum > Erythroxylum incrassatum. The sequence continues at coordinate 11,119,379 of JANVCL010000005.1, forward strand.
ACGTATCGCCTTTTGTTGACCGCGCATCTTCTAGATTTGACTAAGTGTTACTTACATTTTTCTGCACATTTAACAAACTTGTCATTCATACATTTCTAAGATTACTATTATTTGATTGTCATCAAAATTAATAGAAGTGAAGTCCTTTTGACTTAACAATATCTCCCTTTTTTATGATAACAAATAATCATAATGTTAGAAAATAAAATGATATTCAGATGAATAGATGAATAGTATTTAAACGAAAAATAAACAAAGTAAAAAACATAAGAAATGCATAAGATATGTACAATGCTTTCTATCTTCTCTTCATGTTCCTTTTATCTCCCTAATGCTTTCTATCTTCTCTTCTTTTTTTTCTCCCCCTATTTGTTATTAATAAAAAAGATAGCTTACCATAGACGCTTTAGAATTTCAAAAAATCTATGTTGCATGTCAGTGAGGATCGTATTGAGGTATTGTTCAATAGTAACCCATAGAAGTGCTACTTCCTTATGAAGATCACCCACTGAGTCAGCTAGTTCATCAACCTTAGTATGAATTTTCTCAATTTCTTTACTAACGTTTCCTGAACTTCCTTCTGTTTGTGACGTACTTCCGTCAAATTTATGAAATGTTTTAAGAACTCTGTATTAACATTAGGATCTTGTTGTATTTCACTAAGTGGATGAAGGTTTTCAATAGCAGATGGTTCTGAAGGTAAAACGTCTAACTCTATGATTTTGATTGTGGGTAGCCTGAAGGTTTGTTTTCCTTCTGGTAGATCAAGATCATTAAGTCTAGGTAGTTTAAGAATTGGTTGCCCAAGAAGGTGTAACACTTCTTTAACTGAAGGTATGAAACCTAAAGGTATGAAATGTATAAGTAAATGCACAAAGGTTTCTAAATTGAACTCGATACCTTCAACCGTGATACTTTCGCATTGTCCTTTTGTCACTTGACCGCGCGTCGTAACGCTAATCAAAATTAAAAATAACTAGACCACAACTGTAACAGTGGCGAGTCTAGGTCGATCCCACAGAGAATGCGTGTAAAGTTTTTGAAATAAAATTAATTGGTGTTTACGAAAA
>JANVCL010000005.1:11153086-11170392 GCA_026546855.1 Erythroxylum incrassatum
CTAATTAATTTTATTAATATTATTAATTAATAATAATTAATTAATTAGTAATATTAGTTAATAATATTAATTAATTAATAATAATAACAATATTAATAATTAATATTATTATGAATTAATGACTAATAATTAACAATTATAATTATTAATATTTATTATAATAATTATTATTAATTAATATTATTAATAAATATTTATTAATAATTATTATTAGTGTTAGGATAGAATTTCCGTACCTCAGTTTTAAGGAAAACAGAAATTTTTATCATTGTCCTCTAAAAATAAAACAAAAATAACGGCAAACAAATAAGACAAAAAGATGAAACTTTTGCATCCTTACGATCCCTCCTCACCGCTAAGTACGCTTGACGTATACGTGTGGAAGAAATGATGCATGATTGCGTTTTGTCTTCTTCAAAACGTGTTTTGGATTATAAAGGGAAAGGAAGCATAGTACTGATAGCGTAAAAAAAAATTTTAATTATAAATGTGCGACAAGATTTGACAAAAGATAATAAAATTTAATGTAATAGAAGGTCTTAAAGAAAAAGCAACTAATGGAAAAAGTACTGTCAGTATCAATAGTGGGTTGGAGGAATCTGCTACATGGTGAACCGGGAACGTTGAGAGTCGTGAGGCTTACTTGTAGCGATCAAATTATTAGCAAGAAAGTGAGTACTTCAGTTCCTCGCTCTCTCTTCACTGCTTCACAGTTTTCTGGATGCTGGTCCTCCAGCTTTGTCACCCTCGCTTGGTTTTTCTTTCAAGTTTTCTTTTTTCTGCATGATTGCTTTCCTAGTTCATAGATTGACTTAAATTCATTTTTTTTATCAAATCTTTTGATTGAATGTGAGTTGTTTGGTGTAATTTATGGATTTAAACAGATCATTTTACTTGTTGCTTGCAGGAACAAAAGAAGCAATTTTAACGTTGATAGTTATAGTAAGAAGTTAAGTACAACAATGGCTAATTATGGTGAAGGCAAGGTGCTTACTGCATCTGATTCCGAAGTAAGCTCGGTGTCAGGGCAGATGATTTTTGAGCCAATCCTGGAGGATGGAGTTTTCCGGTTTGATTGTTTTTCTGATGACAGAGTTGCCGCATTTCCCAGCCTTTCATTTATGAATCGCAAGGATAGGGATACACCTATTACTCCTCAGACTCACAGGGTTCCTTCTTATACCCCTGCTTTTCAACGCCTATCAGGGCAACAGATTGTCAAGCTTGAGGTTGGTTGATCAATTTCTGTTGTTGAACTGTTATTTTAGTGGCTTGTTGATGCTTTTGTTTAGTCCAACCTAATCATTGGAATTAATGGCATGGATTTCCTATTCTGGACTAGCTTCCTGCTGGTACCTCTTTTTACGGAACTGGAGAAGTTAGCGGACAGCTTGAGCGTACAGGGAGGAGGGTATGCCATTTTGTTTGATATCGTGTTCACAAGTTCTCTAATTTTTATTTTTCTCTAAACTGTAGGTGGGGTTACGGGCATTTTGGTTTTATTGTAGGTTTTTGCATGGAACACAGATGCATGGGGTTATGGCCCACGAACTACATCCTTGTACCAGTCTCATCCTTGGGTGATAGCTGTTCTTCCAGATGGAGAAGCTCTGGGAGTTCTTGCTGACACAACTCTGCGTTGTGAGGTGATTCAGTGTTCTTAATGTATATGTGGTCTCTTTCAATGCCCAACCTTTATTATGATCTATGATCTTTAAATTATTATTTGATGAATAAACAGATTGATTTGAGGAAGGAATCCGTAATTCAATTTATTGCCCCATCCTCATATCCTGTCATTACATTTGGTCCGTTTGCATCGCCAGTAGCTGTTTTGAAATGTTTATCTCATGCAACTGGTAAGTTACTAAGTGGCATTGATATTTGCTACTTAAATCTATTTTCTGTCACTTTTGCATTGTTATTCATGAATGTGTTAATGTTTTAGGCTTCGGATAATAGTTTATTAATGCCAACAGGAACTGTTTTTATGCCTCCAAAGTGGTCCTTGGGGTATCACCAATGTCGTTGGAGCTATGATTCTGATAAAAGAGTTCGCGAAGTAAGCTTGTTGGATCACTTTACTAAATTATGTTTTGTCCCTTTGTTCTTGACCAAGGAAACAAAACGTGTCTATTGTTTAGAATTTCAACATCGCTATTCCATAAAGGTCTCTTTATGTCTCCAACAACATAATTCTCATGCTTGGGTTTCTTAATTTTACAGGTCGCCAGAACATTTCGGGAGAAGGGTATACCTTGTGATGTAATATGGATGGATATTGACTATATGGATGGTTTTCGCTGTTTTACTATTGATAAGGCATGTTTTTGTTGAATATGTTTGTTTTGGTATTGAAGACTAGAATAAATTGGCCTTTACTTATTTTTTGCTTAGCTGCACTTGATGACTTGGTGTTACTAGCTTTCCATATTTAAGTAGTTGGCTTTAGATGGATTCCAAATTCAATTAGGAGATAGTCCAATTAACATATAGCTTTTGGGACATTCATTTATATCCAAATTCAACCATGTGTTGCTACTCAATGGTAATTTTTTAGGGCGTTGCTTTGATAATGTCTGTCAATTTTTCATTATGAAGCCACTTTATTCCATCTTTGAATCTTGGATGTTGTACATCATTCCTTCCAAAAATCTATTTCATTAGGATATTGCTGGTTCCTGGGAATTAAGATTTGACCAATAAAATTACATATGTAATATTCTACTTTCTGTGCTCTTATATGCATTTTCCATTAGACAGATACAAGCAAGATCTCTTGAATCAAGAGCTTTTCCATGTATAATTGGCTGTTGTCTTATAATAGACCTGCAGTTTTTGCACTTGACAGTAAGATGTTACAATGACGTCCACAGGAACGTTTTCCAGATCCACAGTCTTTGGTGAAAGATCTTCGTGATAGTGGATTTAAAGCTATTTGGATGCTTGATCCTGGTATCAAGCATGAAGAAGGTTATTTTGCCTATGATAGTGGTTCTGAGAACGATATCTGGATTCAGACGGCAGATGGAAAGCCATTTGTTGGTGTGTTTTCAAGTTTGCTACTCTTATTTGATGTGTGTCTACTGCTCTATGTGTGTTTATGATTTGGGTCATGCCATGTTCTTTGAACATGTGTATGCAGGTAATAGGTTTGGGGTTTAAAGTTCTTGAATTTTCATGCATCATTGTTTTATTATTAATTTCAGGGGAGGTCTGGCCTGGACCATGTGTTTTCCCTGATTTCACACAGTCTAAAGCTCGCTCATGGTGGGCTAGTTCAGTTAAAGATTTCACTCTTAATGGTGTTGATGGTATCTGGAATGATATGAATGAGCCAGCTATTTTTAAGGTGATTTCTGTGGTTCTTGCTGTGTTCTTGTTGTGGCTTGCAATGATCCTTAGTCTAATTACTTCTCTCTCAGAGTGTGACAAAGACAATGCCTGAGAGCAATATACATAGAGGAGATGCAGAATTTGGAGGTTGTCAGATTCACACTTACTATCACAATGTACTCTTCCTGAACCATGGTCTGCTAGTAACGTATGATTCTAGAATGGATATGTATTCTTTTATTTTTCCTGAACATTAGAGAATCTGGACCACTCAATTCGTTGATAAACTTTGCTTGGTGTATTTGATGATGCATTTTGATGGTTCAACTATAATCCAATTGGTGATATTGAATTACTTTCAAATTCTAATGATTTTAGGTTTACGGCATGTTAATGGCAAGGTCAACATTTGAAGGCATGAAATTAGCTGATGAAAATAAGCGGCCATTTGTTCTTACGAGAGCTGGATTTGTTGGTAGTCAAAGATATGCTGCAACATGGACAGGAGATAACCTCTCAAACTGGGAACATTTACACATGTCTGTGGCTATGGTACTTCAACTGGTATGTAAATTTTACTCTTTTAACTCTAGTTTTTATTCTTTTGAAGTGATCCAAATGAAGTCAAGGCTCGTGATGCCATTCTCAGCAATAAGTTTGTTGATGGTTTCTTGTGTTCCCGACTATAAGTGGTTATAGGAATGATGGAGGGTTGAGATTTGTAAAGTAAGGAATGATGGAGGGTTGAGATTTGTAAAGTAATTGAAGGTCCTCGGTTTTACTTGAGGATGTTGCGAGTGTGCCTCCTGTAAATTTAAAGTCTTTGCACACTCTTGTAAATTTAAAGTCTTTGTTGTAATTGTTACAGTGATTTATTCATTTGTTTTCTAGTTATTTTCAACTATTACTTTCTGCTCCTTTGTCAAATTATTTAATTAAAAATCTAATTTAAATGTAGGGACTCAGTGGTCAGCCACTTTCTGGGCCTGATATTGGTGGATATGCTGGAAATGCAACTCCAAAGCTTTTTGGAAGGTGGATGGGCATTGGTGCTATGTTTCCTTTCTGCCGTGCACATTCTGAAAAGAACACTAGCGATCATGAACCATGGTCTTTTGGGGAAGAGGTTTGTCCCTCTCCATACCAATTGAAAAATACCTGTCATGAAGATTTTGTGATTTCAGTTGCTCTTTAAAGTAATTCCATCTTAATACAACAATCATGAAGTGAAGGTTTCATATTAATATGCAGTTTCTCATAATATACTCTTGTTTAAAGCTGGATCTTTTATAAGCAAGAAATATTGATGAGAAAAATTACTAAGAGATGTTAGCCTTCATATGAAATACTACCATGCATCTTTGTTAATACTTCCTGGTTAGTGATTACTTGAGTTACATAATTAGTTTACTTACTCCCTTCTGCTGGTCACCTGTATACTAAATTAAGTTTTGTTTTTTTACAGTGTGAAGATGTTTGTCGTTTGGCATTGAAGAGGCGCTATCGACTTATACCTCACATATACACATTATTTTATATGGCTCACACAACTGGTACTCCAGTAGCAGCTCCTACTTTCTTTGCTGGTATACTCTTGAGCTTTGATATGATCAACATATGAATTCATATAAATTGTCTGTTGTTCTTTGTGGTTTCTTGTTGTTCTTCATGGTTTCTTATGGGTACCTGAAATTGCATCTGCAGATCCAAAAGATCCTAATTTAAGGATGCTTGAAAATTCCTTCCTGTTGGGACCTATTTTGATCACTGCAAGGTTTTCATCCTCCCCATTAACTTTTATGTTAGAAGGTTAAGTTAGACACCTGTATGTGCTTGACTAATTGATTCATAGCATCCAATATGTTGATGGTATCTATATTTCTGTAATTCTTTTCTCCCACGGCAGGTTAATATAGAGTTATTTTTGTAGTCTAATCATAAGAAGCTTCAGCTTGTAGCCAAGAGGTGATTTGTTTAATGCTTAGATGCTCTTTGCACGAAAGTGTTTATTATTTTTTGTATTAGAGTTGGATAATATTTCTTTTAACATGCTCCAGAGTTGTGAGAACACATTGGAGAGTTGTGTGAACACATTGGAGAGTTGTGTTTTGCATTCTATATTAACTGACATGCTACATAAGGAATTTTGTCTCCGGGGTTTCTAATTCCATAGACCATGAGTGGGCTTTTGCAATTCTTAAAGTTCACTTTTGGGAGATGCTTCTTATATCCATGCCATACTCGTAGCAATTTATGACTCAGCAATTTATGACTAATTTTACAGAAATGAGTCATAATTGCTGCAGAATGTGTAAATATATTAGAAAAGCTTGTCATTTAGTGATTGATTTCGTAAAATAGTAAGCCATATTATAGGGATTGATTAGAATCAATTAATATCAATTAGTCTTACTTTTCAATAGAGGATGACTAGTTCTGTATATATATAGGCAACTTGTATCAATAAAAAATAATCAAGAGAACACTTTTCTTATCTCTGTATTTTTTCATGGTATAGAGCATCTTGTGTATCTGGGTGCTGCTTAGTGAGAATTTTTTTTCTCTTATTTTCTAGTTCTGCCATAGGGAGCAGAATTTGTGTGAGTTTTGGGTCACCCTTGTAGAGTGACCATTTGTTGCCAACTCCTAGAATTTGACCACTGAAAAGTCAGCACGTTAGCCTCATGCGCTGCTTGAAGCCTTCTACTTGTCTCTCACGTGCTGGCCCATGCAGTTGTTCCTGTCACTAGAAATTTCTCCGGTCACCTCTGATTGACTCACTGGGTTCTCTAAAATAGCTGTGGTCAGTTTCATCATAATCTGTTCGGTTGTGAGGTGCAATTCTGAACTGGTTCAAATTTGGCCTCTTTAGTGTTTCTTTTAACTGAGCAATAGGTGTTGGGCTTTCCTTTCAATTTTAGTCTTAATGTGGCTGACACTAAATCAATAGTTGTTTCTGATTTGATTCTGGTGATGTCCAAGATCATGGAACGCAAGCTTAATGGGTCCAATTATTTGGAGTAGAGTAAAACATTCTCTGTACTTGTGAAGCATTGATAAAGGAAATTACTTGACTGACAATCTACCAAAAAATGATATAAAGTAGACATGGCTGAAAGATGATGTTTGTTTGATTTTTACATATAAGAAACTCTATTGCTAGTGAGTATTTGATTTGATCAATCATTGTGAACTTGTTAAGGTGTTAATGGAATATCTAGATTTCTTGTATTCTGGAAAAAGGGATATTTCTCGCATTTATGAGGTTGGCAAAGCATTTTATCATGCAGAGAAACAAGACATCTCTTGCAAGCTATTTTATGGATTTTAATAAGACCTATGAGGAGCTCAATATGTTATTGCCTTTTTAGTTCAAATATTAAAGAACAACAAGCTCAATGAGAGAAGGATGGTTGTGATAAGTTTCCTTATTGGTCTTCCTTCTGAATTTGAAACTGCGAAGTCTCAGATTCTTGCTTGTTATGAACTCACTTCTTTGAATGAAACATTTAGTAGAGTGCTTTGTGCAAAAATTACTACACCTATTTGGTCTAATAGTGGTCTTGTCATTCGCAACAACAAAAGGAGGTGGATCAAGCAATTATGATAATAAAGGACAGGATTCGGGAGGAATTGTATGTCATTACTATCATAAGCTAGAACATGAAGTATGATTGTAGAAAGCTACATAATAAGAATAAGAGAAATCAGTCAGCTCATATTACATCTACAATCGATACATCTGCAAAGTATGTCTTTAATTTTTGCAAATGAATTTGCCAAGTTCTCTTAGTACCAAGAATCATTGCAGCCTTCATCTACCCCTGTCACTACAATCGTTGAGCTAGGTAAAGCAAATATATGTCTCATTACTTCCTCCTCAAAATGATTCATTGATTTTTGTGCCACAGATCATATGATAGGTAAGTCTAGTCTCTTCTCTACGTTTCAGCCACATTACATCTAATTCTCTTGTTAATTTAGCTGATGGATCGACGTCTCATATTCTTGGGTCAAGCCTAATCACCCTAACTCCATTTATCCCTTTTTCATTTGTCTCAAGTTTGCCTAATTTTTCCTCTAATTTAATTTCTATTACCAACTTACTCATACACTTAATTATTGTCTCACTCTTTCCTGACTATTGCCATTTTTAGGATCTTGTAATGAAGAAGATTATTGATAAAGGATATGAATTTGGAATTCTTTACATCCTTGACATACAAGTGCCAAAGTCCATTGCTTGCTTTATATCGTCCTTTGAAGTACATTGTCTATTGAGGCATCCATCCCTTTCTTTGCTAAAAAAAGTGTGTCCTCAATACTATAACTTGTCCTTAGATTGTGAGTCATGTCATTTTGCACAACATCATCGCAAGTCTTAAAGTTAATAATAGAGTTAATTCTCCTTTGGAATTGGATATAAGCATTTTGTTATCTTTGTGGATGATTATTCTCATATGAGTTGACTATATTTAATGAAAAGTCTGCTTGAATTGGTTTCTCATTTTTGTGATTTTTGTGCTGAGATCAAAACTCAATTTAATGTCTCGGTTCACACATTACAAACAGATAATGTTAAAGAATACTTGTTAGAATCTTTCTAATCCTATATGACCAAGAATGACATCCTTAATCAAACATTATGTAGATACACCATCACAAAATGTAGTAGAGAGAGAACATACATCTTTTTGAGACTATATTTTAAATGAATGTTCTTGAAATTTTTTAGGCTGCTACAATTTCTGCAACTTTTTTTCATCAACTAAATGCCTTTATCTGTTCATGTTGAGACCCCTTACAACGTTCTTTTTCCTACTAAGTCATTGTTTCTTATTGAACCTTGAATATTTAGTTGCACTTACTTTGGGATCTTCATCCATAAGTCACTAAATTGTACCCTAGATCTTTGAAATGCATTTTCCTTGGCTATTCTCCAAAACAAAATATTTGTAGATGCCATTATTCTAGCCTTGGTGTATCTTGTATTCGTCGGCGTTATCTTCCTAGAAAACATACATTATTATCCAATCTCTACTTGTACAAGTCAGGGGGAGGATGATGATCTACTAATCTATACTGTCACATCCTTTTGTTCCTGTTCATGCTAAGCCCCCTTATTGTTCATGTCTACCCTTGAATATAAGATCCCCCTCTTATTGTTCATGTCTACCCTTGAATATAAGATCCCCCTGATTCATGTCTTGGACCAGTATCTTCTTCATCAGATCCAATTTCTACTGATGATTTTTCTATTGCTCTTCACCAAGGTAAATCTCAGTGTACTCATCCCGTTTCCTTGTTGTATGTTATGATCATTTGTCATCTTCCTTTTGTACTTTTATTTCACGCTTGATTCCATCTTCCTTCCAAAAATTGTTCATGAAGCCTTATCTCATTTTGACTGGCGTAATGTTATGATAGAAGAAATGAATGCTTTAATGACAATGGTATTTGAAACTTAGTACATTTGCCTCTAGAAAATGAGGTTATTGGATGTAAATGGGTTTTTACAGTTAAAGTAAACCCTAATGGATCAGTTGCCAGTCTGAAAATTTGTCTTGTTGCTAAGTGTTACGCACAGACATATGGTGTAGGCTATTTTGGTACCTTTTCTCCTATTGGTAATCATTCATTTGTTAGGCTATTTATCTCTGTAGTAGCTATTTAGAATTGACCCTTACATCAGTTGGATATCAAAAATGCTTTTCTACATGGTGATCTCTAGGAAGAAGTCTATATGGATTAACCTCTAGGGTTTGTTGATTAGGGGAATAATGAGAAAGTCTATCGTTTTTAAAATTTTTTGTATTGCTTGAAACAAAGTCCTTGAACTTGGTTTGAAAAATTTAGTTAGACAGTTGAAATATTTGGATCCAAGAAAAAGAAAGTCCAATTACTCTGTATAATACAGACAATCTAGAGCTAGCATCATTCTATTGGTAGTATATATGGATTCTATTGTTATTATTGGAAATGACACTACCAGGATCTCATCTCTTAAATCCTTTTTCCATTCTCAGTTTCAGACAAAAGATTTAAGGGCATTAAAATATTTCTTCAGAGTTGAGGTAACCAGATGTAGGAAAGGAATATTCTTCTCTCAAAGGAAAAATGTACTTTACGTACTAACTAAGATAGAAAAATTGGGAGCTAATTCGTGCAGTACTCTAATGACTCATAATTTGCAACTTACATTAGATGGTGAGCCATTTGAAAATCCGAAGAAATATAGAAGGTTGGTTGGAAAGTTGAATTACCTTATAGTAACACGTCTAGATATTGCATCCCGTTAGCGGTGTAAGCCAATTTTTGTCTTCTTCAACAGTTAACCGTTAGGCAAATTTAGATCAAATTTTTGGTTATTTGAAAGGAACTCCTAGACGAGACATTGTGTATAAAAATCATGGACATACTCATATTGAGTGTTTTTCAAATGCAAATTGGGCATGCTCTAAGGTTGACAGAAGATCCACTTTAAGATATTGTGTTTTTATTGGAGGAAATCTAGTTTCATAGAAAAGTAAGAAACAAAATGTTGTCTCATGTCAAGTGTAGGATTGGAAAATCAAGCTATGACGGATCTATCACTTGTTGATTGAAGTTGGTTTTAAGCCTTTAGTTCTACAGAACTGTGGTGTAATGACCAAGCTGTCCTCCACATTGCATCTAATCTTGTATTTCATGAAAGAACCAACCATTTAGAAATTGATTGTCACTTTGTTCGAGTAAAACTGCAGCAGGGTTTAATTTTCACAGAGTATGTGAAAACTAGAGAATAATTGAGTGATATTTTCATGAAAGCTCTAAATGGAATTTGGGCCAGTTATATTTTGTAACAAGATGTGTATGATTAATATCTATACTCCAGCTTGAGGGAGAGTGTTCCAGAATATGTAAATATATTAGAAAAATTGTGATTTAGGGACTGACTTTGTAAAATAGGAAACCATATTATAGAGATTGATTTGAATCAATTAGTCCTAGTTTCCTATAGAGACTGGTTTTGTATGTATATATGGGCAACTTGTGTCAATAAAAAAAATCAAGAAAACACTTCCATCATCATTCAGATATATATATGCACGGTTGTTGTCTCACTTAAACGACTTCCACTAGGTAGATACATATTTACAGCATTCTACAGCAGCTAAAATCAATAAATTGCTTGTGTATGCTGATCTTTTTGATGTAGATTATATCAACTGTGGATTGTTTGTGATTCTGTAGTTGCATGCATTTTGTAGTCTGCTGGTATTCATAAGAGTGGCTTAGTCTTGTACTATAATACCAAAGGATTTATACTGACAGTTTATCTTCTTAGTACTGTTCCTGACCAGGAAACAGGTAAATTACAGCACATGCTGCCCAATGGAATCTGGTTGAGATTTGATTTTCATGACTCACATCCAGTATGTATTACCCTTCTTGGTTTTCTGTTTTCCAAGATAAGCACACACATTTATCATATGCCAGATAGACCCATCCATCATTCAATGCAACTGTGTACTCCTACCCTCGTAAACCTTAACAGTTGTGTTATAACAGGATTTACCAGATTTGTATTTGCAAGGTGGATCAATGATTCCTTTGGGCCCCATTCATCAAAATGTTGGTGAAGCTAGTTTATCTGATGATTTGACACTCATCGTGGCATTGAATGAACATGGTAATGTTGTGAATCTTTACAAGGACTGGCCCTTTTTTCTTGTTTAGTATAGTGTAGAAATCTTAAACAGTCATCAATGTCAACTGTGGTTGTTTTGGATGAAGCATAAACAAGCTGCTCATTAGCTTTCCGTCCAATACTCAAGAAAATTTATAGTACTATGTTTAGGACATAGTGTAATGATCTTGAAGCTGTTTTTGAACCAATACTTGATAAAATGTGATGAAATTAGTTGAACAGATCAGATTTGTACTATATTTCTGTGGCATATCACTGTTATGTGAAAATAGTACTATTAACCTTAACATATCCAAAACATTTATGATTGAGATCCCATGAGCAGACACTAATAGTCCCTTTGTGAAGAGGGTCTTAAGTTTATATATCTTATGTTCACTAGACTGACTAACTAAATTCATCTCAGGAATCAGACTTGAGTATTGGCATTTTAAAATACTATGCATAGCCAATAGAAACTTTATTTGTTATTGTATTTCCAAGGTGGTCTCCAATGCATAGTAGGTAAAGCAACCTTAACTGATGTCCCAGAACCGCTGACATGATCTTTTTGTTTTTCTTTGACTTAAGACTTGCTGTCTCAATCATGGGCACACACTAAGGCACGATTTTAAACCGGTCTAGGCCTTGTGGTCACTCTTCTCCTTTGTAGGTCAATCTGAAGGTCTACTATATGAAGACGATGGTGATGGATATGAATTTACCAAGGGTGAGTATCTGTTAACGCATTATGTTGCAGAACTTCAGTCATCAACGGTTAGCATCAGGGTTTCTAAGAGTGAGGGTTCATGGAAGAGGCCCAAACGTCGATTACATGTGCAATTATTATTGGGTGGAGGTGCTATGGTATATTTCTTTGTCAAAGGCAATACTAGCATTGTCTATACTATCATAGTAAGCATCTTTTTAAGACCACCTCTTTCAATCTTCCCTACTAGATTGATTCATGGGGAATGGATGGAGATATTATACAACTCGTGATGCCTGGAAATGAATATCTTTCAAAACTGGTATCGACAAGTGAGAAAGAGTACAAGATACGCTTAGGTATGTTAACTCAGATCTATATGCCTTCTCATTTTTATCTTTCTTTGTACTTTTTTTAATTTTTAGCGGGACTGAAAAACTATCTCCTAGAGTGCTCAATAGGGTTCAATTTCTCCACATATCATATTTGTTCCGAGGTATGAGGAGTTTATCCATTCATTTTGGCCCTGGTAGGCCATTGTGACTTCTGGAAGGAACTGCTCTACTTTGTTTTGAGTCGGCATAAACTATAGGGTGCTAAAAGGCTTTAGCATGGTTCTATGTTTTGGACAATTTGGTGCAAGTGATTGGATCACTCAATATCTCAGATTTACTTTTGTTGCTTATGCTTGCCTTCTATTTTACATGCCTTATAAAGGCTACATTTTTTAGCAATTAAATGTCATTAAAGAGCTTTACATGTTACTTTTCGTATATTATTTTGAGTTTTCTTTCTTATAAATGCAGAAAATGCTAAGAGAATTCCAGATGTGGAAGAGGTTTCAGGAAACAAGGGACAAGAACTTTCAAGGACCCCTATTGAACTTAAAAATGGTTATTGGGCTACTAAAGTAGTTCCATGGATTGGTGGAAGAATTATTTCTATGGAGCACATTCCTTCAGGTAATCTCTAAAATCTTACTAATGCTTTTCTTTGTTTTTTCTATATTCTCCCATCATAGTGACATCAAGTACGATTGAATCAACCTTTTTTGTTTTAAATTTAGGAGTCTCACCAATGTTTATGGATCAAAAAAGGTTCAACCCTAATTGAGTTGACCAGATTTTTGACTAGATTCACATCTTTTTTTAAAATCCGGCCGAAAATCCAAATTTACTCCATATACAATGCCGTTCATTTATTGATTTGTACTCACATTTATAATTGCCTAGTCATCCAAAAGTTTTGCTCAATAACATTTTAGACCAAAATTAACATTTCCACATCTCTCTCTCGTCTCTCTTTGCCCTAGCTGCGCATTTTGCGTGCCATGTGCTGTGTGCTGCTACTTTATGTTGTCTTATTTTCTCGCCGTCGATCCTAGTAAAGCAATTCGTCTCGTTGCTGATTCTAGTAAAGTTGATCATAAAACTGCATTTGATTGTGGAGATGGGAAATTATGTGGAGGTGTTTAGAAGTTAAAGGAGTTCCTATGACCTATATACGAGTTCTTAGGTATATGTATGAAGGTGTAAAGACAAGAGTAAGGATTATAGGAGATACAAAACAATTTTCTATTGATATCGGGCTATACCAAGGCTCCTTATTGAGTCGTTTTTGGTTTGCGGTAGTAATGGGTGAGCTCATTAAGAATATCCAAGGGGACGTGCCTTATTGTATGTTGTTTGCTGATGACATTGTTTTGATAGATGAGACAAAAGAGGGTATCAATGTTAAGTTAGAAATTTGTAGGGATACGTTAGAGTCGAAAGACTTTAAATTGAGCAAGACTAAGACTGAGTACTTAGAGTATAACTTTTCAGGCCATAGGGTGTCTTCTGATGTGGACGTAAAGATAGATTCAGAAGTTATACCACAAAAAGAGTATTTTAAGCATCTAGGATCTATCATCCAAAGCAATGGAGAGATCGATAAAGACAGTTCACCATATTAGATTAGGGTGACTTAAATGGAGAAGTGCATTAGGAGTTTTATGTGACAAGAAAATACTACTCAAGCTTAAAGGTAAATTTTATCGTTTAGCGATTAGGCCAACCATGCTCTATGCGACAGAGTGTTGGTCCATTAAACAAAGACATAGTCATAAGCTAACGGTGGCGGAGATGAAAATGTTTCGTTAAATATGCAACTTATTAGAAGAGATAAGGTCAGGAATATAGTGGTAAGAGATAAATTAAAGGTGGGTAATATTAATGAAAAATTAAAAGAGACAAGGCTTAGGTAATTTGAACATGTTAAGAGAAGACCCTCTGATGCTCTAGTAAGAAAATATGAGAAGACTGTACTTAGAAACTATAAGAGCAGAAAAAGAAGGCCTAAGAATTGGGAGAAAGTAAGAATGATAGGACTCTACTAGAACTTACCGAGAACATAACCCTTGATAGAAAACTTTGACGTACTAAGATATGGATAAAAGATCTCACATAGAAAGATCCTTCTTGTTCTCATAGGTCTTTTAACATTTTTTTTAGTCTTATGTCTTCTATTTTGCCTATACTTTTAATATGTAATATTTTCCTCGTAGTAGACATTTCTTTATTTAGTCTAAATACTTTCTTGTAATGACTGGTTTGATTTATTTATTTACTTGTCTTTTTTTTGTATATTTTTTATATTTATTGTATTATTTATTTTTATATTTTTATTTATACATATTAATTAATTAATTATTATTATTATTATCTTTTATGTCTATATTTTTAGTTTATTTTTAATTAGTATTATCTTATTATTTTAATATATATATGCATTTTTTTCATATGGATCTATTGAAAACAACTTCTCTATTAGTTGAGAGGAAGGTTGCGTACTACTGGATCTTCCCAGATCCCACGTTTTAGTAGGACTTCCATTGAGTTGTTGTAGATTAGCCTAATATGACTCTCATTAGATTTAATGAATCTTAAAAACTCATTTAAATTTGAAGCAAAAATTTTATAATAAACTTTATCAGTTTGGTTATACCCTAAATCCTTCTTCATCTCATATAATACCCTAAATCCTTCTTCACCTCATATATTTATTTATTAACTCCCAAAATGTAGATCTACTTCATCAATAATACTAATAACTCAATTCAAGATTCAATTTAAACTCACCACCAATAAAAAAAGTTTCAAATTTGCATACTTGACCTGTGGAGTATGGATAAAAGACTCAGATATTCGAGTATATATACAATCAACTTTATTCATTTGGCATAATTGCATAATGACACATCATATTTATATACAGTCCATTTCAAATTTAACTAACATCTATATGTGTATAGTCTAGTTAAAATTTATTTTAAGTTTTATACAGTATCTATAAAATGAACATTTACACTTTATATCTTTTTTTGTTTTTGTTTTTTCTTCTTTGGTTCTTATCGGTTAAGTCACTTTGTAGTGAATAAATGACATAAGAGTAAAAGAAAAGAAGCAAGGTTACATAATTTAATATGTTGCGTCCTGTACCAATGCCTAATTTTTTGGCTCAGATATAAGCTTTTAGTTGATAACATGGGGATGAATATGGTATGTTAGGCAAGTTATTTCTGATAAAAAATCCCCAGCATGAAAAATATCTTTCGTATACTCTCTTTTAAATCCTAAAATAACAACAAAACGGGAAATAGAAACATACTATTCCAATTGCGCCCTTGTAATTGCGATCTAATCACTTAACTGAAGCCATAAAATGTTTGCTTAATTTACCAAAAAGAAAAAAGTTTGCTTATATGCTTCAGATTCTCTATGCGCTACCATTATTGACACATTTCTTATGAACTCAATGACTAATATAAGAGCTCGTTGCTGCAGATGCATAAATAGACACAAGTTAAGAGTAATATCAATGCAATCACTTTTAGCTGATCACATATATGTACCAGTTACATCAGATGCAGTGAATCTTTTTTATTTTTTAAGAAAGTAATGTCCCCTAGATAACACAAGAATTATATTTGTAGGCGAACATTTGATAAGAGGATGTATTAGCATAAAAGTTAACTTGCTAATTATTCACTAATTATCAACTCATATCTATGTTTTGAAAAAATTCTTCTTCTTAGCAACTTACTTTTTAATATGTGTTTTTATGTAGCATTTAGTCACAAAACGACTCAAAGAAAAAAAATTTTGGTTGGATTTCTTTCCCTTCTTAAGCTCTATAGTTACTATTTTAAAAACTTATCTTTCCCAAACTTTCTATAAAAATTTTTTTGGCTTACTTCTTATTCATTTTAATACCCTTTGAATAGGTTAAACACGTAGTGTTTTGGATAGAATTTTAAAAACAATAGTCCTCCTAGATGAGATAATTATTGTAGAAATCTAAGGTAACTTCCTAATCAACTATAACCTCCAGCTCCTAACTACTCTCCTTGCATATATCTTCCTTATTGCATATCATTATTCCCCTCTTGCATAAAACATTGTCCTCAAAATCAAATTTAGGGTAGGTCTTCTCAAAATCTTCACGAAATTCTTAAGACACCTTCTCTGTTGGGAGTTCTTACCATTGCACCAATAATTCCCATATTCCCCTGTTGAGCCTAGATCGTAAAATTTCTTCAAGAGCCAAACTTACTTTGCCTGCAGACAGTGGTGGAAGAGGGATCAAAGTTGCTGATGGAACTCCCTTGTACTCTTTTAGTTGTGACACATGCATTACATCATGAATTTTACGTCTTGTCGGTAAGGCCAAACAATAAGCAACCTTGCCAACTTGTTGAACCACGTGAAACGGACCGAAATACTTAGGAGCTAGTTTTTGACAATCCATACAAACCATTGATAAATGCCTATGGGGCTGTAATTTCAGCCACACCCATGCCCCAACTAAAATGGTGATCTCCTGATAATGAAGGTTATGTGATTGCTTCATTCTTGCTTGTGCTGGATTAGTTGCCACCTCAATTTAACCAATACTTCATCCCACTCCAAAAGGGCTTGATCTAACACATCTAACTTTGTGACTCCTTGATCACAAGACACAGACGTGGGACTATACACTACACAAAATGGTGTTGCTTACAATGAGGAATGAAGGGAGGTGTTATGACATAATTTAGCCTAAGGAATCCATTCCACCCAACTCCATGGTCTATCCCCTACAAAACATCACAAATACATCTCAATGGTCTTATTTACCACTTTTGTTTGACCATTTGATTGAGGATTATATGTAGAGGAATAAGCCAATTTTGTCCCATATAACAACTCCCTCTAAATTGTAATCGTGAAGAATTTATCTCTTTCATGCACAGCTGACTCTAGAAGGCCATGCAATCTGAAAATCCTCTCAAAGAACACATGGGCCACAGAGATGGTAGTGTAAGGATGTGCAATAGGTGTAAAATGAGTCATTTTAAAAAATCAACCTACCATCACAAATAAGAGAGAGTTACCCATCACCTTTGGCAACTTGTTAATGAAATTCATCAATATTTTGACACATATTTGAGTGAGATTGTTCAAGGGTATCAAAATTTAGGGTTTCAAGGTACTATCTTTATTGAAACTTAATAGGATATATATACATAAAGAGTACAACATAAATTAGGAAACAAATCAATCTAACCCTATC
>JANVCL010000005.1:11170492-11183213 GCA_026546855.1 Erythroxylum incrassatum
AGATATTCTTTCCCTGAGGAGCAGCCATTGCTCTGGTTAGTGAGTGATCATCGGTTTACTTGTAATAGCAGTACTTTACTGATTTACTATCAATAGTATTCGGATCTCTAGCCACTCAAGCTAGAGTTTCTAACATTGGTTTGACCTGTCGGATACCAATTGTGGGAGAGACGACCCTTTGGTTTTAGAAGACTAGGGAAGTTTGAGTAACTCACCTTGATGCCATCGAAGATGTTCGACAGGGTAGACGTATTGGAATCTCGTATGGCTAGCTTGAAGGCAGGGGTGGAGGAAATTCAGGCATCCATGCGAATGGCGATGGGGGAAATGCAACGAGCTTTGTTGCTGGAAATGAGTAAAATGCTGGGGAAGAGACTGGAGGAAGGACAAGGGAGTGAAGATGCATCCGGAAGAGGGGCGAATACTAGTGGAGTGAGAAACACAGGTCATGGGCAGTCACACCCAGTGGAGCAGTCCGATGATACCATGGAAGAATACAGGATGTCCGTCCGCAAGGTGGAGTTACCCATGTTTGATGGGTCAGACCCTGTAGGATGGATCACGAGAGCCAAAGTATATTTTGAAGTTCATAATACTTTGGACTTGATCAAGATGAAGCTAGCTCTTCTGAGCATGGAAGGTTCCACCATCCATTGGTTTAACCTTCTGCGTGAGACCGAGCCCGAGTTGGATTGGGAGAGGTTTAAGTGAGCGCTTATCGACCGATATGGGGGAAGAAGGTTTGATAATCCTTTTGAGGAGTTGTTGGATTTGAAACAGACGGAGTTGGTGGAGGAATATATTGAGGCTTTTGAATTTATTTCGTCGCAAGTGGGACGATTACCAGAAGAGCAGTTCATGGGGTATTTCATGAGTGGGCTGAGAAAGGATATTAGGAGAAGGGTATGAACGTTCGGACCTGCTAATAGGCATCAGCTGATGAAGATAGCGAGGGTAGTGGAGGATGAGAAGAACGGCGAGGTCGGGGGCGTCGAGGGTAGTGGCTCTCGCATGCTTTTGTGGTCTTGGCACCGAAGGAGCCCTTTTAGGGGTAACTTTCGGGTCAACCCGATCTAGCGCGACCCAGAGCCACCAAATCTGATGGGTTGAGGGAGATTTGAGGGGGGCGCCAGATCAGGGAGAGGTCACGACCTCTCTGGGGCTCCAACAGAGTTCCTAGCGCAGCAGAGGACGGGTGCACCACCTTTGGCGACTTCCACCTGACGAACAGAAAGTGACAGACGGGGCCCGACGGAGAGAAACAAAGGGGTGCGGCGTTTCTCGTACCAGGAACTCATGGACAGGAAAGCAAAAGGGCTATGTTTCCGATGTAGGGAGCGGTTCCATCCCCTTCATCAGTGTCCGGAGAAGCAGTTGAGGCTTTTAATTTTGGATGACAATGAGACCTTGGATGAAAATGGAGAAATCGTCGCCCTAGAAGCCGATGTTGAGGAAGAGGTTGAAATGATTTTAGAATGCATAACAATGGGGGTGTTTGGGGTGAAGGAGGCAGTGATGCCAGAAGCAAAAACCATGAGGTTGGTCGGGCAATTACAGGGGGTTCCGATTATGATCTTAGTGGACAACGGGGCAAGTCATAATTTTATTTCCCCTGAACTGGTCAGTGGTTTGGGACTAACGGTGGAGACAAGCAAGGTGTTGGGAATTAAGCTGGGAGATGGCCATAAGGTCACTACTCAAGGAAAGTGTTTGAAAATTCCTATTCGGATGGGAGACCTAGAGTGGAAGGTTGATGCATATGTCTTGAACTTGGGAGGAATGGATGTGATCCTCGGGGTGGCCTGGTTACAAACTTTAGGAAAAGTAGTGGCGGATTGGAAGGAGATGTCGATGCAATTCCAACATGAGGGGCAACATGTTCAGCTGCAAGGGAATGCAGGGTTTCAGTCCACTCACCACAAGGGCAGTGGGTATTTGGCAGATTTTGTGAGCTTGCATGGCCTTCTAGCTAGCATAAGGGGTGAATTTGTGTCGGTGGAAGGGGAACCTTTAGGTGCAGAACATCAGACGCAACTTACTAGCAAGGAGGATCAGGAGCTGAACCAGGTGCTAGATAAGTTCCCGGAAGTTTTTTTTAAGGTGTAGGGGTTGCCTCCTGTCCGGAATCATTCCCATGCCATAGTATTGCAACAAGGACAAGGCCCTATTAGTGTGAGACCTTACAAATACCCTCATCACCACAAGGATGAGATAGAAAGACAGGTGCAACAAATGTTATCAATGGGAATTATTCGCCCAAGCTCCAGTGCCTTTTCTAGCCCGGTAATCTTGGTCAAGAAGAAAGACGCGTCTTGGAGAATGTGTGTGGACTATAGGGCTCTCAATCGGGTCACCATTCCGGACAAGTACCTATCAAAATTTAGGGTTTCAAGGTACTATCTTTATTGAAACTTACTAGGATATATATACATAAAGAGTACAACATAAATTAGGAAACAAATCAATCTAACCCTATCTGAGGAAGATCCCTGATTTTTAGGGATCCTATATCTGATATTTATCTCCTATATTTGACTATCTGAGGAGGATCCCTTATTTTTAGGGATCCTATATCTGATATTTTCCTCCTATATTTGACTATCTAATACAGTATCTACAACACAGATTCTCACAAAGGGCTATGTCAACCTTATTGGATGGAGATTTTTTCATTTATTGTGTTGGAAAACACTACATTGTTTCGCAAATTCTGCCACCATTCCCCTCATTCCTGCCAAATAAAAATCAGCCTTGACACAATGCAATGTTTTATGGAGACCCTCATGTGTAGAGTTATGAACCCTTGTTACGACTATGTGAATTAGGGCTGAATCTGAATGTAAATAGACCTTGCCCTTATACAAAATTAGTCCCTCCCAGATCGTCCGTTTAGCTCTTGCCTCTCCTAAGGCGACCTATTGCCGTAAATCTTACAAATTTGTCCTTGCTACAATTTCTTCCCTTATTGCGTCAAAGAATGCCAATCATAGTTAGGAAATTGCAATACTCATTGGGATAGTGCATCTGCCGCCCGATTTAAAGGACCAACCCGACACTCCACATTGAAGTCAAAATTCATCAATTTACTTACCCAATCCTATCAAAGGGATATAGATAAACGTTGTACCAATATGTATTTAAGGCTAACATAGTACGCTCTAATGAGGAATGGCCTACTCCATAAATTTGGAACCAATGTTGCACTGCCTTTGCCAACTCAATCAATTTGCTTCATATGTTGGCAATTTAAAGTGCCTCTTTGTGATCTGCTGACTAAAATAAATTGGCCTTTGAGTGTAAAACAACTCCAATTCGTTTCCAGGAGGCATCACTCTCCCCCATAAACCCTTCATCGAAATTGGGTAGTTTTAGAACTTGGGATTCGACCTAGGCTTTCTTGAGTGTGGAGAAGGCCTTGACAGCTGCTTTGTTTCACTAGAAGGAATTATTGTTGAGCAAATTTGTCAGTGTGGTTGCTATCTCGCAATAACTCTTCATGGATGGTTTGTAATACCCTGCTAATATGAGGAATCCATGAAGGGTCATAATTGACTGAGGGGTTGGCCATTTAATTACTATTTGGACCTGTGAAAGATCCACTAGGAAGGATGCTTGTGCCATAAACAATGTGATGTAAAACAACTTAAAGTCTATAGAAGAAATAGAAGAGAGAAAAAATCAACCGTAGAAGATTGAAAATTGAGTTGACAATAAAGATAAGGGCTGAAGTTTAGATTACGTTAGGATTCCTTATTAGATAAAAAAATAGTAGTGAGTTAAATATGTTATTCTATTTTAGATGTGTTGTCCTAGTTGTTTAGGATTTAAACTTAATAGAAAATTTTGTTAGTATAGGATTGAAATTTGTTAGGAACTATTTCCTACTAGAATAAGGGTTGTAAGAACTTCTCTACAAATACATGTATGTTTAGCCATTCAAGGAGGAGCAATCCTGAATTTTTCCTATAAACTTGAGTTTTCAACTGGAAGGTATGATGCTTTCTATAGTGATTTCTTAAACCCTAGGAGTGATTCTAGATTTCTACCCTCCATTCTCTGTGTTCTTCAATAAATTTCAGCAAACCTAATTTAAATTACAGTCATCTTAAACCTAAATTCTAGTCATATTAAATCCTGAAATTCTAAGCCTAAATTTTCAGCAATCAATTCCTAAAATTCCAACTCTACCAAATCTGAAATTTCAGCATTCCTAGCTGAAATATAGGCCTAAAACTTGATATTCTAGTAGCCTAATATCAGTCATATTTTCTAATTTTGTGATTTTTAGCTACTAGTTGATACTTCTTCTATTTGTCTTACATTACAATATGACCTAAGTATGTCACCTGGGACCCCCCAAAGGTGCATTTTAATGCACCTCTTAACAAACAAGAAATGAGCTTGCTAGAAATTCAAAATCGTGCATAAGTGCTATAAATGTTCAACCTATATGTTATTATATGCTATGTTATAAAAACTAAGTCAAACTTACGCAAGTGAGATTGAAAAATCTCGTTCATTAAGTCTTGAAAGGTTGATGGAGCATTAATGAGGTCGAAAGGCATGATAAAAAACTCAAAATGCTAGCACCCTTCCTAGTTATCAGTATGCTAGTATTAGTATTAGTAAACAGCCACTGAGACATTCAAACCCACATCCGTAGGGGTGCAATGGGGAAGGGAACAAATACAAATGCCACATAGGCTAGAGGTTAGGAGTTAGTTACAGAGAGAGAGTGAGAATGAGGAGGTACAAAAGATATATAGGAGTCGGTATAGAGAGGGAAGGATCATTATTCATATTCTGGAAATCATAGCTATTGTATTGGCCTAGAAGCCACACTTTCAGGAGGAAAAGGCTACGGCACTAAATACCTAAATAATACAATCTCTACTTCTGTTCTATATCAGATGGAGCATTAATGAGGTCGAAAGGCATGATAAAAAACTCAAAATGGTCATTATGGGTTGGAGTGTCATTTTCTCTACCGCTATCACATCCATTTGAACCTAATGATAAATGCAATTCTAGCTTGGAAAAATACCTTACTCCCTATAATTCATCCATCCATTCCTCCGCCATTGGAATAAGAAACTTATAAAACTATAATTGTGCCTCCCAATTAAGATGGAATGTATCAACCCCACATTCTCTCTTTTAGGCATTTGTTGATTTATAAAGAACTGCTCGCACTTATAAATCCAAATCAACAAATCATCAGGATCATCATATGAAGGAAATTTTAATTTAGAAAACTTGAGAACAATAGTCCCTTCGGCTTGTCCAATACTTTTTTCCTCCTTTTTGATCCCTATAGGTGCAAGTGTTGCTCCCTACCCTATTGTTTTTATCGCGCCCCTTCAACTCTCATAGAATCTCCTCTAATTACGAGTTCAGTGACTTTTTGCTGGATTGTTGGTATCCTTCACTATAGAAAACCTTTACTCGATATTTCTGATGACCACATCCATTTGGCTTAACAAGTCTACAGAGTCATCTATGATGTCTGGCTATGATATCAAATTAATGTGATTTAGTGTAGGATTTAGTTACGGGATGACTCACAGGAAAATTCTCTTTTTCCTTGCTGGAGTTCTTCCACTTCTTAGGCCTTATGATTGTTGTTTAGAAAGTTCTTCTTTGACAAGTTTTCTATCAGTTGTTTTTATAGAAAAATTTTGGTCTACTTCTTATTCATCCTAATACCCTTGTAATAGTTTTGAGTACATGGAATGTTTTGGAACTAAAATAGAATAAGATCCCCTAAATAAATTTGTTCATCCTAACTTATTCTCTTACTAAAAGTAAACTGTTAAAAGTAATAAACTTCTTAAATAAGATAACTGCTGTAGATAAGATAAGATAACTTACTAATTAGTTATAAGATAACTTACTAATTAGTTACTACCATCAGTTCCTAACTGCTCTCCTTATATATCTTTTCCCTAAGAATGCACCTTGCATTTCACTTTTACAAGTGAAAACTACTTGACATGGCAACAACACTAATGCCCTTTTCATATGATTGTCTACAATGACATTACCTGCTGGGCAAACAATTATTCAACTCACTAATAGGATCAATAATAACATATGTGGGGTATAAAAAGGACGCAAACAATTATTTCAACTCACTAATAAGTATCAATCAAAAGACATCACAAAAAAAAGGATAAAAAACACTGATCTTCTAATTTTACTAAAATCTTCTATGTTTCAAAAATTGTGGGAAGTCTGAATGCTGGTCTACTGCTAGAATCTTTTATGCTAGCTTTCTACTCTAAAAATGCTAACAAAGTACACATTTGCAGAACTTTCTTCACTTGAACATCCAAGTTGGGGGTGATTGGGAATTAGTAAACTACAAGGGAGGTTTGTGTAATAATATGCAAATATGATAAATCAACAAATCATTAAATCAATATATTTGACACATATCACTTATGTTTGTTAATTCTCATAATTACTACCCTTTGACATGGTTATTCACATGAAGAAAGTACACCACATGTGTGCTCTATCAACATTTTTAACGGAGAAAATTAACAGAGGGGTTTGGAGGAATTTTAGGTAAATATGAGGACTTCCAACAAGTTTTTTGAAACATAGGGACTTTAATGGAATTGGTCTATCCACATAGAAGTTTGGTGTTTTTTTTAATCCAAATGTAATATATAGTAATCATCCATAAATAAATTGATATGGAACCACTTGCATTTTGAGTTAATAAAAGGAGAATTCATCTTTGAAACTCAAAAACCTATAGAAATTATCAGTATCACTAAGTGATCCTCAACATTCTGAAGCGTTCCTCTAATAGGGGACCACTACCCCAAAATAAGTGGGTATAGAAACGCTACTT
Organism: Erythroxylum incrassatum; assembly: GCA_026546855.1. Classification (NCBI taxonomy): domain Eukaryota; kingdom Viridiplantae; phylum Streptophyta; class Magnoliopsida; order Malpighiales; family Erythroxylaceae; genus Erythroxylum; species Erythroxylum incrassatum. The sequence goes on from JANVCL010000005.1 coordinate 11,177,355, forward strand.
CTCTTAATTCAATAAAAATAAGAAGAATAGATAATGGAGAAGAAAATTAAAAAAAATAATTAAATGGACTTACCTATTGAGTTTCTTCACCAAAGGAAGCATGCAATGGGTAGACAGAGGATCCTATGTCATGAGAGGTCTCTGATATATATAGATCGTAATAGAGAGGAGTTGGATTTGGAATGTAAGGAAAAAAATTCTGAAGTTCTTAAATTTAGGAGTTTCTGGTGGTGTGCAAACTAGGCTACCAACATATCATTAGTGGGTCCTCTAGCTTGAAAAAACAAAAGGTTACATTAGTTCTGCTTGATAGGAGTTTGGGTTTCTGTCAGCCTGAAGTTCAGATGGTATAGTTTTAGAAACATCAATGTCTTTAAGTTATGCAAACGCTAGTGTGCAAAACATGTTTTTTGGTCTTAAATTATGCAATCACTAGTGAGCAAAACATATTTTTTGCTTAAAACTTTTCGTTGGAAGTGGGGACATAATTATGCAAAATTGTTTCAAGTTATCGAAGAAACATTATGTTGTGTTACTTGGTTGGCGAGAATTTTTTTAGGGTTAATTACATTGGAATCTCTTGTTGTTTGATTTTTTTAATTTCAATTCTCATGTTCTGAAAATTATTGAAATTATCCCTTGTGGTATTGTTTAGTTATCACACAATTTCTTCTGTATTCTGTTAATTTATTTTGTCTATTTATAACTTCAAGATAACATTGTATTGAAACTTAAGAATTTCAATGTTATATCATTTTAGGTGAAAAAGAAGATAAAAAATTAACGGAATATGACAAATGTAGTTGTGTATTAAGTAAACAATATCTTAATAAAGAATCCTAGTATAGTTAACTGGTTTTAATGTCAAATTAGCAAGCTTGAGGAATTCGCCTTTATAATAAAATATCATAGAAAGTTAAGATTAAAGAGGTCTTTTCTTTGGCTCTATATGGGAAAATAAGCTCGAAAGCTGTTGAATAACTTCCCTTTCAAAATTAGCTTATTGGTATTTCTCCTATTGCTTGTCTTCTGTAGCTGCTACAGTAGGAGAAAATGCTGACATTCCCTCCAGAGGTCATGTATTAGTAAGAAATAGTTCAGATTGTCTGTATCAGATATATACATCAAATTGTTTCCCTTGTTTTCATGTCAGTAACTTAGTGGGATCATATTGTCTAAAAAGGCACTGCAAACTTTATGAGGATACTGTAACTTAAAGAGTAGTTTCTCTATGATACAGAGTACAACAAATCCTTGTCTGTTATTGCTTATTTATTGCTGATGGAAAAATTGCAGGAACCCAATGGCTGCATAGCAGGATTGATATCAGTGGATATGAAGAGTACAGTGGTATTGAGTATCGATCAGCAGGATGTACTGAAGAATACAGCATCATCAAGTAAGCTGTTACCAAAGATTTTCTCTTTCTATAGTGATTGGTAGAAATAAGAATTAATAATTTCTAAAATAAGGATCATCTATCTTCGATATGTAAAGACAAAGTAAAAAATAAAGATAGTTGTATTTCTCCAGCGAGACTGAACACCAGCAAGAAACACTTCCTAAATCCTAGGAAAGATAAGGACACAAGAAGATGAAATGACTGCATGTTTAGAAATTCTTGCTTTCTCACTGTTTAGGTATATGAAAACATAAGACGGTTTCGTGGACCATAGTCTCATCGCCTCTTTTTACCTTCCAAATAGGAAATCTAAAAGTCACTAGAACATCAAATAGTTATATGTTCCCAACAACAAGAAAATTTTAAAATAAATTATTGTGAGATGATTATTGGACTAGTGTCCAATATCTTTTGCAGTTGCCTACTGCAGCAGGAACATAATTTGAGTTCACTAAAGCTAATGAAAAAACTTGTGCAATGGTTCATGAATAAGTCCTGAGAGTTAGCAAGAAAACATGTGATCTAAAGCTACATTGTAGTTCTTTAGCAACAGCGAAAGTTCATCCATGATCAATGAAAAATGGCACATGGGATAATTTTGAGAGTTGAGCCTTCTCTTCCTTGATACAACAATGTAACATGTTGCTGTAGAATTGTGTGCTAGATGATTTCTTTGATGTTATATATGGAATCATAAGACTTTTGCTTATTTTCATACCCCAAGGAAATGTATTAGCTAGATCAAGGTAATTGTAGAAAAAGCATAGTATCTCATTTAGGATTCCGTATAAATATTTAGAATAGACATTTAAGACCAACGTATTCAATTTGCTTTAATTTTTAATTTTTAAGTGATTGCCATTCTGTTCTAAAATTACGATTCTGTGTTGTAGGCGGGATCTTGAACATGCAGGGGAAGAAGAATCTCTTATCCTAGAAGGTGATATTGGTGGTGGATTGGTTATTCAGCGCGAGATCTCAATTCCAAAGGATGATCCAAACATTCTTCAGATCAATTCCAGCATTATAGCTCAAAAAGTTGGGGCTGGTTCTGGAGGATTTTCAAGGTTATAACCAGAAATATACCAAAACTGAGGATCATAATTATGCATGCTTAAAACTCTTTCATGAAGAGACATCTACGTGCAATCAGCATCACCTGCAAAATGAAATACTTTATCTGGATTATCTGGGAGCTTAAACTCTTCCATTGAGTATGCACCCTTGATACATTGGCACTATTCCCTATCATGATAGAAGTGTGCCATGGCAGCATATGTGCGTGAAAATTTTATTTGGGACATCAAAATCCTTACTTGATGGAATACAGTTGTTCAGCATATACATCAAAATTGATGTTTCATGATCTTGATTCTGCATCTCATCATATTTTAAGTGGATATACAATCCGCCTTTCATGACTTTTGTATTTGCTACTTATTCAACTGTTACTGGAAGTATGTATAGAAACTTCTTGTTCACAAAGTAACCACCTTCAAGCTCTATGACATGTGCTTGTGTAGATTGATCATAATTCCATATTTCTTCGTCATTAACAGTACGTGATGTTTTTCTTTCTTCACAGTATGTAATATAAATAATTGATTATGCATCGGATCCCTCGGCTTTTCTTTTGATTATTAGATAAGACAGGAAATATGATTTCATAATTTAGAAAAATAGGCATTAGAACTAGAGTTAATTGGGATTGCACATCAAAAGTTGATAATTGGTTTGATTACATATTAGTAGAGATCTGTGGAGAATGGATTTGCACTAATTTGTAATATCTTGAACAATTTTTTATTTGGATCTCTTTCTTTACTTTTTTTATTCTTTCTTCTTGGTGTTACTATTCAGAACAACAGTCTGTTTGGTCTTTTGATTTATGTGTCAGTGCAAGTATTGTAATCCATGCTTCTCTATTGTTTTCGTTTTGTAGGCTGGTTTGCTTGAGAATACACCCTACTTTCAACCTCTTGCACCCTACCGAAACTTTTGTCTCGTTCTCCTCCATTGATGGATCAAAGCTTGAAATTTGGCCTGAATCCGGCGACCAATTGTTTGAGGGGAGCCATCTGCCAAAAGGTAAGTTTTACATGTTGAGTTTCCTACTTGCTATATAGTTATCATATTCATTTTAATCTCAAGAGTGTGAAGCATCTATGTAATGTGTCCAAGTTTTGTCTATGCATACAATATCAGGCGAATGGATGCTGGTTGACAAATGCCTGGGTGTTGCTTTAGTCAATCGATTTAACATCCAGGAGGTGTCCAAGTGTTGCGTCTACTGGGGAACAGGGACTGTTAACTTGGAGCTATGGTCTGAAGAGAGGCCTGTTTCAAAGGAATCACCTATCAGGATCTCACATCAGTACCAGGTCAAAGGAGTGTAGGTCTCGACTTCTTAAGTCTTTACTTACACGCTGTGATACTGTTCTTACCACCGCAATTACAAGCACAGTCACGCCGCCAAGAGGACTAGTTTTATGCTGCTTGTGAGTCGAATGCATAACCTTACCATAAATAATTTGCGATTTGAAAATAAAAGAACTGAGAAATCGTATGTCTACGTCTAATTATCACAACCAATTATAACATTTCTTATTTATTTGAGTACATAAAATCAACGCTTCACCTTACACTAAAAATAACTTTTAGCATTAGCCTAAAACCCTCGACAGTTGGAGAGTTTTTAACTGACAAACATGTAATGATATTGTTCATAATAAAATATCATTCTCAAATAAATAATTTTAAAATTCAAATTTCTTAGAGAATCTCGAACTTGCAAAGCACTATTCAACTTCATAAAACCTAAGACTTATTCATCAAGATTTGCTCTCGTCGAATGAGTGAAAGATACAAGATCTAGCAGCTTTGGTATCAAAAAACAGTTGAAATGAGACATCTACAACCACAATTCAAATCATTTCAAATATTTTTGGTGAACAACCATGAAAAATGCCTATCTATTCATTCTCTAGCCTTTTTGAAATTTCTCCGACAATTCTCTTGTACCAATCACAATTTATATGTCAAATTTTTGTGACCAAAAGGTTTACAATAATTTCTTTGTAAAACTATAAAGAGAATGTTATGGACAATTGATTTGGGTTCATCGACTTGTTGATTATTCTCTATGAAACTTCACGCAAATTATTTTAAATCTTTCTTTCTTCACAAATTTTTAATGACTCAATTTATAAGTACTCTTGTGAATTCTTATATGAAATCTTTTGATTCTTCAATACTAATCCTTAATGCTAATTTGTGACTCACAAAGAATCCTCTTGAGTAGCATCTAATCAATCCCTACTAAAGAAGTAACTAGTGATGATGAAAGAATGTATTGTCCTCAATCAGCTATTTATTCACACAAAAGAAATATGTATCATTCTAAGTTTTATATCTTATTTTTGTTGGATGACGTTTTACGTAAAAATTGAGCTTGGCTACTTTTGAAAGTCAATGACCTGGAGTTCAAGTTAATAAATTTCTTAGACATTTCATAGCCAAATTTGTTGGCATTCTAAAAGATTGGTAAATAAATTTAAGCAATTATCATCAACTTCAATTCTATAACACTTGTAGAAATTGATATTGTTTTGAGATTTATATATCTTGAATTATGTGGTCCTTTTGATCATTGCAATGATATTCTTATAGCATAATTTTTTTAAAAATAAAGTATTGTTCTATTTAAAAAAAATTTGAAGAAGTTGTCATTAACTATAGTTAAAACTATTTACATCATTACAATGGAGTCTTCGGTGAGGCCGTTAACAAAATATTACACTATGAAAGATAGAAACAAAAATTTGCATACACATTTGAGAAAAAAGAAGTTACAAGTTCCACCTAATTCGCAAAGTTGTTGACAAGTCCTAGTGTACTTCTTTTGCTATCAGAAGAGCTCGGATTTCATTGGTTATGTTTGCCGCCAATTGATATTTGTTTATTTACTTCTGAGTATATAATCAGTGGTTTCTTTCCAACCAAAGATGATAGATTGTGATAAGAATAGATGTTGCATGAAGTATGCCATCTTTCTTATGAATCGGAGAACTTCGGGTGAACATGGCCGGCGTGTCATTTCAATCGTAGGAACTGGGATGAAGTTCTATCTTATGCATCATTTGACTCCAAACAACTTTAGAGTAATTACAAGTGAAGATGAGATGATTGCGGTTTTCAACTGATAGCTTGCAAAGTTCACAGATCAGATCAAAATTGCCATGCCAGTTATCTTTAGTGCTTAGGCGATTTTTGATGACTAGCCAAGTAATCATCGAGGCTCTCAGGCTAAGGTTGTTCTTCTAGAGGAACTTATACCAAGGTACTAACTAAAGTTCAGTATGGAAGGTCCTATAACAAGATTTGTTTGTGAATGTACCAGAGGGGCTTATGTAATAACCTGTTCCTTTGTGAAGGGTTGGAACCCTAAAATGTGATAT
>JANVCL010000005.1:11183313-11193482 GCA_026546855.1 Erythroxylum incrassatum
AAACGGACTCACATGTCCGTTAAACGGACATAGACTGGCCAAGCAATCCAAATTCACCCGAGAAGGTCCGTTAAACGAACTTCCATGTCCGTTAAATGGACATGAATCACCCAACTTGTTCCAATTCACCCGAGGCTGTCCGTTAAATGGACATGCCTCACACAAACCCTCTTCAAAGCCTCTAGTCTCACACTCATTTTTCGACATACTATACTCTTTGAGCTAACTCATATCACATTTTAGGGTTCCAACCCTTCACAAGGGAACAAGATATTACAATTCTCCCCTCCTTAAGAAATTTCGTCCTCGAAATTTACATTCGATTAATTAGAGAGGGAGGGAAAATAGTTCCTCAGTCACCTCTCAGTGTCCCATTCAACTTAACCATTCAGTTAATTTCTCCCAATTGACTATTGTCAATGAAATCAATCAATTCTGTGCCCATTTCGTCAAATATCACAATATTTAACTGGTTCTTCACGATATATTTTGAACTGCCCACAATTTCACTTCCAACATCAATAACACATATGAAGAATCTGTTTCTTAAACATATCCATATAACTGTGGGTGACTCGGAATAGTTTTCATTGATCGGTCACACTAACGATTAATAATTTCATACAAACCAAGTTATGTCAGTCTCGGCTTATCCTTTTGCCTAACCCGAGTACACCCTGGCAAGGTGATACTCTTAAAGATAGTTCATCTTTCACTTACTAATTCACATCCCGATAACGCCAATACTCTCAAATGTTCTATAACCTTGATATCGACACTTGCGTTATTCTTATTGAATTTTCTATTCAATACATCAGTTTGCAACACTCGCTTTACAAAAGTACTCATTTGTTTAACCCTATTCACTGTCTCAATCTCATTCTCAGTTCTTTCAAACCCAATAATTACATCACATTCACTGTACTTACAATGCCTCCAAACTCTCAACGCATTTCCTATAGCACTATGTGTTGAGGCTTTCACTGTCGATCACTTTAGACCAATATAGCAATGTGCATTTTACAATCTCGTGTCATTCTCTGTGAACCTTCTAAATCCCAATGGTAAAATCAACACTGATATTATACTTTCTCATAATTCTCTTTTCAAACATCCACTATACGATTTACATATCTATATAGATATAGTGAGTTATGTCGATTTCTCACTTTCTCATTGCCCTAACTTTTCTTTGCATCTCCCAATATACCATTTGTATACTGAATTTGGTTTAAGTGCTCTAGCATGTCACCCTCGTGGGTCACGAGCTCGGATATCACCATCGATATTGGGTTCGGGCCTTACGGGAGTGGGATGTTACAGCTTAATTTCCAGAGGATTTTGTCTTCGCTAGAGTTGATAGTGATTGCTGGAAAATATTGAGAAAGGTGCGTAAATCCTCAGAAATTCCTATACCAACAACCATCGAAAATAAAAATAGAGACTGTGGTGTTAAGAGGAATGTGTCGATGGAGACGAGCAAGATCATCTCTGTGAATTAGAGGACTGAAGTCAGTCCAGTTGTTGTACCACAACCATATAGTATCTCCTTTCCCCACTTTATGGCATATCCATAGGTACATATTCTCTCTCATGTGTACCACTTTTGTTTATATCTAAGAGCAACCCCTAAGTGATGGTAATTGCCAAAAGTTTTGAGTGTGGAGATAGTTTTCATGTATCCACTGAATCCAAAGAGCATTTTTGTCAAGATGAAGCCTCCAAATTTTCTTACATAAGAGTACCATTTGTATTAGTGTGGTAGACGGAATGCCTAAACCCCCATAGCTTTTAGGAATGGTGACCTCCTCTCATTTTACTTTTCGCCTTCTTTGCATTTTCCATAGTGCCCAACCAAAGAAATATTTTGATTGTTCTATCTATCTCCTTGATCACTCTTTTGGTAGAACTAGGTGATTGATCCAATGGATGTGCAGATTGCTCAATACCAAAATTATAAAGGTGATTCGAGCTACCATTGTGAGGAAGCGACTTTGCCAGGCCAAGATTTTAGCTTTATATTTCTCCATAAGAGGAATGCAGTCCATATAAGTGAGTTTAGCATGAAATATAGGAACACCAAGCCATTTGAATGGAGTAGAGTGCAGCTCTATACCTAATATATTAGTAAGTATTGAGGGATTATTGACATCTGCAGAACGATAGAAGCTGCCCTTGTGAGTATTGATTTTCAAACTAGACCATTTGGAAAAACATTGCAAGATATCTTGAATATTATTAACAGAAAACTCATCTAGTCTTGATAATAAAAGAAGATCGTCGACAAACATTAAGTGAGTAAGGTGTAGAGATCAACATTTTTGGTGATATTTGAATCTGTCGTTAGCATGTATTATCTTCTCAAACATACGAGATAGTCCTTCCATGATTAATATGAAGATATATGGGGAGAGGGGGTCTCCCTGTCATATCCCTCTTGCACACATAAAAGGTTTGGTAGGAACACCATTTACTAGAATGCTAACAAATGAAGTTTGGAGACATATCATGATCCATTGTTTAAATATAGCAGGGAAGTCCAAAACATCCAAGCAAATTTGAAAAAATATCCAGCTAACAGTGTCGAATGCTTTGTAAAAGTTGATTTTCCATATGTAGCTTTGAAGGTTTTTCCTGAATGATAATATTTCAGTAGTTCTTACAAAAGTATTATATTGTCTCCGATGGTATGAACCTCAAGGAATGCTCCTTGGTTTAGTTTAACACTCTCAAGTAATGTCAACTTCATTTTGTTAGCTAACAACTTGCCAATGACGTTGTAAATGATAATGCAATAAGAAATAGGATGGTAGTCAAGTATTAAGTTGGGATTAATCTTCTTGGGAATCAGACATACAAAAGCATGGTTGATTGCCTTGAGCATCTTACCAGAAGCTAAGATTTCATGGATAGTCCGTTGATAATAACCACATGTGAATGTCCTATATTGGAAAAAGAGGGGAAAGAAGACTAACATATAAGCCTAGTGGGCTACTCCACCTATTACTAATTGGTTTTAGAATGGAACCTCATTTGGGCTTGTGTGTGATCTAACTTTCCTTTTTAGCCCATAGGCCCATTGCAAATTTCATTCAGCCTATGTGAATAAGTCTCCAGTAATGTCCCACATCTTTTAGAAAAAACAAGCAGTGAAGTTATCAGGTCCTAGAGTTTTCGAGGGATTCATATTGAAGATAACTTGTTTTATACAATTGTTGGAGAAAAGAGCAATCAAAGACTCTTTGGTAGTTTGGTCAAAGAGCTGTTAAACTATCCCTGCATGTTAATTTATTGGTCAGTCTGATTTGCCATTACCAGTAGCTGTTCGAAGAATCCCCTAATTATGGATAAAAGTTCAGGTCGAGAGGAGTGGAAGTTGCCATCTGTGTCTTGGAGTTCAACTATTTTGTTAGTGTTTTGCCTAGCTAGAATGGAGGCATGAAGAAACTTCATGTTTTGATCTCCATCTTTTAACCATTCAATTCTAACATTTTATTGAAGGATGGATTAACACATAGATAAAGCCTGCTGATATGTACATGTTTGAGTTCAATATCTCTCATTTGGGAGTTGCGAGGGTGTTGATAATAGTCCGCTTAAGCAGCTAGGAGTCAAGCTTTGCATTCTTTGATCTGATGTGTGTGCGTCGAGTTGAAGTTTTTGAGAGCAATCTTCACCTTCTTCAATTTCTGCATCAGTTGGAAGGATTTAAATCTTGTGATGTGTTGTTGCCAGCAATCTCTCAAAATATCTAAGAACTCAAGTTTTTTTGTGAGACCATTAAAGAACCTAAATGGATTTCTTCCAAAGACAACGTTGATCATTTGGTAAATGTGTATATAAGAATGGTCTGATAGAAGGTTGTCCCCAAAATGTGCATATGGATGACGAAAGACAAATAACCAAAATGAATTTACCAAAGATCGATTGAGCTTTCTTAGAATTAGGTATTGACCCCGCTATTTGTTGGTCCATGTGAGAAAATGCCCATTAAACTGCAAATCAGTAAGTTGTATGTTTTGTAAGTAGGTTTCAAGTTCTCTTCCTGTAGTAGATAGAAGTCCCCGACCTTCCTCAGATTCCAATATATTTTTGACGCAAATGAATTTGCTTATAACGATTCAAGGCTCTGTGATAGTGACTTCGAGTTGCTGTAATTTAGACCACATAATAATCCTTTGGAATTGGAAGTTAGAAGCGTAAATAAGGGAACAATAAGCCTCATGTTAGACTCATTGTGGAGACTATAGTTGTAGATGTTGACCACTCTCTTCATTCACAAGAACTGAAAATTGTTTGGTATGGTAGAAACATAAGATTCTACCATTGAAGTGAGAGAATAGTTTTGTATGCATAGCCCAATTAGCACCCAAAAATGTGGAGACCTCACAGAGATTGGAAGCTCTTATTATAGTCTTTAGTAGCCCTACTATACAAGTCCTTTTTTTCCGCCTAAGACCATATCTCTAATCATTACTTTTTGTGAGGGTTATTTAACCCTCATACATTCCATATAAGCAACATCAAGAGGAGGGTTCCCCTTTTAGATTTTTTCTTTTCTTTTGGGCCGACCTTCTTTTATTAGAGCTATTGGAAGTCCAACCATTCGAGTGGGAGTCCTCACTTTTCGTCTGTATAATAGTGTTTTGTGTTGGGTCCATGTGGATTACAGGGGGCTTAGTTTGCTCTTGGAGTCTTGTGATTATATCAACTGTAGAGTTTGCAGATGTCTCAATATTGGGTAAGATGTTGTTCAAAATGTAGGTTGAGCTAGTTTGCATGCGTATTTTGAATTTGCATAATCTCCTGGTCTACTATAGTATTTGTGGTGAAAGCAATTTGAACCACAGGAGGATTGAAAATATGCTCCTTAACTTGTTCGGTTGCCAAATATGCTATTTCTTGTGGGTTTAGAGCAATTTTTTGATGTACTATTTAATCATAGTTGGATTCTGTCTGATTAAGATAAATATGACTGATAATCTGCTTTTCAAGGGTGTGTATCTCTTGTGTGACTTGGTCTAGCAAGATTGATGGATTCTCCATATCAACAGTATCAGTATGCTCTCCAAGGTTTAAGGGTATCTCCACTTATTGTGCTTATGAATCATGAGCAGTAGGAGTCTCAATGAGTTCATCATATCTGCCAGTTTGGAAAAGCTTGCCCGTTGGCCTCTAATGTTTTTGTGTTGTTGTAGGTTTCCAGGGCTATGAGATTGGTATCTCGATTTGTATGAGTTCACCATTGTCATCTAGTTTTAGAATAGGCAATTTATTAGGCAATAAGGAATCTTTTCTTCCTTCAATACATGTTATGCAAAAATATGTATTGAAGTAAGAAAAGATTCCTTATTGCCTAATAACTTAGGCCTTCGATAGTTCAAAATTCGAGAGGAATGCTGTGGAATTGAACCCATATGGGTACCACATTTATGCAGCCCCTATCATAGTCCAAACCGGGTCTCCATTTCTACAAGAACATAGGTTGTCCTCCAATATGCCTTAGATCATTTTCAACAATTTCAAGCAGATGTTGTTCACTAGATTTGAAAAGAATGTTCCCATCCTCCATACACATAGTCTTCTTTATACTCTTCTTTCCCCAACGAGCTATAGCCTAAACTCTCATCAAAGGGAAGGCTGGTCATTTACTCTAGAAAAAACCCACCAACGATGTTGATCAGGACATTATTCCAACTTGCAGCAATTCCTTTGGAGGAGAAAGAATTCCATCCTTCAACACATTAGGATAATTGTTGAGAGTACCTTTATGATGGTGAATGAGCAGCTTGTTTTTCCATGCTTCTTGTACTAGGGTAGATTCTTGGTAGGGGCTTGTTGTGTTTGTTGCCGGTGAAGCCTTGACGGATGTCTGAGTAGCAACAGCAAGGGTGGGCATTATGTCTAGTTTAAGGGTGGGGGAGTGTCACTTGTCACCACCATGGTCAAGGCCTTATAGGCCTGTCCTCAGGCGAAGAAAACTATAAGAAAGAATATTGAACAGTGGTTGGATTAGGCGGGAAATTTTCAGAAATGGTAGGCAACGAAGGTTAATGTGATAAAATGCTTAGAGAAAGACCAAAGAAGTTCGTGTTTAGGGAGAGATAAAGTTGATAAAGTATTGTTCTAATCTTACAAGAGCAAAGACATACAAGCTCATTATAAAAATTAGAGTTAATGATATTAAGTTATCAAAGAATATGATTATCCTAATTTAAAGCTACTAAATATTATTTATGTTTCAAAAATAACCCAATCAAGAAAAATAATGACTTAATAACCGAAATAGCTATAAGATCTTACATTTGTGAAATTCACCAAACGATGATGAAAGCCTAAGATAAAATGTCTGCTTAGCAACAATTCTTACAACAATTTTTGAATCACAAAATCAAGCTTAAAAAGGTTTATCAAAATTGAAATTTGCAAATTAAAATTTTCAAATCTTTTTGTCTTTGTTACAATAAGAAAAAAATCTCATTTCTTTGAAAAAAAGACAGAGAAAATATTTATTTAAGAAAAAACACATAAGCATCATTTTTCTCTACAATGCTATTAATAAAAAAGTACTTTAATGAAGTTCAATATATGACATTTTTGCAATCAAAAGGGTTATTATGCAAATAATTGCCTAAAAAGGACAAAAAAAACTAGCATATTATCTATACAATTTAATCTATTATTAATCTTGATAACTATGGTCTTAAATTAGCTATTTCACTAGATGAATATTATAGGCTCTATTATATATTGATGAATATAATAGCTCTCAGATTCTGATTCATAAATTTCAACCATTAAAGGTATATGACTATTATCCTAATCAGTTTATATATTCTAAATCATTGTCATATTGACTATATGTTCACAATCAAGAAATATAATAATATATTTTTATTAGTCCCAATGGCTCTATTCCCAGTGAAGTATTTCAAAACCAATATATCTAATTGCTTTCATAGATTTAACCCACTTATAATAGTATTTTGAATCCCAAGGTAATTTATGGATTTTGGTGTACTTATCAATGCAATTTTCATACGACAAGTGAAAATTTCTTGACAAAAAATATTTAGAGTAAGTCAATTACTACTGAATTATTTACATGATACATCATTCTTTGATATCTATTATACTCTTAATTGCAAATTCAAGTTAAAGATTGATGCTATTGTACTTAGATGATATTATTTCAAACTATTTGCAACCTATCCTAACATATTTTAAAACAATTGACCTTTACATTTGAGGATGTTCAATAAACTCAAATCAAACAATTGCGTCAAATCTCATTCTAACTTCCTCATAAAATGTACATCACCGTTATGGAAGAAAAAAAGGATTGTTTTTATTAAACTTTCATTCAAGATTAATGAACATATTATTCCTACCAAAGCATGTGTATTAGAATGTCTGTAGATCAATTATAATTATCCACTAAAAATTCTAGTTACTCTAAAAATAAGGCATTACAGCGTCCACTTCCTTTCCTTAAGTATATGAAGTGTTCTATGTCAAGTTAGGAAAAAAAAAGAGTTGTTATTAATTATAATCGTCTTAATCTTTGTCTTACAGATGATAAATTGCTATTAATTATAACCATCTTAATCTTTTTCTTAAGGATGATAAATTTCTTCTACCTAACAAATAGATATTATTTTCATAATTTTCAAAAACTCTTATTTTTGCAAGGTTTGATTTAAAGTTAAGTTTTTTTATAAAGAAGTTTATTCGAAAAATTAAAAACTACTATTTTTAATAAATCGTTATGCCGTTTTTAATTAAATCAGAATCTTCTTTATGCCAACATGCAATAAACATAATATTTAAACATAAGTGATATACAATTATTCTCTCCTATTGAAATTGTTACAATAAATTTATGAGATTGTTCAAAGATATGGTAGACTTTACAAGAAAGATGTAAATTCGAAGATTTCAAATCATTATTCTTTGCATGAATAACATTGCTAGAAAGTTTCACATTAGATAGGAATTGCTTAAGTTCTCGTATTGAAACATCATTAAGAAGCAAGTTTAATAATTTCTTTTAATTGTCAATTATTTTGGCGACTTGGTTTCAAAATTATCTTATTTAAAGTTTTCATTGAGGCAACTTTTAAAGAAAAATGCTCTATCATAGTCACAAAAGAATGCTCTATCATAGTCACACATTCAATCTTAAGTTACAATAAATAGAAGATATGGAAATTAAATAGCTTGCCACCTCTCAAGATTTCCTCTAATGACAAAATAATATTGTAGACAGACTCAAGATACAAAGTATTAGTTCTTTTAGAAGAAAAAAAAGGAAAATAATATATATGTGCATATAAGAATATTCCTAATCTAAAGATTTAGAAATCGACTATCACTCAACCTATAAAAAGGCCCTAGGTAAAAGCAATTGATAGGAATGAAAAAATGGAGTTTCATATGGCAGGTCATTATTTTTTTAATGAAATGACAATGTAATTTTTTTTTCTAAATATAAGATTGTCTTTCTTACACAACTATCAAGATAAGTTAAGTGGTTCACTAAGTACAATTTTGATGTTAAGCATATAAAAGGAGATACAAATCTCCTTCTAAACATCTTAACTTACATCAACTTATTCCAAAAATCTTCAGTGTGATTGTGGAATTTACAATTTTGAGGAAAAAAATCGAACAATTTTGATGCACACTTCTATTAGAAAGCTTAAAGGCTTATTAGGGAGGATAAGTGCAAAGAAGTCCTTGAGTTTTTCTCTAACTCAAAACTCCTAAAAGCTTGGAATAAAACCTACCTTTGTTTGATCCCAAAAGCTCCCAACTCAACTTCTTTACAAGATTACCATCCCATCTCATGTTGCAACCTCTTTTATAAGTTGATCTTGAAGATCCTAGCTCTTAGACTAAAAGCAACCCTCCGTCACTTTCATAAACAATGCTTAAAAAACTTTCATAAAGAAAGAAAAATATTGGTGACAATGTGTTAATTGCATAAGACCTATTAAAAACCTACCATATTTAAAGGTTAGGAAAAATTTGTGTGTTTAAAATAGATGTCCACAAAGCTTTAAAGGCATTGGGATGCCTTAAATAGCAAATCCATTTGGTTAATTGTTGCATCTCAACACACCTGTGTTTAATTTAATCATAAACGGGGAGGTATCCAATACTTTCTGGTTCAGTCGGATTCTGCTGAGGTAGAACATCGTTGTTTTGGTCCATGGTGCGTGTAATTTTGATTGTGAGATCCCTGCAAAACAGATATCGGCGGGCTGGGAATTGTTTCCCGGGAGGCCCCTCCGACGCTCAAGTCAGTATTTTCGTAGGGATTTGGCTGTTGTAAACAGAGAAAATCAGGGTTGTATTCTCGTACCTGAATCATGGCAGAATAGTACCTTATATACCTGGGATTGCCGCTAGGTTTAGGTCTTTACGTGAGTCATTGTCTTTGCATGGGAGTCTAACTCCTGATGGGCCAGACGTGCCGTGATGGATGTGTGAAGATGGGCCTGGGCCTAGCACAGCCGACCCTACCATAAGCCCCCTACTCCTCGAGTCTGAGCCAAGGGAAGAGTCGAAGGAGTACATGAGATTGTACAGCCTATTTGGTCGAGGGATCGTGATAAGTCCGATCGGCCGGGTACCGCCACTTAGTGCGTAATAGCTCGGGATCGATCGAGCGGAGAGTTGGGTCGATCGATCGAAAGTGCCCGATCCTTCAAGCTAGATCGGGACTGTTGGTTGGCCTGTGCCCGGTCATGCGATCGATGGGGTGCTGGCATCCAGTCGCAAGGCTAAATCTAATCATTACTCTTGACGATACATATCTTTTAAACGCCGTTCGAAATTTGAAACGATGCGCCGTTCAACTGCTGCACGGGGGCTGAAATCCAAAAATGTTGGATGTAATTATTATTGACGGTTTGCCTCTCCTAGGCGTAACCGATATTTGAAACGTCGCATCTCTTGGACTGCCCTGCATTTATTGCGCATAATTACGTGTGTCCCTTCGTTTGCCGCACCATTTCTGTAACATCCCACCCTCAATTGGAAGCGTAGAATAGTAAATTGGCATAGGATGTACTAGATTGGGATTTCATAGGACTGTTCATGCAGAATAGGATTGATACTCAGTATCAATTATGCACATGGAATTACTGTATATGCATTCATGA
>JANVCL010000005.1:11193582-11205907 GCA_026546855.1 Erythroxylum incrassatum
CCGCCACGTGATTGACAGAACATAATCCCTGCGACGCCATCATAAGCCTCAATTCTCAGGAAAGAGGGAGGATTCTGTATTTACTTTACTCACTTGCCACGAAGTATACTAATTGGACGCAGTAATTGCAATTATGATATGAGGTGTGTGAGCTTTTTAAAGTTGAGATCTTCTTAGGAAACTTCGTGGTTAAATAAAAAAATGTATTATGTCCCTATTTTCATAATATTTAATTCATTTATTAATTAAGAGGGAGAAAAAAAATAAATGGGTTGATTGTAAAGAGAAACAAGGGCACAACAATTTTTGATACAGATAAATATATTCTGTTTGTTAGAAAATTATAATAGAAGCGAAAATGAATATGAAGATAAATAAGAATAAATATAATTATTATAATTATGATGCTTGGTTAACATGAATAAATGATTACTATTATTATTAATAGTGATTAGTTTGTTAAATATATTAAAAATAAAAATTTGTTAAATTTTGAAAATAAAAATTTATTAACATTTTTTAATAACAAATTTTATTATATTTTAATTAATTATATTTAATTTATAAAAAAAATAAAAAATGTATAAATAAATAATTATAATAAATATATTTTAATTATTTTTAATTGCAAACACAAGTTAATAAGGAATAAAAATCATTCTTGTTGGTTCAGTCGGATTCTGCTGAGGTAGAACAACGTTGTTTTGGTCCATGATGCGTGTAATTTTGATTGTGAGATCCCTGCAAAACAGATATCGGCGGGCCGGGAATTGTTTCCCGGGAGGCCCCTCCGACGCTCAAGTCAGTATTTTCGTAGGGATTTGGCTGCTGTAAACAGAGAAAATCAGGGTTGTATTCTCGTACCTGAATCATGGCAGAATAGTACCTTATATACCTGATATTGCTGCTAGGTTTAGGTCTTTACGTGAGTCATTGTCTTTGCATGGGAGTCTAACTCCTGATAGGCCAGACGTGCCGTGATGGATGTGTGAAGATGGGCCTGGACATAGCACAGCCGACCCGACCACTTTCCATGGAGTTAAATGGTTAAGGAAGGGGGTTCCACTACCCCCTACCTATTTATAATATGTATCAAAGCACTCTCAAGAACAATCCAGCTAAACACAGCCAACAACGCCTCCTTTGATATAATGAATGTAGTGAATTGTAATGTAGTGACTTGCACCATTGTGATGCGTATATTTCTATAATTATTTGTTCCCATATCAATGAAGAATATTTTAAATTTTCAAAAAAAGAAATGCTTCCTTAAAACACCATAAGAAGTGCTGGAGGTTGTGGACAACTTACCTTGCATTTGCAGATGATCTTCTATTATTTTACATAGCTTCCACAGGCTCAATGCTATGCTTTATTATCTTTGTAGATGAATTTAATTACTTGACAGGGTTAAACGTGAACAAAGATAAATGCTTCATTCTAATCTCCTAAAATGCTGCTTAATGATTTGTGTCTAGAGATTTATAATATATTGGGTACAAATCCCCTTTATGTACTTGGGAGTTCCCCTATCTTCCAATGCCTATTTGATATCAAGAAAATGGTTGGGAATTGGGAAAACAGGCACTTATCTTATGATGGGAGGTTGCAGTTAATAATAACGATGCTTAATAATCTCTTAATATACTAGTCTTACCATGTACTCATCCCAAAAATAATAACCAAAGTGATGGAGAAACTATTCAGAAACCTGTTATGGTCTGAGGACTGTGACGCTAAGCCAAATGTGAAAATGAACTAGAATGAGTGTTGCATACCTAAAGCAAAAGGAGGAGCTTGGGAACATCTATAATACAAACTCTCTACGGATATGATGGGTATATGGACATTATATAAGAGGGAATAACTTATAGATGATAAAACCAAGTCATGACTCTTCTAATAATATAAAGCAAATACTCAAACTAAGTGGGACTCACTTGAATCATTAATCAAAATGAGAGTAGGTAATGGATGCAACACCTTATTCTAAAGTGAGCTTGCTAATTAAAAATAGAGCTTGGGTTTGTAATGGTTGAGTTAGGGAGATGTTGCAGGGTCTACTTCCAAACTATCAACGTATCCCCAATAAGGAGTATGAAATTGTCTGGACTCTACATCCCTTTGGTCAGTTCTCTACCAAATCTTGTATGAATCTCTTTAGAAACACAACAAAGAGGGTTTTACAGAGCAAGATTGTTTGGAATGGTTATCAGGACCCAAAAGTTTACTTTGTTTTTTGGATGGCAGTGAGGAACATGCTCCTAACATTGAATCACATCAAAAACCGCATAGGGATGGCAGTGAACACCATATATAAACTGTGTTCAGACTTGCTTGAAATGATTGACCGTCTATATTTTAAAAATCCCTTCTCTGATTTCATATGGAGGAAAGCATGAGACAAATGTGGAGTTTGCTAGCCTTTGGCAAGCTGGGATCAACATTCCAATGGGTAACAAATCAACAAGGAAAGATAACAAAGCACTGATATGGATGGTTCTCGGGTGCATTATTTATAACATATAGGGATTATGTAACCGTAAGGTTTTCAAAGACTCTAAGCAGGAGGTAAGCCTAGTCTCTTAAAGGAACATGTTATGGATTAAGGCACAAGCAAAGGCTAAGCGAAATAACCTACTCCTTCCTGATGAACTCAACAAAAAAAGGAATATTTAAGGTGACCTATCTCATTTCTTTTTTCTATCCAAGAGTGATTAAACTACTAGCTAACATTTTAATAAGTTAGAATCCTACAAATCATTATATATACATACATACATACGTGTATATTTATATATATATATAATTTTCAAAAACCTTTATCTTTTGAAAGTTTGATTTAAAATCAAGTTTTTACAATTACAAGTTCGTCTGAAAAACATATAAAAAATTGCATTTTTTTATTACAGACAACTATTTCTAATAGATATTTATGCCTTTTTAACTTAAAATAAAACGTTCTTCATTTTAAATAAACACGATATTCAAACATTGATTCCACATGTGTTGATCTACATTGGTGATATACTATTGTTCTTTCTTTAAAATTCTCATCAAAAATTGTTACAACGATTTGATAAGATTGTTTGGAAAATCAAATATAAATGTTATATTTAAAATTGTATCCAATAGAACATAAATATTATATTTAAAAGGGGATGATACACGGGTTTGATTGGTTGGTATTCTTTAGCACCGCATGCTGGTTCCTGTGGATTTGGCGTAACAACTCAATTTTTGTTCCTCCTTTTTCCTCGCCGAGTAATCCTCAGGTAGTAGTTACTCAGTATGTACATTCGATCTTTCATGCCAAAATGCTGATGGAACGTGCTCTACTTTGTCCACAACACTGGGTGGAGATTCTTGTTGGCTGGAGTAACCCTCCTCAGGGATGGGTTCGTCTCAACACTGATGGTGCATTTGGCGCGTCGACTTCACGGGCTACTGCCGGTGGTATCCTCAGGGATAGTACAGGGGCATGGCTAGGGGGCTTTGTGCATAATATTGGTTACTGCATGGAATATGGGATATCGGAGGGTGGAACTGGACATTGATTCCTTGACTGTCATCAATTTATTATCATTCTCCTCCCCATCCTCTCTGCCTTATAATGCGTTACTTTTGGGGATCACTCAATTATTAGGCCTTATTCATTATTATTATTTCCTAACAATACCTACAGCTCTTCGTAGCTATTTTGGAACTTTGCTTGTTATTCATGGCCTTATTCATTATTATTATTTCCTAACAATGAAACAAATCTTTTCCATATCCTCTATATTAGTATATTCCATTTCTAACCTCATTTCCTCCAAGGATGCCATTATTTTAATGATAGCCAAGAGGAGCAGGAGATTCCCTCAGCTCCTTCCCCTGATAGCGTATGTCCGAAGCAAAGTGATTGACATCTCTGTGATGGGCTTCGTCAGCTCTAACTACCTGAACAACATCTCGTAGAGTGGCGTTGGGGGCCAAGCGCCAGTAGTCAATGGCAATAGCAGGGGCAGGGACGTTTTCAATGTTGCCCTTGTCCATTTCCTTGAGGAATTCGGTGTAGGAGTGTATAGCTTCCTCCTCCAGATACCCCACCATCCTATGAGCGAACTTTGGCGATATGAGATACCCAAGAAAGTACGCATTGAAGAAGATGCCTTGCACTGTGAAAACAAGTGCACGTTCGTACCACCTTGGCTTCGCCACCTCCATGAATGTCATCAAATGCATACGCTCATTCTCAGCCTCCTCAAGCAGAGCTTTGATCCACCCGCCGCTGTGCTCGAACCGTCGCAGTGACTGGCAGTGCAGCAGCATCCCTCCCACCATCCCCGGCACCGCTGCCACTGTTTCTAGCATCATTGCCCGGCACCCATATCGCCTCTGTCCGTTTCCAGTCACAAAACACGAAACAATAAGGATCATACATCTCCATTACAAAACTTGTGAAACCGAAGAGCCCAATTCAAATAAGAAATGAAAGCGAAACAGGTCCAATCCATGGATGTTCTCACAAATTATTAATAGACAGTATGAAATATTATTCTTAGAGCATTATGAACACAAATTTATTGCTATAATTAGCGCTGTACATACTGAAACAGAAATTGAAAGTCTCAAGTTAATTCAATCAAGAAGAACAAATAAAAAGGATGTATATATGTACATATATACCTGAAAGAACAAGTCAGTGGGCCACCTGAGAGCTTTGACAGTCCAGAAAGCCATCTTGTCCAAGAACGTCGTCGGAACGTGATGCTTCTTCAGGTCTATTGACAAGTCCGCCGCATAAGTCTCCCATGGCTATCATTTTCAAGAAACCAAAGTTCCATAATATTAACAAATAACAACCAATTACTTTTACGTTAATATTAACAAAACAAGATAGGAACGATCAATTTAGTAGTTTTATGAACATTAACTGAATAGTGTTTTAATATTGCGATAAGTATGCAGTTGCTCCCTTAATCATATTTGTTATTACTATTGATTTTGGCCAAATACTCCTAAACTAACTTACCCTAAAGCAACTCCATTTCCACTCAGTACCATCATCTTTAGTTATCTTGCTAGTCTTCACGCCCCAGTAACTCACTATCCCCTTCTCCTCTTCCTTCTTCCCTCCGCCGTACAGCGGCGTCGCCTTCTTCTCCTCCTCCTGCTCCTTCTCCGTCAGCGTCATAGTGCTAGCCTTGCGCACAGTGCCGAAAACCGGCGCCCTGATCCAGAAAGCAGTAACGTCGGAGACAACCGCTCCTGTCGGAGTTCCATGAAGAAGGATTCTCGACGACGTTGATGCCTTGGAGGTAACCGTCGAGAAATAGCGTATTCCGACCAACTCCGCAACGGTACCTGACAGCCTTGTTGCGCTAGATTTACAACCGATCATGATGTTCACGAATGTGAAATCAAGTATGACGGTTTTGGGCTATATATATGTATATATATATATGCAGATATGAATGGCGGTGGTGAGAGCTGACAACGTTGGCTGCACGTAATGAACATGATCATGGGCCAGGTTGGAAGTGCTGAATGACGGTGTAACCCCTGAGAGAAGTGAAACGGGCATGGGGTTGCTAGGACAGTTGATAGGGCAGCGTTAGGAATTGTGAAAGAAACTTCCAGGGAATTGGTGTTTCTAACTTGGGGACCAAGTTTCAAATTAAATTAAGCAGAGTTTTGTTTATTTTATTGCCAGTTGTATATGTAATGTAACATAAAGAAGCTTATCTGTTCAATTTACGTATTCTGACTGCCAAGCGATAAAAAGGTAAGTTTCTGGATTTCCATTTCACTTGATTTCCTTAAAAAAAAATCCCAAATCTAGCCATTATTAATGTTCTTACCGATTACTTTTTACTTGATATAGAATATCCGAGCATATACTCTGTTTTCTTTAATCTTGTAAATAATATCAAGTTATACACTCGTACACGGATGCAAGGCTTTGAACGCACTTCAATTAGTGGTAATATAATATATAAATACCATGAAGTCTTTATATAAATATTTATTATTTTAAAAAATTAGATAAGGATTTTTAATCAAACATGTGGCCTATATGTAAATAATTTTATATAAAGGCTATCATATAAAGTTGAGCCCAATTAATTAAAGTATTTTAATATTGTTATATTATTTTGTGCTTATGTATCTATTTTAAATGTGAGTTTTATATGTGTAAAGACAAGGTTTATAATTTCTAGTTTTATTATAGGTCAAACTAGAAATTAGATTAGGGATTTACGTCTCTCATAAAAGTAGTTATGGTCTTCAAATTAAACGTACGCACAATTCCTTCTGACATTCCATCATCAGAGAGAAAATAAAGAGTTAGGAGAAAACTTTGAAAGAGTTACGTTCTAATTTGAAAGACAAATTGCAAGACTTCAGTGCAGATTTCACAATAGATTCAAGTATGCTTTTGCAACAAATCTAAGTATTCTTAATGATTTGACATGATTATTTTATGATTGGTGACAATTTTCACCATTAGGGATTAAATTCTATCACGTGGTGTCAAAGCCTCTTTCATATTAGATCATTGAAAATTTTTAATTATTTGCCTTTTATTTAACTTGCATGTATGCTTATATTTATAGGTTTTAATGGTTCAATATGGAAGTATAAGGCTTTTTCATACTAGAAATTTCATATTGGAGCCTCAATTCAAATATGTTGGTGGGGATATTGCTACATTTGGCAATGCTAATATTGACTATATTAGTAATAGACAAATAAATGAGATGGGATTGGAGTTATGGTATGATCAAATTGATAAGGTATATTATAAAGAACCTGGTTTAAACTTTAAGGAGTCATTGAAAGTTATAGACTCAAATGAAAGTTGTATTATGCTAGCAAACCTAATGCAAATATATGGGATTGTTGATGTATATGTAACTTATCATGTAGGCACACTTATCCATGCTATTGATGATGATGAACAAGGTGTTAATATGGATGAGAATATGGAGGGACAAGGTGCACAAACAGATGAGAATATATAGGAAGAAGGTGCATAAATGGATGAGAATTTAGAGGGAAAAGGTGCATAAATGGATGAGAATTTGGAGGAACTAAGTGCACAATTTTAATCAAACTTCTATGTAGATACTCCAGATGACTATCCTCTAGTTGAAAACGAATCATCAGATTGTGGTAGTCCTATTAGTACTGATGAATATCCTAGTGGGGAGGAGGTAGGTAAAGCTTTATATAGACCTAGCTCAACTGTTTGGGATAATCCTACATAGGTACACATAAGTGAAGGTTAGGAATGGAGTTTAGGACTGCAAAAGAAATTAAAGATATTGTTGTTGATCATGCAATATATATTGGATATAATGTTAAGTTGAAAAATGTGAGAGTAATCAGATTAGGTATGTGTTATTGATGGATACTTGTGGGTTTTGTATTCTACATATAATAAGAACGAGAGATGTTTCAGGGTGAAAACATATGATGTAGAGTTGATACTCCTCCACCTAAAATAGTTATGCCCAGTAGACTGAAAATTGCAAGAAGAAAACAACAAGATGAGTTAAAGAAAATGAAAAATCTAAGAAAATTGAGTCCCAAAAAAGCAAGTGCATAAATATCAAAAATGTAATTTTCAAGGTCATAACTCCAAAAACCGCAACAACAACACCTCAACTCAACATGCTGAAGCTTCTTTACAGGCATGTATACCTTACTTCAATCATATTAATACAGTTTTATAAACATATAGCTACTAATGTTTATCATTATGTTAATCAAGTTAGAACAAAGGCAACTTCACAGGTATACTAGGTTTCAGTTTTATATTACTTATTATTGGTTTTAATGACTGAAAAAGTTGTTTTTATTATAACTATAGTTAAGCAATGTGAATTTGGTTGATGATAATGTTGTAGTGAGTCAACAAAGCAATATTGTAAGCAATGTGTTTTTTTTAATCAATTTGTCTAAGTTTAAATAATAAAAATGTGTTTCTACTATTTTATCTTCCATTTTCTAGGTTGGTACATTTGGAGATGCCAATAAAAAAACGTTTGGAGATGTCCACAAAAATTTCAATTATCATTTTACCCAAGGTCTTTACGATTTAGAGAATGTTCCAATATTACTTCACAACAATTAGAAGCTGAAGCAAGCCAAAGGATAACATCATTGGCACAATCATCATAACCTGATCTTTCACAGTAAAGTATAAATGAAGCAAACATAGATTAGTTATATACATACAATGTAAATATTTGTGTTGTATATATATGAATGTTTGTGTTGTTTACGTACAATGTAAATATTGATTTTTTTTGTCAAAATCAATATGAGTTGTTACGCAACGTCTCTCTCTCTCTACCTCTCTCTCTCCTTTACATTGCTTATTTGCGCATATTTGACAACATATGTAATGAGTTAATTATTCACTATCTATTGGTTATATATAGTATTTTTTTTGCTTCATTACATTATTTATATACAAATTTCAAAATCAAAATTTTTGTAATATATTTGAAATTAATATTTACCATTACATTGTTGAAATTCAATACAATATCCGTATAATATAATTACAAATAAAAATTCTTATAACCATAACAAATCCTATTACAATGTTCATATACTTAATTTCTTTTGTCATTCAAAAGCTTCATTTGTTCTTCAAACTTTTTATTTGTGCTTCTTTCAACTTCTTTCTTTAACATTGATAATTCACTCCTCAAATTTTGAATCACTTGAGTGGGTCTCTTAGTAAATTCTTCAATGTATCATTTGAAAAAGCTACATCTCCCAACCTAAAACATTCAATTTCATTAAAAAAAACCTAAAACACAATTTTAACATTCAACTTCGTTAATCAAATAACAATAAATTGTCATTAGATAATTAAGGCATCCATAAAATCTCCGACTACAATTATGATTACTCCATGAAGTCCTTAATAGGGCCTTTAGCCAACAATAGCAAACGACATTGTCTGATTTTGAACTCACTGTTATATTGATGATTAAGATTCCATTTGCATACTTAAGAAAATCACGATGTAAATTTGTCTACAAAGACTCACTGTTGTATTGATGATTAAGATTCCATTTGCATACTTAAGAAAATCACGATGTAAATTTGTCTACCAAGACAACATCAATGCTAAATATAAGATAATTTTTCATAGGTGATGAATATAAAAATCCTAACTTTCCTTATGTTTATCTTCATCGAGTAAGTTACTCAAAATACTTGTACTATTTCATGCAATATACTCTTAATGTTTAATGTGGTATCAAATGCATATGTTTTCCTCCAAAAACCACAAATTCTACATCTAAAAGAGCTTCCATGCATATCCTTTTTTTATCAATTCTATGCATAACTTATTGCATATAGAAATCTAATCTTTCTATAAATACTATAAATATATAGACTTTCCTTCATTAATTCACTTTTTCTTGTAGTTATAATTAATTAGGACTATTGACTTATGCAACATCATTAAATTTTACCTCCTTATGAATACTTTCTAAGGAACCATCTTCACTTTCTCTCACTTTCTTTTTCTCTTTTTCCTAATTATTGCTTGTTGATTGTTCCTGTACTACCAACCTTCAATGCATGATATAAAGAAATAGAGAATATCTCTCATTTATTTAAAGGCTTTTTCCTGAATTAAGGTTGTAGTTGAAGAAATTCATTTATTAAGCATTTGATATTCAACCTATTAAAGATTTATTTGAAACTCGTTTAATTATATAACCAAGTATGTCAAGTTATGTTTGAACAAAGAGAGTCTAACTCAGTTCAACTAATAACGAACTTAATGCAAGAGTTATTTAAACAATATTAAACCAAGCTCAAATATGTAAGAATATAGTCTAATGCTGGTAATTGTAGAATAATTGAAGCTAAAAAATCACTATTTATATGCTCCATTACTCTTATTATGTACTTATATTGAATATCAAAAATAGTACCATGAGGGAGGTGACCTCTTTGATGAACTTGCCTAACTTGACATATATTTCAGATGATTGGCTTCAATCTATTATAATCAAATTCTTCAATATCAAAATTGCCACACTTTGGTCCAATATCAATAATTTTATAGCAAAACCAAGCAAATTAATGACCCATTTCATCACAACAGACGTAATTTGAAGAGAGAAAGCATAAACACACAAAAGTCTATTCAATAAATATGCCTAAGATCAACATAAATGTCTAGTGTACTCCATTCTCATTAATTTAATATAGTATTTCACTTTACAAGAATATAACATACAACATATTGGCATCTAAAACCTATAATTAAGTAACACAACAGAACAAACAAAAGAATAGAACATGTCTTACAAAAGGCATAAGACTAGAATGAAAAGGGGAATCAAAAGCATACCCTTTTCTTTTCTTTAACCTTTTTTTTTTCTATATGTGGTGTTTGAAACCTTGTTTTCAGAACCTTCGACCATTTTCAATAAACAAACAATTAGTTTTATTGATTTACTTCATCCTTATGTTGAGGTTCCAACCTTGACTTTAACAACTTTGTTCCAAGTACAAATTTCTTCTCATGCATGTTAAGGTTATAAACAACTCATCTAATGCTAAACCAAATATCGCAAACACTCACATATGAGAGCGGCTATTAGATGACAATGCTTGTGACGGATACCCTCTAAATCCGGTGCCTTCGAACCTTGTAATGATAGCGACGAGTGGGAGCAACGAAGGGATATAAAAAGGTGAGGGATTCCAGAGGTGAGCGACTGAGAGATAGTGAGAGATTTCAGATGCAGAAATAAAAGATGACGAGGGATTCAAAACAAAAGCTAAACAAAACGGTGAGGGTGGGATCATTTTGTTAAGTAACACGGTGATGACTATTTTTAATTAGTTAACTTAACTTAATATTTCTTTAAGTTAAGACATGTTTAAGATTAATTAAAAAGGGTGAGTCTCACTTTTATAAATAAAATAAGTTTTTCATATTTTTTGAAAAAGTAGGTTCTACCTGGTCACGTCAATAATGGTGTGGCACTATGGGCCCAAAAAATAAAAAATTATTAAAATACCCAGCTAGTGCTAACTTGATACTTGAGGTCTAATTTTAACATTTTTCTAAATGTTAGGGTTTGTTAAACTTGTTGATCGATGTAAAACTTAGAGTTAAAATTGATCATTTTGCCTTTTTATCATGGAAATTCAGTTATTTGTATGTTTACAAGTTAAACATGTCAAAGTTGTACATTAATGCTTCAAGATACTTTTCTTATATAAGGCTCCCATTTTGTAGAGACAGAGGGTCATTGATATATGCATGCTTCAAGATACTTTTCTTATATAAGGCTCCCACTTTGTAGGGACGAGGTCATTGATATATGTAACCTTATTTTTATATTTTTATAAAGAGATTATTTTCGTTATTTAAATCTGTAACATTTTAGTCACAAAAGTTATTTTGATATTCTTCAATCAATTTTGGAAATACAAATATTCATAGCTATAAAATATAAGTATAATAAAAACGAAATCAAGCAACACAAATCTAAAATAGGTTTAAATAATTAATTAACCATCGTAGAGTTCAAAATATTTTTAAGCAAAACAAGGAATAAACATTTTCTTTTAGTTTCAGTCGTTGTTCCTTCTCGGTTCACGTGGTTTTGAAGTGTTTTGAGTTTGATCGCCGCAAAAATGAGCTACGGGGAACCACTAGAGTCGAATGAATACGGCCAAGTTTGAATATTCGTATTTTCCTAGAGCTGAAATGGTTGGCTCAAGTTAAGACCAGCCTGTCCTATCAAATTATCATTATATTACGTTAAAATCCTTGGACAATGACAACCCATGACCATTTTAAAATATCTTCGTTCACCAAAAAAGATATCCATGACCATTTTAAAATATCTTCGTTCACCGCTCAAGAATGAAGATGTTAAATGAGATGCTGCGTTTACTTTTCGAAAATTCTCTAATTTTTTAGATTTTTTTCATAAAATAAAAAATAATTAAAAAATATGTTTATTAATTAAAAAATAGATTAAATTTTCAAGAAAAGCATGTTTTTTATTTTTCCAATTTTTCTAGAAAATTAGAAAACTACTTTTATTAGGTTTCTAAATTTTTATCTCTAATTTTTAGGAAACTAAAAAATACGCTTTTTAAAATGAGAGAAGCGTGTTTTCAACAATCAAAATAAAAAAATTGGCGGGTTATCAAAAACAGTTTATTGAAAAAAAAATCCTAACTTAATTAACCTTGAAAATATTTTTCAAAAGATTAAATAAAAATCATCTTTCAAACCCATTCTTATCTGATCTGCGCAACTTCTCACCCTCATCAG
>JANVCL010000005.1:11206007-11219541 GCA_026546855.1 Erythroxylum incrassatum
TTTTCTCACCAATTTCTTTCTCATTTAAATTCATTTTAATATTTCTAATTTTCATCAAAAGTTTGGGGTCCAACATATAGGGAGAAGATGCACAAATGGATGAGAATTTAGAGGGAGAAGGTGCACAAATGGATGAGAATTTGGAGGAACTAAGTGCATAATTTTAATCAAACGTCTATACAGACACTCCAGATGGCTATCATCTAGTAGAAAATGAATCATCATATTGTGGTAATCCTATTAGCACTGATGAATATCCTAGTGGGGAGGAGGTAGGTGAAGCTTTATATAGACCTAGCTTAGCTGTTAGGGATAATCCTATGGAGGTACACATAAGTGAAGGTTCGGAATGGAGTTCAGGAATGCAAAAGAATTTAAAGATATTTGTGTTGATTATGCAATATATATTGGATACAATGTTAAGTTAAAAAATGTGAAAGTAATTATATTAGGTATGTGTCTATTGATGGATGCCTATGGGATTTGTATTCTACATATAATAAGAATGAGAGATGTTTCAGGGTGAAAACATATGATGTAGAGTTGATACTCCTCCACCTAAAATAGTTATACCCGGTAGACTGAAAATTGCAAAAAGAAAACAACAAGATGAGTTGAAGAAAAATGAAAAATCTAAGAAAATTGAGTCAAAAAGGGCAAGTGCATAAATACTGAAAATGTGATTTTCAAGGTCATATAACTCCAAAAATTGCAACAACAATACCTCAACTCAACATACTGAGGCTTCTTTACAGGCATGTACACCTTACTTCAATCATATGAATACAATTTTATAAATATATAGCTACTAATTTTTATCATTATGTTAATCAAGTTAAACAGAGGCAAATTCATAGGTATACTAGGTTTTATATTACTTATTATTGGTTTTAATGACTGACAAAGTTGTTTGTATTATAAATACAGTTAAGCGATGCGAATTTGGTTGATAATAATGTTGTAGTGAGTCAACAAAGCAATGTGTTTTTTTTATTAATTTGTCTAAGTTTAAATAATAAAAAAGTGTATTTCTACTATTTTATCTTCCATTTTCTAGGTTGGTACATTTAGAGATGCCAATAAAAAAATGTTTGGAGATTTTGACCAAAAAAATTTCAATTATCATTTCAGCCAAGGTTTTTACAATTCAGAGAACGTTCCAGTATTACTTCACAACGATTACAAGTTGAAGCAAGAAAAAGGATAATGTCATTGACACAATCATCATAACATGATCTTTCGCAGTAAAGTACAAATGAAGCAAAGATAGATTAGTTATATACATACAATGTAAATATTTGTGTTGTATTTATACAAATGTTTATGTTGTTTACATACAATGTAAATATTTTTTTTTGGTCAAAATCAATGTAAGTTGTTACACTACCTCTCTCTCTCTCTACCTCTATCTCTCCTTAATATTACTTGTTTGTGCATATTTGACGACATATGTAATGAGTTTATTATTCATTATCTATTGGTTATATATCGTAGTTTTTTTTTGCTTCATTACATTATTCATATACAAATTTCAAAATCAAAATTTTTGTAATATATTTGAAATTAATATTTACCATTATATTGTTGAAATTTAATACAATATTTGCAAAATCATCATCATCATTATCATCAAACCCAGTCCAAAGTCCTGCAATAAAGCAAGGCCTGATAATATGCAACTTTACCCTTATATAGTAGAGAGGCTATTTTCGGTAGACCCACATACAGATGTGACAATAAAAGAGTGATGCAGGTTAAAGAGTAAATACGTAAAACTGGCAGGCTAAATTATTATGTAAATAAAATTATAATAAATACATAAATAACTGAAAAATAAAATATAACCAAAGGATATACTTAATGGTACCTAGATCTGCTAGAACCATCAGATCCGCATAATATAATTACAAATAAAAATTCCTAAAACCATAACAAATCCTTTGACAATGTTCATATACTTAATTTCTTTTCTCATTCAAAAGCTTCATTTGTTCTTCAAACTCCTTATTTATGCTTCTTTCAACCTCTTTCTTTAACATTGATAATTCACTCCTCAAATTTTGAATCACTTAAATGGGTCTCTCAGTAAATTCTTCAATGTACCATTTGAAAAAGTTGCATCTCCCAACCTAAAACATTCAATTTCATTAAAAAAAATCCTAAAACACAACTTTAACATTTAACTTGATTAATCAAATAACAATAAATTGTCATTGGATAATTGAGGCATCCATAAAATCTCTGACTAGGATTATGGTCACTCCATAAAGTCCTTAATGGGGCCTTTAGCCAACAATAGCAAACGACATTGTCTGACTTTGAACTCACTGTTGTATTGGTTAATGATTAAGAGTCCATTTGCATACTTAAGAAAATCACGATGTAAATTTGTCTACAAAGACAACATCAATGCCAAATATAAGATAATTTTTCATAGGTGATGAATATAAAAATCCTAATGTTTATCTTCATTTAGTAAGTTACTCGAAATACTTGTACTATTCCATCCAATATACTCTCAATGTTTAATGTGGTATCAAATGCATCTATTTTCCTCCAATACAAAAACCACAAATTCTACATCTAAAAGAGCTTCTATGCTTAACTTTTTTTTATCAATTCTGAGCATAACTTATTGCATTTGGAAATCTAATCTTTCTAGAAATCCTATCAACATATAGACTTTCCTTCATTAATTCACTTTTTCTTGTAGTTATAATTAATTAGGATTATTGACTTATGCAACATCATTACATTTTACCTCCTTATGAAGACTTTCTAAGGAACCATCTTCACTTTCTGTCATTTTCTTTTTCTCTTTTTCCTTTGTTTATTGTTTGTTGATTGTTCCTCTACTACCAACATTTAATGCATGATATTAAGAAATAGATAATATCTTTCATTTATTTAAAGGTTTTTTTCCTAAATTAAGGTTGTAGTTGAAGAAATCTATTTATTAAACAATTGATATTCAACCTATTAAAGATTTATTTGAAACTTATTTATTTATATAATCAAGTATGTCAAGTTATGTTTGAACAAAGAGAGTCTAACTCAATTCAACTAATAATGAGCTTAATGCAAGAGTTATTTAAACAATATTAAACCAAGCTCAAATATGTAAGAATATAGTCTAATGCTGGTAATTGCAGAATACTTGAAGCTAAAAAATCACTATTTATATGCTCCTTTACTCATATTATGTACTTATATTGAATATCAAAACTAGTAACATAAGGGAGGCAAGCTCTTCCTTTGATGAACTTGCCTAACTTGACATACATTTCAAATGAATGACTTCACTCTTACTATTATAATCAAATTCTTCAATATCAAAATTGCCACACTTTGGTCCAATATCAAGCATTTTATGGTAAAACCAAGAAAATTAATGACCCATTTCATCACAACAGACGTAATTTGAAGAGAGAAAGCATAAACACACAAAAGTCTATTCAATAAATATGCCTAAGATCAACATAAATGTCTAGTGTACTCCATTCTCATTAATTTAATATAGTATTTCACTTTACAAGAATATAACATACAACATATTGGCATCTAAAACCTATAAGTAACACAACAGAACAAACAAAAGAATAGAACATGTCTTACAAAAGGCATAAGACTAGAATGACAAAGGGAATTAAAAGCATACCCTTTTCTTTTCTTTTCTTTACCCTATTTATTCTGTATGTGGTGTTTGAAACCTTGTTTTCAGAGCCTCCGACCATTTTCTATACAAAAGCAATTAGTTTTATTGATTTAGTTCATCCTTATGTTGATGTTCTAACTGTGACTTCAACATCTTTGTTTCAAGTACAAATTTCTTATCATGCATGTTAAGGTTATAAATAACTCATCTAATGCTAAACCAATTATTGCAGACACTCACATATGAGAGCGACTATTAGATGATAATGCTTGTGGCGGATACTCTCCAAATCTAGTGCCTCTGAACCTTGTAATGATAGCGACGAGTGAGAGCGATTGAGGGATATAAAAAGGTGAGGGATTCTAGACGGTGAGCGACTGAGAGATAGGGAGAGATTCCAGATACAGAAATAGAAGACGATGAAAGATTCAAGACAAAAGCTAAACAAAACGGTAAGGGTGAGATCATTTTGTTAAGTAACTAGGTGATGACTATTTTTGATTAGTTAACTTAATATTTGTTTAAGTTAAGACATGTTTAAAGATTAATTAAAAAGGGTGAGTCTCACACTTATAAATAAAATAAGTTTTTAATGTCTTTTTTTGGAAAAGTAGATTCTGCCTTGTCATGTCAACAATGGTGTAGTATTATGGGGCCCAAAAATAAAAAATTCTTAAAATGTACCCAGTCAGTGTTAACTTGACGCTTGAGGTCTAATTTTAACGTTTTTCTAAATGTTAGAATTTGTTAAACTTGTCAATTGATGTAAAACTTATGGTTAAAATTAACCATTTTACCCTTTTATCATGGAAATTTAGTTATTTGTATGTTTACACATTAAACATGTCAAAGTTGTATATTCATACTTTAAGATACTTTTCTTGCATAAGGCTACTTGCTTTGTAGGGATGAGAAAGGTCATTCATGTATGTAATCTTACTGTTATATTTTTACAAAAAGAGTGTTTTCGTTATTCAAATCTATAACATTTTTGTCACAAAGGTTATTTTGATATTCTTCAATCAATTTTGGAAGTACAAATATTCATAGCTATAAAATATAAGAATAATAAATACGAAATCAAGCAACACAAATCTAAAATAGGTTTAAATAATTAATTAACCATCATAAAGTTCAAAATATTTTTAATCAAAACAATGAACAAACATTTTCTTTTAGTTTTAGTTGTTGTTCCTTTTCGGTTGATGTGGATTTGGAGTGTTTTGGGGTTTGTCGCCGCAAAATGAGCTACAGTGAACCACTAGACTCGAATGTATAAGGCCAAGTTTGAATATTCGTATTTTCCGAGAGCTGAAATGGTTGGCTCAAGTCAAGGCCAGCCTGTCCTATCAAATTACCATTACATTACATTAAAATCCTTGGACAAATGACAACCCATGACCATTTTAAAATATCTTCGTTCACCGAAAAAAAAAAAATCCATGACAATTATATATATATATTCTACGGAAATGCCGCCGGCCAAAGAATGAAGAATGTTAAATGAGTTGCTTTAAGTTTCCAAACATTAACTCAAAAATTGCACTTAATTGATTTTAATTATGCTTTTTTACTAAATACCATTAATAATAGAGTTTGTGTTATTATGCACACTAGGAGCAACCGTGCCACCTGCAGAACTCAGTATATGAAATATCTTACGGAAAGTAGCTCAATGCCGCCCTCGTTTTAACAATGTCAAGGGAGAGGATTGTCCGTTGCTTGACATTGTCGGTTTGCTGTTTACCAAAGAACAGAGCACAAATTTCAACATGTCAGTCGTCTCATTCAATTTTTGAGCAAAACCCATCGTCCTTTTCTATGAAAGTGTTGACTTAACCAATAAGAAAGTCAAGAACGGAAACAAAATGAAGTGCAAAGAAAAGCTAATTGCTTGTTAGCCTCATCCGCCAGTCTCTTCTTCATGGCATCAAAAGGGACACAGTGTCCACCCTTCGAATTCTCAAGTAGTTATTATAGAGTATCTGGGAATGGGGTTGGGTGTGGTAGGCAGAGCAGCTTCTTTGGAGGCAAAGCAGTTCTTAATCAAGGTGTTGGTTACTCTATAATACTTGGGTTTGGTGCCTTCTTTGCAATCTTCACTTCTTTCCTGGTACTTGCTCCTCCTACCTACACCTTTCAGTAGTTTCTTACCTAAAGTTCAATTCTTTCTGCGCCTCTTTAAGTTCTAATTCGTGTTGTTCCACAAAACCATATCATAGAAGCGCAAAGGTCATGCTTTTAATATTTTGTACTCGTACAACTGATGATTGCGTACTTGCATTGCTCTTGATTTCTGTCATAAAGAGATATATGATTTCATCTAAATTCTAACTTTGAACTATCTGCTCGGTAAGACTAGTATCTGGCAAGTAGCACTGCTGACCTAGTCAAATCTTCACAGACATGACTGTAGTGCTAACTCTGTAGATTGATGAAATAATGATAGCTATGTACAGAATTCTGCTATCTTTTAGAATCCTTTGTGGAAGTGATCCAATTGTTTTGTTTTGATTTTTGATTTTTGTTTATTTTTTTGTGTTTCCGTGGTATGTTGATGGATTTTCTGGATAGACTTCGTTAAGGTACCGTAATATGTACCCTGCTAATGGATTAGGAGAGTCCTAGAGAAGAAATCTTTTAGAACAGTGTTGTATCTCTCCATTTTAGCTGAACGCTACAAAATGTATTAAGGAGCAGAAGTCACAGGAACTCTGCTAAGGCTGCAAAACGGGCAGTTAAATGATGGGTCAGAATTCTTCAGTATAGTGAATCATTCTAGTCTGGTGTGTACTTGTTGTTTCCCATTTGTAAATAACTGGCCTTCTCCTCTTTGAGACAAAGGAGGTGATCACATATTTGATTGAGAAATTACAACTGTCTGAAGAGTTAAGAAGCATAATGGAAAGGTTATTATTTGTCCTTGAAACTTTCTTCAGTTATTCTTCATTTTGTTACATTGTAAATGCGCTAATAGTTATCTCACATCTCTAGAGATTCACATTTCCTTTAACTTACTGTTATCAGTTTACTAAGATGAAAGTTGTTGTTATAGAGATAACTCCAAGTTTCCCTTTGATTACGCAGATTTGTGCTCATTTCTTATTGTGCTGTTCAGGTATGGCTGGAGAAAAGGTACATTGGATCCCGCCATACATCAGAATGGTTCAACACTGCAGGGAGGAATGTCAAGACCGGACTTATAGCTAGTGTGATTGTATCACAGGCAATACCTCCTGATTGGTTCATTTCTTTCTTTTAATTTGCAGTGATTTGCACCAACCCAGTTCAGTTTATTTTCTTCTCATCATTGATACTGCAGTGGACATGGTCTGCTACAATTTTGCAAAGCTCCAATGTAGCCTGGGAATATGGAATTAGTGGGCCATTTTGGTATGCTAGTGGCGCTACTATCCAGGTACGTCAAGCTTAACGTTCATCTCTTACTTCCTCAAGTTGTAATGCTTGTTTTGAATGGTAGAAATGACAATTTGCTGCTCATTGCCGACTATTTTAAACACCAGATACTTCTGTTTGGTGTAATAGCTATAGAGATCAAAAGAAAGGCTCCTCATGCACATACAGTTTGTGAGATTGTAAAAGCTCGGTATGTTCAAAAGGCACTGTAATCTTGATCAAGTTGTACCCGATGTTTATCATTTAGGAGAACAAAGAACCATTTATAGCTTTTTTATCTTTTATATACTAATAATCTCTTCAGTTGGGGGACTCCTGCACATATTGTGTTCCTTGCTTTCTGCCTTTTGACAAATATTATTGTAACGGCGATGTTGCTTCTTGGTGGTTCGGCGGTTGTGAATGCACTTACTGGAGTCAACATCTATGCTGCTAGCTTTCTGATACCACTTGGAGTGATAGTTTATACTCTGGCTGGTGGCCTAAAAGCAACATTCTTGGCAAGTTATATACATTCTGTTATAGGTACTTGTATTTGTCATTTGAATCTTTTTCTTGGGGATGTGGATGATGTTACTGATATTTTCTGACTGACATACTTTTGCTCATCTGCATAACCATTTTACGTTTTAGTACATGCGGTGCTAGTTATCTTCGTGTACCTAGTTTACACAGCAAGTAGTAAGCTTGGAAGTCCTAGCCTTATATACAATCACCTAAAGGAGGTAGCAAGTAAATCAAGAGCATGCTTGGAGCCAATCTCTCATAAGGGACAATCCTGTGGTCCAGTTAGTGGAAATTACAAAGGGTCTTACCTAACAATGCTGAGTTCAGGTGGGCTTGTTTTTGGGGTTATAAATGTTATTGGCAACTTCGGCACTGTTTTTGTTGACAATGTAAGCTTAGCATAATGCATCTCCTTACTGTTATTAAGAACTAGTTACATTCCTTTTCTCTCGTTCATGTCTTTTTTTTGTTTCACTGAAATTGAATTGTTTAGGGATATTGGGTGAGTGCTATAGCTGCAAGACCATCATCAACCCATAAGGGCTACTTACTGGGTGGGCTTGTGTGGTTTGCTGTGCCATTCTCACTGGCAACAGCTTTGGGTCTAGGAGCACTTGCACTTGATTTACCAATAACAGAGACTGAGGCAAGTCATGGACTTGTTCCTCCTGCCACTGCTATAGCCTTAATGGGGAAGGGAGGATCAATTCTTCTGATGACTATGCTTTTTATGTAAGCTTCTTTTTATGCTAGCTCAGTGAACTTGAATTTTTGACAGAAATTCATAAACTATGCAGTTTGTTTACAAATTAAACCATATATTACCATGCTAATCATATTGTAATCTCACATTATAGAATAAAGATCATTCTCCTGAGATATCATAAAATCATATATATGGTTGAAATGGTCAGTCTGACAAGCCATCTCTGCAGATTTATATTTCAAATTCTATCTACTTCAAGAAGCATGAATTTATTAAGTTAATGATGTTCCAATTCTTTGTCTCTAGAATTTTTAGTGCTTTAGACAATTTTGCACTCTTATCGTACTCTTAATTGTCACTCACACGATTCTAACATCTAAAGTTGAGTGACAGAATAGTTCCATCAACCAAAAATCTGATCTTCATTTATACAAGGATATATAAAATGTTGGGATGATCTGAAATTTCAACTCCTCAGAACTCCAGTTTAAAGTACCATCTTTACCTATCCATACAATAGCATTTAACTTTTAACATCTGTTTAATGATCAGGGCTGTGACATCTGCTGGATCCTCTGAGCTGATTGCAGTATCATCACTATGCACTTATGATATATATCGCACTTACATAAATCCAGATGCGAGTGGTAAGAAAATCCTCATCGTGTCAAGGGCTGTTGTTCTAGCATTTGGATGTTTCATGGGATTATTAGCAGTAATTCTTATCAAAGCTGGGGTGTCGTTGGGTTGGATGTATCTTGCAATGGGAGTGCTTATTGGTTCAGCTGTTCTTCCCATTGCTTTTATGCTTCTGTGGAAGAAAGCAAATGCTATGGGTGCCATTCTAGGAGCAATTATTGGTTGTGTTCTTGGGATTATAAGTTGGTTATCTGTTACAAAAGTCGAGTATGGACAGATTAGTCTTGACACAACTGGCAGAAATGCACCAATGCTTGCTGGGAACCTTGTGTCCATTCTTACTGGAGGAGCCATTCATGCTATATGCAGTCTTAGGTGGCCTCAAAACTATGAATGGGATACTACCAAGCAGATCACAATGGTTGAAAAGGAAAAGATTGAGCTACCAGCAGATGAGTTCAAGGAAGAAAAACTCTTGAAAGCAAAATCCTGGATTGTTAAATGGGGTGTTGGCTTGACCGTTTTGATTGTTGTTTTATGGCCTCTCCTGACTCTTCCTGCAGGTAAATGCAATCACTCTATCTTGGTTTAAGAAAAGTTTAAAAGTTTTGTGAAGATTCCAGAGGTTTTAAACCTTTTCAGATGTTGTGCATGTAACGACAAAGAGCGTAATAAGTTATAATATGCTTGCAGTGGTGTCTCAGTAATGTTGACTAGAACTTTGCTGGTTATTGTAGGTGAATTTAGCAAGGGCTACTTCACGTTCTGGGCTGTGGTTGCAATAGCTTGGGGTACAATTGCGTCTATAGTAGTTGTTGCTTTACCATTGGTTGAAAGCTGGGAAACCATTAGCAGTGTCTTTGTAGGCATGTTTACAAATGACAGGCTGACGGACAAGATTGAGGAGTTGAACACAAAGCTGCAAGCAATCATTTTGGCGGTTCCTGAAGCTGAAAGGCACTACTTGCTTGAGAAAGAGAAAGCCAAGAAAGACTTAGCTTGATATCAATCCTTATAGTCGTAAATATATGTAAGAAAATTATCAACTTTCACCGCCAAATTTGTATTGTACGCACTTGCCAAGTATCCTGTATTTCAGGTAAGAACATAGGAACAAGATAATACAATTAAAAATTTTGAACTAAAACCTATGTAAGATCCTTTAGCTTTTTACCAAGGAGTGAGGACAATAGAAAGAGTCAGCATATTTTGGATAGATATGCTGCCAATGATTCCAAAAATAATCTTTGGGGTTAGGTAATTCTTAGTGATAGTTAAGGAGTCTCCTTATGTCTCACCTGAAAAGAAAAGACATGTAATTAGAAGTTAATGCATAAAAGAAAACTCTTTGTTATATAAAGGAATACATCTAATTATAAAGTTTCATGTATCAAGGAAAACATGTATTTGAAGCCCCAGACATAAAAGAAAAATATGCAATTCAGTCCTGCGCATAAAAGAAAACCTATATACTTAAAGAAATGAATGCAACATATGTCTCGAATACATGCATTTATTAAGTCCCAAGTGTAAGGGGAAAACATTGAATTGTTAAGCTCTAAACATAAAGGAATGTATTTTAAAAAAAAGTCCCAAACATAAAGGAAAGCTTTAAGTAAATGTCCCACCGATGAAGGAATGTATTTGGATACACTATATGTACTATTTGCTCTCTCATGCCAATCTATCTCGTGTTGTCAACACAGCTATGGTGTACTATAGACAAAAAGCCCATGTCGTGTAGACAAAACCGTGAAACCACCGGTTTGTGTCTACTGGACGGCTGGGAAGTGTAATCGCGATCCATGCAAGTTCTTACACTCAAAGACAGTGGGAGTCTGCGAACAACTCCATCACCACTCCGCGTGAGCAAATTGGTGATGCACAAAAGTGTCAAGACATTATCTGCTATTATTCGGCTTTGGGGAGGTGCACTCTGTAAGATTTTTGAAAAATTACCTAACCTTCCTACTGTTTATGTTATGGTCCATTTACTGCATTAACATCTTAATCACGCATACGTTATCACCCATATACGTTATCACCCATCCTCCAGAGCTTCTTCCTCTGTGATGGATGGAAACAGTTTATAATGTTGGAATTTTAGAACGAGAAATTGACTAAAATAAAGTAGAACAGAAAAGAGATAATGCAAGAGGTAATTTTATTGATTGATTCTATATTTACATTGACATGAAGGCCTAAATATATAGAGAATGAAATAACAAACTTAGCTAATATCTAGATAAAGATTATGCAAACAAATCAAATTTAAAAGTTTTAATCCTAACTAAATAATAACTTTATCTTAATAGATAAAATTTTATCTTTTAAAAAATATCTTATCTTTAAATAAAAACTTCAATTTTAACTTTGAATCAATATTTTCAACATTCTCCTTTGATTCAAAGTTGCAGAAAATTCAAACTCTATAGAATACACTTCTCCAAATTTCTTATTTGTGAAGCACCTTCTCTTCACTGTATGATACACTTTCTCATCATCTTCACTGTATGATGCACTTTCTCATCATTTTATCATTGTTGAGCACTCTCTCTCAACTAATTCTATAGAGCACTTCTTTCTATGATGCGTCTTTGTGCACTTTCTCACCAACTAGAAGAGGTTGTCTTCTACTATCACTTGCATTATATTTGCTCGTTCTTTATTGTTAAACTTGCAATCCTTTTTCATAAAATATCGAGACTTTCCTTTATGCCAGCAATCTTTTTCTTCATGACCAAACTTCTCATAATGACCATAGTGAGAAATATTTTCTTTCTTTTTTGATGACGAAACCTTTGCTAAATAGGCTCCCCCCACCATCTTTTCACTTTCTTGGTGTTTAATTGCCCTTATTTGCTTTTGAGATTGTAAAGCATTAATCACTCATAGGCCTCTCAAGATCTTTAAAGGCTCTGATACTATGTTGAAATTTTAGAATGAGAAACTGACTAAAATAAAGTAGAATAGAGAATATATAATGCAAGAGGTAATTTTATTGATTGGTTCTATATTTACATTGACATGAAGGCCTAAATATATAGAGAATGAAAAAACAAACTTAGCTAATATCTAGATAAAGATTATGCAATCAAATCAAATTCAAAAGTTTTAATCCTAATTAGATAATAACTTTATCTTAACAGATAAAATTTTATTTTTTAACAAATATCTTATCTTTAAATAAAAACTTCAATTTTTACTTTGAATCGATATTTCCAACATATAAACGTTGTTTTGGGTCCCTATCTTCACTAAACACAAGCAGTACACCATCGATCGTGCAAAAGGGAAAGGATAGAAGATTCAAAACCCAGAGATGCAAGAAGATATCGGTGGGCAACGGCTAGAGGTATTTTTGCTTTGGTTATGCTTCCTCTGGTTAATATGTATGTATCTTTTACGTAAATGTTGTTGTATAAGATGCATGTATTGCCATGAATTATTTCATTTGGTATCAGAGCTTCAGTAATGCCTCTGTCTTGCATATAAACCATTGGAAACAAATGTCTATGTTTTGTTTTATTCTCGTTGTTTTTTGTCAGTAAGAGATGAGCTTGAAGTTGTTGAATATTTCAACATTTTTTGTACATGATGGAGACGTGAGATTCGTGTTTTTGTGCTCTATGGAGCGCTCGATGGTGACAAAACCGTGTAGGGAGGAGGGACGACAATGATGGCTTCGGACATTGCCATCCATGGAGCATTGCATGGTCGGTTTTCTGACGTCTTGTGCGTATTGCCTCGTCGTCGTTATCCCATCGTCGCCCTTCATTCAATTTTTGGTGTCTTCTACGTGCTAGAATTGTCGGAGCTCCACCGAGTTCCAACCGGGTCACACCCAACCTGGCTGGAGGTTGAAAACAACTTCTGTGATGTTTTTTTAAAAAAGTATTTATTAATATTAATTTTGTTAATATTAATGATTAATTGGGTTAATCAAGACCTAACCCTTATGTTGCGATTTTTAATTATAAAAATCATTTTGATATTAATATTTTATGAAAATATTAACTTTTTAATTTGTATGTCTTATGTTGGAATTTAAATTTTGACATGCTTATTATAATTTTTTAATTGTTTGCACAAATAACATGTAATTAATTGAAAATTGTGTGTTTAAATTTATGATCATTATATATGCAAAATTAGATTAAATAAAATTTCCATTATTATTTGATTTATTTGCATTATTTATTAATTGATGCAAATATTTATGCTTCAATTTAAAGCTTAAGATAATTGGTGATGCTATCGCTAGGGGTGTTTAAAAAAACCCGCGAACCTGTGAACCGAACCTGAACCGCATGAACCGAACCTATAAATAAGGTTAACCAAACCTGAGTTCAGGTTCGGTTCAAACCGAACCTGAAAAATCAGGTTCAAGGTTTAGGTTCAGGTTTCTAACTTGCGGTTTTAGGTTAACCGAACCTAAACCGCACCTATAGCAGTTAACTGAACCGAACCTGATTTATAAGTTTAGGTTTAAACCTGAACCTGAAATACTCAAAAAAACTATCATATATTTATATATAATTTAAGAGGATATTAATAATAATAAATTCACTAGTATTTACTATATTAATTCTTGAGTGAAAAAAAGAAGA
>JANVCL010000005.1:11264695-11276218 GCA_026546855.1 Erythroxylum incrassatum
CTCAGCTTGCACTTGTTGTTCATCAGAAAGCTCATGACCAACATCACATAACTAACTTACCATGTTGAACATTTACCTCAGATGTTTTTGCATTGTGTCCTCTAGGCGCTTTTTATAAGTATCAAACTTAATTGTAAGTGACCTCACTTTAGTCACTGAAGCACCTCCAAGACGAGCAGCTAATGCAGACCACATATCCTTTGCATACATACATACATATAAGATATGCATATATTAAAAAAATTGTGGAATATAGACCACTGCACAAAAGCAGTAGCCATTTTTCTCATTGCAACTTTTT
Source organism: Erythroxylum incrassatum (assembly GCA_026546855.1). Classification (NCBI taxonomy): domain Eukaryota; kingdom Viridiplantae; phylum Streptophyta; class Magnoliopsida; order Malpighiales; family Erythroxylaceae; genus Erythroxylum; species Erythroxylum incrassatum. The sequence continues at coordinate 11,264,997 of JANVCL010000005.1, forward strand.
AGAAAAAACCACGTATTGCAACTCTTGTGAAAGGCCAATTGCCTCTGGGTTGTTGAGAAGGAAGAAGAGTCTTCTTCTTCTTCCCCCTGCAATGCAGTTTTTTTTCCGTGATTTCTTCTGTCTTCTTTTGTTTTGTCCTTCTCTCGTTACTGCTATCTTTGGATTCTTATTCTAAAACAATGTAAAAACTATAATAAAACCTTTGACTATTTTTCTTATACCAGTGTAAAATGGGATGATAAACTCATAAGAGGAATATTGTTCTTATAACTGTGTAAAAACCATACCAAAAAAACTTTGGCTTTTGTTCTTATACTAATGTAAAACGTGATGACAAATTCATATCATTACGTAGAAATCAAAAAAATGCCACGCATGCATATAACATACAAAAAAATGTTTTAACCTGCTCTGATATCAATGGTAGAAATAATCAAGATAAAATACAATCATAGAGATCATTTCAAACAGGATTTGTTCATATGAATATAAAACAAAGAATCACGTACTTAGATTCTTATTGTAGTTCCACCGATTAAAAAACTTTTGTTACGTTCTGCTGCAGAGATATTCTTCTCTTTTCAAACTTGGCAGAAGAATTAGAATAGACAAATACACACCAATGTATATTTATCTTCAACGTTTCGTTCATGGTTATTGGTAGTTATTTCAAGAACATTGACCCTAATACTATTCATGGTGTATACGAGTCATTATTATTAGATTCATCTGGATTGTTTTTCCAGTGGTGAAGATTGACTTCCTTACTGATTCCTGAATTGATTTGCGCAGTTGTAGGTCCTAAACTCTTTTTCTCATCTTTTAACGGCTAAACTTTTCCTTTCTACAGAGCTTTGATGATGAGACGAGTGAGAGATTTCACCCGGATAAGTTTATGTTTCTCTGTAATTTTGTAGAGCCTGATAAGTTGGAATCTCTTAAAATCCATTTATTGAAATGTTCTCCAGAATGTCGTTTACGATCTAATAAACAAGGTTGTATGTATTTATAGTTTAGGTCCTATAGGAGATGGATTTCATCGTTGCTTTTTGCCTTTGGATCAAACAAATTCCTGAAACGAAATCACCGACATAGCTAAAGTTGGTAATAACACAGTGCATGTTATTGATGCCCTTGCAGCTTTGTTATATGAAATTACCGTGTTCATATGATAATTTATTTTACTCTAAGATTAGAGCTGAAACGTTTACTCACGAAAAATCTAATAAAGATACGGTTAAAATAATAAAAATACAGGTGTAGATATAGAATCTATAATAATAGTGACAAATTAGAGGTTGAAGATTTGTTTCAAATCTCTTTAATCTTTGATATTATGAGTAGTTTAGATATGATAAAATATTTTATTTCTTCTCATGATTAAGATATTTTGTGATGGATTTCCTAAAATGTATTAGAGCCATGACAATTTGGTCTAAAACTTGTGAAGATTTTCACCAATAAATTTAGTGAAAAGGGATATTTAATAGACGACACATAAGAAAATTAAAAAGTGTTATTTACATACGAGAACTCACAATGTTGTTTTATTAGATCATTCGATTTTAAAGCTACAATTCTTAAATAATTATATAATCATTAATGTAAAAATGAACATAAAGTTCTGCTTCCTAACTTCTCTTAGCATTATAGACTACACCTAGAAGAAATATTACATCTTATTCTGTTAACTATGAAAGAATGTCCTTGTTGTGATCATTTACTTTTCAAAATTAATAAAATTGATGCTCGTGTACAAGAGGCCAAGATTAAATTATATCATCAAAGAAATAGAAATAATTATATATTATTTATAAATTGTCATAAAAAGGTTATAAAACTCTTTAAAGCAATGACCGATGAATTAGACAGAATTTATTAGAGATGTAAAAACTGCAAATATGTGGGAACTTATATGATAACCAAAGATAAAGATTATTTTACTCTCATAGATAAAACGAGAATAAAAGATATAATCTTTTTGGAATATATTTAAATATAGATTACATCCAAAATATAAAAAAGAAATAGATAAATAAGAAACTGCTCTAAGAGTAGATGTTGCTATTAATAAAATGGATTATGAAATAATTGAACAAGTTTTAGAAGAAAAAAAAACTTTAGTCAACAACTCTCGAAATCTAGAAAATTTTAAATGAAACCTCTATATTTAACAACTCTAATAAATCAAGCAGCTGAAACATTTCGATTATAATTTGTTAGAGAAGGAAATATTTTAAAAGATACAAATACTACTATAGGCAAGTATGCTTTAAAGATGTTTACTTAAAGATGCTTGATCCTTAAGGAAGTAAATCAGAGGCAACTTACACTCCTGGTCTTATAGACATCTTAGGGGGGGGAAACCTTTTTAGAAGATGAATGGGGCGATGATGCAATATTACTAAAGAAAAGTAAAGGAATAAGGAAAAAATCTTCATTGTATTGTTTAATTTAAAATCCCTACTATGATAGGATGTAATAGTCCTTATTATTATAATAAGATAAAAAGAAGAAATATAAAAAGAAAAGATATTTTAAGAAATGTAAAGCAAAATGCTATGAGAAAAAAGAAAGATACAAACCTAAAAACCCTATGTTTAGAAGAAATAAGAAAAGGAATAAAAACATAACTGAGTGTTAGCGTTATTGTTGTAAAGAAAAAGGAATTTCCTAAAGGTTTTAATGCCAAGAAAATTGAAATAGATGATGAAATAAATGAAATGACAGAAAAAGAAGATTTTATTAAAATTAATACTTTTGAAAAATGCTCTTTTGAAGAAAGTATTTTTATAATAATAGAAATAGATTATGAAGAAACCTCAAATTCTGAAATAAATGAGTGAAATAGGAGAATCTTTTAACACTCAAGTTGATAACCAAATAATAGATAATATAGTAGAAACATCTTAAAACATGGAGATTATAGTTAAGAAGATCTTATTAATAGAAAAATGCTTAAAAAGATTCAAAATACTACCATCATCATCATCATCATCATCATCATCATCATTTTATAGTGGATTTAATATGACATTATTAGAAAAAAATAGGGTCAAAATTTAAAAAAACACCATATAGTATTAATCTTAAAGAAAACCCTAAATATTAGTTTCACTTCTAATAAAGTAATGATTCCTTTAGTGTCTAAAAAAATATTTCTAAAAAACTTGATCATATTCCCAAAGAAATTAGGGAAAAATAGGACGAGTGCATATCATATCCGTACAAATGATAATTAAATCTACTTTTAATGAAGGAATAGATAGTCCTATAAATTTAGCAATATTAGATGATCTCATTCATAATAGAAAAGCATATATGGCAATTTTGATAGGCAATCTTAGATATCAAAACTTTTCTTTAATATCTATCCTATGATGTCTTATAATATACAAGATAAAGATTTTGATAGAACACTCACTTTAATCTAAGACTTTAAAAGAAAAGATTTAATTAGAGACAAAAATAGACCATATTATACTACCTACATGATATCTTATACCTTATTCAATACTTATCGTATATAATGTTTAGCAAACAAAGATATTATTGACTTTTCAAAGTTATTTTCTGAAGTTGAAAGAATATACCCCCCTTATATAGCAACTATAGAAGACCTAAAAGATGATTTATATTCTAAAAAATAAGTATCAACAGGTAAAAACCATCATAGATTGACTAGAATTAGTAAAATAAAAGATAAATAAAAATTACTCTGATAACTCATTATAGTTTTGAGATAAAGACAATGAAGCAGCAAATTTAGAAATGAAATATGAATAAAAGTTTATTAGAGTTACTAATATGAGATATAATTTAGAAGATAAAAAAGAATTTAAAAAACTTCTTGAACTAGAAAATCTAAAAATAATTAGGCCTAGTAAATCTCCTCATTCTTCCAAAGCTTTTATAGTTAAAAACCATACAAAACTAATTAGAAATAAAGCTAGAATGGTAGTAAATTATAAAAAATTAAATAACAATACATGTTTTGATTGATGCTTCTTACCCCATAAAGACACATTAATAAAATTGATAAGAGAAAAAACAAATTTCTCTAAATTTGATTTTAATAGTGGATTTTGGGAGATAAAAATAAATAAAGATAGTATTTCATATACTGCTTTTTCTACTCCAAATGGTTAGTTATACCTTTTGGTTTAAAAATTGCCCCACAAATATTTCAAAGAAAAATGGATAATACCTTCAATTATCATGATTGCATATATTGTTATATGGATGATATTTTAATAGCTAGTGATAATATTGCTTATCATATTATACATCTCAATAAATTTGCAGATTTATGTGAACAACATGGTTTAGCTCTTTCTGAGAAAAAAGTTAAGATATGTTAAAGTGAAATAGAGTTTCTTGGCATGAAAATAGATGATAGGGGAGTTAAGCTTCAACCTTATACCCTTAAAAAATTTCATAATTTCCTAATAAGTTACCGAATAAGAGCAAGTTCAAAGTGTTTTTAGGAATATTAAGCTATGCTTCAAATTTTATTCAAAAGTTAGCCGAAACAAGAAAACCATTTTAAATGCTTTAAACAAAAAATCAAGATTTGACTTTTCACCAAATTTGATTAAACAAGTAAAGAAAATTAAGTTTTTGTGTACACCACAATCAAAACTTTCGTTACCATCTGATGGGGATGATTTAATTCTTAAAACTGATGCATCTGATCATATTTAGAGTGGAGTATTAAAAAAGATAGATTATGATGATTCTAATATTAAGATGAATGAGTTTCTTTGCAGGTATACTTCTGAAACTTTTTATAGATACTCAACAACGATATCAAATAAATGGAAAAGAATTTTTAGCGGTAGTAAAAAAATTTATTATTTTTTTACCTAAAAGGTTTTTATTAAAAATTGATAATACTCAAGACAAGACTTTTATTCAAAATAATTTATCTTCTTAACCTAAATATAAAATCTTTATAAAATGACAAACTTTATTAGCAAAATATACCTTCAATATTGATATTGTCAAACTAATAATAATGTTCTTTACAGATTTTTTAACTAGAGATAGTCAACCTCAAAGAAGAGATGTTTGATTTATTAAAACAAATGTAAGAAAATATCGATGCTTTCTAGGTGTGAATTAAAGATTTGTTAGATATTGCGAACTACAACTCGATACCAAAAGAAGTTGCAGAGCTACTTCTTTCATTTTGCTATATATAGCAAGTTAAGATAAACCATTACAATTACTTAGAACAAAAACTTTATATCCTAGTCAACAAGGCTAAAATAGTTGAAAATTCATCTTGCACAAGCTCTTGTTCCCCGGTAAAGGAATATATTAGTCGGTAGATTAAGCCAAAAGAGGTTACTCTTCATAATATCTATTTAAGGCCTGATACTATGCGCAAATTGAGGATATAAAGAAATATCATGGTTGATAGCTTCCACATTGTTCAATTGCATTATGAGATAATGAGAGATTTATACTCTCTACAAAATAGCGACACTTGCTATATTGATTTTTCTGCGATATGTCCTAGACTGAGCTTTTTACAAAGCGCTCATCCTCAAACTATTTGAGATTGGTATGATGTTGGAATGATAATAACTAAATACTTGCCTAATTAGAGTTTCCTGAGATTTCATTACTTAATAGATGGATTCAATAAGGGGTTTAGTGATTGCTACCGAAAGAAGCCTACAATGACTTTGAAAGATACCTTAATATTAAAGATATTATCTGCTGGTCCAGATTTTTATGAAGACGAATGATATAATGCTTATCATTTCATTACTTTGGGAAAGGCAAAATATGTTCTCATTACAGTGGATTAAGTTAACAAAAATTTTTCTAAATACACCAAAAGTGATATCCATTATAGAAGAGGAACTAGGATGAGAATCATTATTTTTAACATAGAGGCAACATTTAAAAAGAGATTTTGAACCTATGTTGAGAAAAGCAAATTTTCTTCTCTAATGATAGTCCCAACTAAAACGACATTGTTGGCTACTAAAAATTTTGTAAAAATGAAAATAATCATAATTAAAAGAGACAAGATAAGATCTTTATTATTTCATCTCTGCACACATATAAAAAATATTTGCCCTTCTCGTAGGTTGGAAGACATTTAAAGTAAAAGATAAAGATGTAGCATCTGGTGTCTGTACAAATGATGATTCTAAATCAAAAAGATAAGAAGATAACATGGAAATCTCTCCAACTAATAAGAAAAGAGAGAATTCACTATCGATAAAGATAGAATATACTTTCTGAAAAGGCTGATAAGATGTAATTTTTTCTAAGTTTTGAATTTGGACTTTAAGTTTGCTCGTATAAATAAGCCCTTTAGGGTAGTAATAGGGGCATCGAACAATCTTTGTATATCTTGTTTTTGTACTAACTTTTATTATGAATAAAAATTTCTCATTTCTACAAAGTACATTTTATAACTTCCATTTTAAAACATTCTTCTCCTAAAATCTTTGGTATACGTCTTAAGATAGGAAACGAATTAAGGTTGTGTTGGACTTTATTGAACGAGCATCAAGGGTAGTTACCTTACTCTAAGGTTAGATTTGAAACATTCGGTAAAGACTCGACCAAAAATTTTGTAAAGCTACAGTCAAAACACTAAAGATACAAGAGTGGAAGCGTAATGTATCTTTTAATTTGTAAAATTGAAACTATTATGCAGATAATTATATAATGTCTTCTTATTTTATGAAAAAAATTATATATGGATTGATTGAAATATATTTAAATTCTATAAAATCTATAAATGAGATAATTGCACCTCTTTTTTAAGAAGTTAGTAATATTATAAAAAATAGTGATAAATTAGATAATGATGATTTGTTTCCAACATATTTAATCTTTGATATTATGAGTAGCCTAAATCTTTTATTTATTCTCGTGATTAAGATATTTTGTGATGAATTTCCTCAAATGAGGTAATGAAGAATTTATACTCTCTACAAAATAACGATACCTAATATATTGTCTTTTCTAGAATATATCCTAGACTAAACTTTTTCAAGGCATTCATTCTTAAACTATTCAAGATTGGTACGATTTTGGAATGATAAATACTATATACTTGACTAACTCAGAGTTTCTTAAGAAATTATTACTTCTCAGATAGATTCAAGAAGGGGTTAAAGATTGTTATCTAAATAATCCGACAATGATTCTAAAAGATACCTTAGTAAAAATATTATCTGTTGATCTATATTTTTATGAAGATGAACAATATGATGCTTATCATTCCATTATATTGCAAAAGGCAGAACATTTTTCAAGTATAATGAATACTAAGTTAAGAAAAGAAATTTCTAAATACACAGAAAGTAATACCTATTACGGAAGAGGAATAGGGATGGGAATCATTATTTCTAACATGGAGGCAACAATCATGAGCCAAGTATGACCGGGCATCACCACACTATGATAATAAATGTCGACAAGAAGAGCAATGATTAGCAATGTAAAATGCAAAAAGGTGAAAACCCAACTAATAGTTTTCAAATTGCTTTGCAGTTCTAACAGTAACAGTATTAATTAACTTAAAATGGGTATCGCAAAGATTGGAAAACAAAACCAACCCAACATAGGAGAGGGGGTAAACCAAGACAGAGATTCTTAACGCAATGTTTGGTTATTGTCCTTGTTAACGGGGACAGAAGACAAAACATAAAAATTCTGTCCCTCTCCTATGTTTGGTTGTTGTTTCTAAATTTTTGTCTTCTGTCCTTGGATGATAGAAATAAAAGTTTTTGCTCCTCTAAAAAAGAATGACAAAAATTTTTGTCTCCGTCTCCGAGACAAAATACATAAGCAACTTCTAGAAATATCCCTCCTCTCATATAAGCAAATGTTTTATTCTTAATTAATAAATTTTGTACTTATTATTATTATTATTATACAAAATTAATAATAATAATAATAATAATAATAATAATAATATATTATTATTATAAATTTTGCTTTTATTATTATTATTATTATTATTATAAATAATAATACGAATTTTATTCAAGTAGTAATTCAGAATAAAAAAGTCAATGCTTATATAGACACAGAAGCAACTATTTTTATTATCTCTAAACAATTACTAACCTCTTGAAAAAAACTGAAAAAACCTTTACAAATTAAAATAGTCGACAGAAGTTTTAAATTTATTTGATATGTAAGTTATTATAATAATATACTAATTGAGAAGTATACCTTTTCTATTCCTTCTATTTATCAACAGGAATCAGGATTACCTTTAATTATAGGAAATAATTTTTTGAAATTATACAATACATTATGTCAATACTTATATTATATTACATTAAAAAAAACCCTTTTATCAAATCTCTTAATAAAAAATATGTCATTATGTTGTTCTTCTTCTTGCAAAAAGAAACAGTTAGACTCCTTTATTTCACCTCGGGAGTTATCTTTATCTTTCCTTTGAATTGATCCTTATTCTTTTCTTGAGTAGCTAGCTATGCACTTTCCCTAGCCTTTATAGACAACTTTCTTTCCTCTTATACACGTATGGTCATCAACTTATTAATTGAATAATTATTCTTATGTCTGCTACAAGAGATTTTGAAACGTCCATATTAAGGTGGCTAGGTATTGAAAATGTATTACACAAGGAAATACTCAGACATATCAACTTCAAAAGCCTTCAATTGAACCATAATGTCCCTCATTTGCATAATATGCTCACATATAGCTCTAATATCGATGAGATTTTAATATGAGAATCTTATAGTTAGAGTGCTAGTAAATGCCTTATCTGAAGATACAAATTTATAATTTATGGCCTTTAACAAAGCACAGACATTATCATACTGATCAATTAAACCCTGAACACCAGCTGAGATCTTATTATTTATAAACATTACATTGAGGCTATTAGATCTCTCTCACTTTTCATAAAGATCAACCTCATCCAAAAGGATAATTTTAGTAATAGGAGGTGGTTCATCCTTTCTAATAGTATAATCAATGTTTATTCACCCTAAGTGAAGAAGAATTATCTGCTTCCTAAGAGTATAGTTATCACCTCTTAACTTAAGAATATCACATTTCATATTAGAAAAATTCACAGGTTAAATCATTATAAAATAACAATAAACATGCTTATGTCACAAAATTGAGGCAAACTAATATAATCGTGCTTTATCAATGTAAACAACATGATAAAATGAACTAACAACAATAATTTCGTATGGGATAAATTCCTAACTCAAATTATTCATGTGCCTTTATGATGAAACTATCACATTATATTCCATTTCTTCATCTCTATAAGTCAATTAAGAAATTTAACTTGATATTTCACATTAATTAACCATATAAATATAATGAAATTCCTATAGGATGATCTTATTGCACTATGATCAATTATAAATTAGTGCCTTTTATTATATATGATCTTGAAGTTCTCAATACATAAGACTCATTAAAGTTGTTGTGGTTAATCTTTATTTAAGGATGAAGCGTAATACCAGGCTTTATGAATCAATTGATTCAAACACATATAACAATTATATATAGCAAACTCCACGATATATACACATAGAAATAATTCAAGAACAAACTTAAAACATGCTTCAAATTTCAATTTGTCAATCATCAATGAAAGCCCAAATAAAAGTTCATATATTTAGTTTTTGGATCCCCATAGAAGACCAAGTATCAATGCATACCAAGGTAGATCAGGTAAAAATCATGCCCTAATACCAAATTAAAAAAAGACTAACTTCCAACCATTGATGTAGTTAACAAAGTGGAATAAGAGCTTTGCATTCTGTAGAAAAATCACAAAATTCTGATTTTGAATGCTGTAAATCCAAGTTTAATGATTGGATTTTTTGCAACCTTTAGCAATCTTACTTGATGGTATGTCATCCTTACGAGTGCTAGGCTTAGGGGAGTCAAAGTCATTAAAAAAAATGGTTAGAACGGTATTCTTTTGTCAATTAAGAATGCTTTATTAAGATGAAAGTTACCAAGGAAGTTTATGTTAAGCAAAATATTGGACCATTTATTAAAAAAAATTGTCATTATGGAAATCTGTCACGATGGAAAATTGTTAAACGTGTTTTTAACTTAGGGGACGTTTGGTTTGAGCACGGGATTGAGTATGGATATGGGTATAATAGTAGAAGGGAATGAGAATAGGTATGAAAATAAAAATGATGTTTGGTTTGTAACTTGAGTTTCTGTATTAATACCAATAATATTGTTTAGTTTGTTGCATTAATAGGAATGAAACATAAACACCGAAAAAAGTATTTAAGTAATAATAATAATAAGATAATTAATTTCGTATAATAAAATTAATAATAATAATAACAATAATTAATAATAATAATAATAAGATAATTAATTTCGTATAATAATAATAATAATAATGATGATGATGATGATGATGATGATGATGATGATGATGATGACGATGAATTAAAATTCTATAATATAATCATCATCTTCGAAAATATAATAATCTACATTAGTATTGAGATAAATAGATGTCGCCATAGATAATCTAAACTTATCTGAATATAATCCATGCAAGCAAGAAAATGTAATTCTAAATTAATGGAGGGTATAAACTTGATACTTAAATAGAGAAAGAATAATAAAGAGTGTATATAACAGAGATAAAAGGTATAATGTAAAAGAATAATTAAATATTGTAAAAAATAATTCATAAAATATTGTATGCATGTCATAATTAATCAATTAGATTAATTATAAAGGACCTTAGATGATTATGCTCTCAGCTTACAAAGCACCTCTCAGTCCTGAAGCAACTCAAATAATTCAAGCATTCAGTCAACCTTTTACACACATGGATGGCATTTTTGCTCCATTATCAGAAGCATGAAAGTATGTCATTTGTCATCAGTTACGAGACTATCTAGCACACAGATGTACACTCTGTCCCACTACATCAACTACAGGACAACCACCACAAGAAAAGGCCGATTCTCCTGACGACACAACCATCATAATTGAAGAATAAAGTAAAAGGAGAAACAGACAAAAGCAAAATGACAAGCATGCAGGTCCACGTAGACCACAGCTTTGTAAAAAGATGTACATTATTAGGGCATCTTCTTTTTACTTTTACTTTGGCATCTTTGTTTTTTCTTTATGTCAAGTTTGGTCGGCCTCTTTGTTATGGCATTTAGTGATGATGATGATGATGATGATGATGATGATGATGATGG
>JANVCL010000005.1:11277087-11291350 GCA_026546855.1 Erythroxylum incrassatum
TTTCAATCCAAAACACCTGCAATAAATTTCTTAACCAATTCTATACATTTTATTATTATCAAAACATAAGTAGGATTTAATTTGTCAACCACCATTGGTCCAACATACACAATACAATCTTCCCTTCGCAAGCAACAAAATGATGATAATGGATGATATAGTACTATGCATTTGTCATTGGGATTCAACTTGTTAGAGTATCTAATATTGACTAAATATAAAAATATTTAAAAATTTATAAGTGATAAGGATCAACTATCCAAATGATTAGTTATATTCAATTTAGCAACGATTGACCCAAGTACAATTTTTGTTCATATTAAAAATTTTAATACAGCCATCTATGACCTTAATCACATCACACAGCTGCTGTTTGTCCAACTTCTGGTATTACTTGCTTTTTATAATTTGAGTGTTACAGCATTAATTTGAGAACTCCTTGGATCGTTTCTTATTGTAAGTACTTATTATGTGAGTCGGAAGTCTGTAGCCTCGTCAAAAAGCATTCGAAATAAGTTAAATGAAGAATTGGTCATGGTAATGGTAGATTTGGAGTATTTATTAATAAGGCCTTAATTTCGAAATAAGCAATGATTAATTAAATACATTCTATAACAGAATATGTCATATGCCACTATACGGTTCATGTTTTCTTAAGATTAATAAACTTATATCTCTGGCCTGACTAACTGGTTTTGCCATCCGTCATTATACTTTTGTCTTTTTTCTTTTTATGAAAAAGAAAATGATAATGAACCTTGCATTTCATGCACAATGCCCCGCAAGATATAATACCGCCATACTTGCCTAATGTGCTGGGTGTAACTTCTGTTTGCTTGTACTTTTTATAGTTCTTGAAGAATCAGAAACGATCGTGCGAAGTTGAATCCATGCTTGGCCTTTCCGTGCATGGTCGGTTGAAGAAGACAAAGTTAGAGAAAAGAATGGTGAAATATAGTCATTATTTTTATAGTCAAAGAGACTTTAACGCGTTAAAAGTTACGAGGCATTAGCTGTATTACTGCTGGTGTTTATAGGACACTGAAAAAAATACTTGATTTGGTAGTTGGTTGAAATTTAACTCATATAAACTCAATGTGGTGTGACTTATGTTAGATAATTTAGATCTTTCATTTTCCCTATGTAAAAAGAAAAGGAAAAGTCTTTCATTTATTTTATACACACATTAGGACTTATACCCAGTTTTATTCAAAAAGATTTTCTTTTATCTTTTTTTGAATATAAAAAGTCAACGAATCCAATGCACAAAGCTTTCCGTTTTGCAGGAATTTAAAAGTGGTCATAATGTACAAGATCTTTTTTTATATTTTTACAAAGAGACTATTTCAATTACTTAGATCTGTGACCTTATAATTACAAATAAGCAACTTTACTAATTACTTCAAGACACACCTTCAAAATGTTATATAATATTATAATGGTCACCACTTTCCTTTATGCAATATCACGGACAAACCTATCGTTCCTTCGAATAGCAAGAGTGTATGTCAACAAATGAGAAAGATATAGCCATAATACCAACAATATATAAAATTTTGGTCAATAAAATTTGATTTTAGAAGTGATTTATGGTGTACCAAAAAACTTTTAAAATAAAATACTAATCATTTAAAGTTGAGGGTTATAAATGTGGCTTTGGAATATGTAGTCTAAAAAATACGGTATATATATTATAAAATAATAATAGTATCCGAGAGCTTGCCGGCTTGGCAAGCATCAAATATGCCATTGGACGTTTTATAAATGCAAATTGACTATGAATCTTAAAATATTCCATGGAATTATACTGTATTGGGGTGTGATATATTCGTTTCATATGGTATATAACGTTATCAACAATTAAAATATTCCTAAGCTTTCCTAGGCAATATTGCAGAAATTGTATTTTAAAAATGCCGAGCACTTGCAAGTTGCAAGGATTAGTGTTGGCTTTCGGTACCATCCGATAGCTCAATTTTATGGTTATTCACTAACTTAAAGAAGTTGGGATGTATCAAACAAGCTACTAGTCAAAGTTATGGCATAATTAAATTGATGCACGATTAGGTTATTGATTAATAAATTGTGAACTAAATTCAGACGTCATTGGAAGTAACTGCTCCACTTTTTATTTTTTATTTTATACTTCTAGCACTGAAAATAAATGACGTTACTCAAATTATTCATTGTTTGGTAGAAGAGAAACATTTTTCAGTTGTCTACACCTGGGAGTTGGGGTAATACAACTACAACTACCAAGTCTTGAAGAAAATATGTGTTTTGTCATCGATGAAAGTGAAAAATATTTACTTCTAAACTATCTGATCGACAGAAAAGTTCTGATTTGGCCATCGGGCCTAGTGGTTCATTCAGAACTTTTATTATCATAGTCTTATTAACTTTTAGAGTTCTTAATTACTTTGGACTTGTATTACTAAACGGTTCTAACTAGAGTCTGTTTTTTTTTCCAATTTTATTCTGTCTTATTTTGTCTCATAAAATCTTAATTATTTATTTTGCGAGCTCTATGTTGATCTCATGCAGAACCCACATAAATAAATGGCTGAGATTTATTAAACACAATAAGACATCATAATATTGGACAGAAGATTTGAACTCTTTCAACTGTACCTATTCATATTCGGCTTTCTTTTCTCTTTTACGGCCGTCACGGATTACCATCAGTCGTTTATATGAAGCCATACTTTGGTAATAAAATCTATAAAATTGAAAATAAGATGTGATTACTGATGAGTGATAATAGTGTATATATTTACATGACTCCACAGGAACAAAGTTAGGTTTTGTACACTCAACTCCAAAGGAAATTCAAAGGGAAAAAAAAAACCCACAAACTGATTTTTATAGTATGATGTTAGCTCTTGAGCTTAATCCAAAGAAAAAGGATGTCAGCATGAAAATCTGGTCTCAGCGGCACAAAAACATCTCTGTCATTGCTTCCAAAATCTACATATAACTTTTTATTTAATTCATTTAAATATTTTTTCCTCCACGGTCATTTCTTTTCTCGGAGACAGTATTTCTTAGCCATGGAATTGGCCTTGGGGGACGTATTCAACAATCAAATTACTCTAAAGAAAATGACAAATGTAGAATCTTATATTATTGAGTCATCCCCTTAAACTCCAATATACCCGTATCTCTTTCCTGATAATGAAACTATACCTATTATTAAACACCCTAAATAGTCTATATACGAAGGGTATTTTGCTCGAGAGTCCTTAAACTTAGCCAAGACACAAGAATTGATTATATATCTTTTTTTTGTAATATTATTTTATAGTAATTACACGAAAACTTCTTTCGGGGGTACAGCATGTTGTAATCCCGTCCCGTGTGCTTGGAACTACAAGTTTCCTTGATATAGTTTAGCTGAGGATTATTTCTGATTCTTCCCTCAAAACTTCACTTGTTTTAGATGACATGCAACCTTGTGGGAGTTGATTTTTTTTTTTTTTTGTAATGTTACTGTAAATTGTTTGGCATATTATATTTATATATGCATACAAATGCAAATGTTGTTTTTGGTGTTGTTGTTATTAGTACCATTTGTCTTTACGACCACTTGCGGTTTATGTCTTCTTGCGTACGCACAAATGCAATGGTCAACTGATTGCCGCTTAAAGGGTGAGTAGGTACAGATACAGTCTCCTTTCACTAGCAATTTCTCTGTTCTAGTTTCTTGCAGAGGAGGTGTTTTCTTCATTACCAAAGTCATTACTTTGTATCGTTTTTCCTATATAGGAGTAGCGCTTGACTAGAGTTTCAGCATCTAGACTGCAGAGGTTATAGGATTCCCAGCCTTTTGCTTTATAATTTTTGGGAAATAAATGTTTGGGATCATGCTTTCCATTGATAGGAACGATCCAGACATCATGTATTGAGGAGTTTGGTCTTGGTTTTTGTCGAAAATTATTATTGTGGTTCGTGAAGTCGGAGAGTGAAGGTGAGCACTATAGGAGCTTCTATCATTGGGGTGAAGGAGAGAAAATTCAGATGGACACACAGGGAAGAGGGTTTTCAGACATCTACAGGAACACAAGTGAAGAGTTGTTTATCAAATCCTTGATGGAGACATCAATTGGCATGTCTGCACCTACCATGGAAATGTTGGGATTCAAGAATCTTTCTCAGAACCTTCGCACAGATAGCGAAGAGCTCTTCAAAAGTTGGCTTACAAATGGAGAGGCAAGCAACCCAAAATAAAGAAACTTCTTTTATGAGTTTGGTAGTCATGCAGTATTCAGCTGAAGAATCTTAATTCAGCTTTGAATGTTATTTTCAGCTCTTTTCCTTCTTCAACAAGAAGAAAAGTGTGTTTTGTTGCAGGCACTTCTTTCTTTGAAAATTTGTCATTTTTATTCGTGTTTTTTTCAAAAAATTGCAGCAGAATTTTTGGCTTGACCAAACGAAATTATGTCAAGAAACTGATTCAAGCATGAGCGACTAACAATCTGAAATAGCAAGTTTTAACAATTCAATACCAGTTGCTCATACGTGGTGTTTGATTAAACTATTAATTTTCTTTTTCAATTTCCCCTCGCAATTCTGAATCTGATTGCTGCATTTCTAATTCCTCTTCCAGACTAATGTCTATCCATCAGGCACAGCACATCGGGCACGGCAATCATCACGTAGGTTAGTGGATTTATTTAAGTCACTGAATTGATTCCATCTATGCTTGCTACTAACACTCTATCCATAGTCCCTACAAATTGATAATAGAAAGTCTTAACTTTAGTTTGTTGATCACACTTGCATCGTTATAGCAACATTTGAAATTCCGAAAGCATTTGGTTTTGAATTGAAGCTTTGTGCTTTCAGAAAGATACTTGTGTCACCTCTTTAGGAGTTAATGACGTTTCTTTTCCTTTCTTCTGGTGGAATTAATTCCTGTTGCAGCACCGCCATTTGTTGAATTATAGTTCAGTTCCATAAGGCATCTCTGTCCAAAAATATATCACAATTTTCGTTACAGGATTTCCACTGAGCTATCAAATCTGTCAAATCAGCATCACGGGGGAACACTGCTAAAGAAAAGAAGCAATTATATATTTGCACAAATCAATCCAGTAGACGAAGAAATCTCTGAAGATCTCAACCAAGACTCAATCAGGTTTCTGCAGCCCCCTTTCTATCTGCTCTACGTAATTTGACGTCTGCAGATCCTAGTATCTAGTACCGATGAGCATCCTGATGTTCACTCTTAATTTCCTTGTAATGATTGCCAGGGATGCTGCGGAGAGAAGTATGCAAGCCAGTAATTTATATCTGGCCAAGGTTTTTGATGTTTTGTTTGTTATTCAGTGAAACTTGAGGTTAAGGAGGATTCTTTGAAGGTTTCTTATTTCATCTTTGATTTTATACAGGCCTGGTTTCATAGTTGTCAACCCATGACGAGAAGTAGATCGTCTGAGCTACGGTATCAATGTTCTCAACAACAGTAAAATTGTTGGAGCTACTGATATAGTATTTCTGTATTTCTTGCAGAAATGTTGATATTACATATGGTAGAGATCATCATTTTCTAATCGGAGACTGCTTCTTTTTCAGGAAAAGGTATGCTGCCATGCAAACTTCTCACTCAACTTTAGGCATGGGACCAGTGCAGACTGCTTCTGAGGTTGGTATAAACAATTTGAAACAAGAATTCGCAGATCCAAACGGTTTCGCCGACCTCCCAATGCATGACGCTGCCAATCAATTGGATGCATTCATTTCCACCCCCAATTCTTCTTCCTCTACCTTCAACAACCCACAGTTCGGAAATGGGGACAGAGTTTCCTCTGTTGTAAACATACTAAAGGGTACACTAGAACGCAAGAAACTAAACAAACAGATAGACAAAGAAACTGTTGAAGATAGTTGCAACGCACTTCCCCTAGCTCAAGAAGTAATAGTTAACTATGGTTATGTTCAAGGAAACGGAAATAGCATTCTTGAGACTCCAGGCACGTATCAAGAAATAAGCCCTGTCCAACTTAAAGGTCCTGGGATATTGCAGAGCTTTCAAGGATCCATACCTTTTGACTTGGATGGTTTTGGAAATCCTGTAAATGCAACTCAACTAACTGCAGTTTCCCGGGAACCTTCTCAGAGTGAATCTTCTGCCGCTGCACCAGTGGTTTCATCTGGTTTTGATGTATGCGACGGTCCCAGCAACTCAAATCAAGCGCCAACCATCTGCGAGAGCTCCAAAATAGAGGTTGAAAACCGAAGAAGCTCAGAAAATGGATCTAGAGTTAAAGGTACACACAATCATCTGCATATATTATTAGTTTGCTTCTTCAGATGCCAATTTTTCTCCACATCTGATCTGAAAATTAAGAGGGCTGTTCATTACACTCACTTTCTTATCAGTTCACTTCGAGGTGAAGTACTGTTTAAAATAGATAACGTTAATTTGATAATTTTTCTCAACTGTCAAATTCTTCTATGTTGCTTTGCATATACCACACGACCCTTCTTAACTTCCTGCTACTAACTATAGGTTCACCAGTATATCTTATCACTTTGAAGAAGAGCCGAGCATTTAACCATGGAACCTCTTCATTCTACAAAAAATGCACCTCACATTCTGTATGTAGATGACAACAACATAGAATTTCAACTCAGCCTTTGCCACATACAATCATGGACATAATCCAGAAATTCCTGCCATAAGTTGATAGGAGTTCTTTGGCTCTGAATAGCAGAACCATTTTACACTTTGAAATTGTAGATGAATCCTAGTTCATGTGTTGTTGAAGAGAAGTTATTCATATGCAGATATCAGAGAGCGGATAATTGACAACTTGAAGGATGATAGAAAGGTATTCCTATTTCTTTGATGGAAAACAATACTTGACCAACCTTTTGTTCCATTCCCTTGATTAAATCTAATAATTTGGTGTAGAAGGGAGGTCTAGTCCGATATGGATCTGAGACATCAGCTGTTTCAGGTAATCACTTCTCCTGTGAACTTTTCTGGCATGACATGGAACTCTTCGATATTTGTTGCTCTCTGTAGGACTGCATTAACGAAATGTCCAGTGCTTCACCTTTTAGTTCTCCTCTTAAATGATAAACACACTCAAACTGCAAATGTATGTGATGTTGAATCTTTTTAATGCACATCAGCGTTAAAATTGAGTCGTCTTTCTAACGTCTCAATAAGCAATTAAGATGTGAAATAATTCCACATCTTGTGGTGTTTGCCTCCGCTATGTGATCATATTAACTATGTGTAGTACTCGATGAAGAATAAATAGTTTTTACATTGCGGATGTTATTTAGTAATTGTTATGTGTCACATCATTCTCTCTGACCAACAATTATTCTGCCAGTTGAAAAGGTGGATCCAACTAAAAAACGCAGAGTGGAGCGCTCGCGAAAGTAAGCATGGTCATATTCGTATCATCTTCTTCATTGGAAATTTTTCATATCATTTGGAAGCTTAGCCTAATTTATCAGATTGCTGCCAATTACGAAGTGTCTGTCATTTTTCCAGTGCTTAGGCCAATGACTCATATGGAGTTCTTTTTCTGCACATGAAAGAAAGAAAGCATCAAAAGAGAAATTAAGAAAATTTTAATTAAAAACTACTCTACATTGACTTTGATTTTGCTATCCCAGAATAGCTCAAGTCAGGATTATGAAATACTTTTCTGAATGTGTCTGAATACACGATATGAGTGCAGAAAAATGAATTAGAAACTGAATCTACCTACGTAAATACAGAGGTCAATCAATACATGTATATATATGATTATGCCCAGGAAGCTTTGACTTACATTGCATTTTCTTGGGGATGTAGAATGGCCGAGGCAAAAGAAAGAAACTTGGTTCCGGCAGTTCCGTCTGATATGCAAGCAGTAATGAAGAGGTGTGAAAATCTTGAAAAGGAAGTCCGGTCACTCAAACTTAACTTATCTTTTATGAATAGGTAATGCCATACTTGTTCACTTGCAATTGCGTTATCAGAAACTCGGAATAAGTTTTGTCAGCCAACATTATGGACCCAGTGGTTCAGTTTTTCTTTGCTGTCTCAGTTCTGTAAATTGTTAGGACTCGTATTACAAGGTGTTCTGCTTTGAGAGTTTATGCAATAACTGGACCCTTTTGGAATTATATTTCAGGAAGGATTCTGAGCAGACTAAGCAGATTGAAGAACTTCAGAAACAGAATGAGGAGTTGACGGAAGAAAAAGAACGCCTGCTGGAAGAAATTGAGAGGATCCTTTCAGAATCAGGCAAGATGTAACTTAATATTTCATTGTACATCTTAGTACAAAGCCCAAACAGCAAGTATTTGGTAGAAAGCTGAAAATTTTTTCAAGGAGGTTGAGCATATAATATCGTAAGCAAGGCTTGTATGAAGGAGAAAATATGGAGCCTGGTAGCCATGTTGTAGCATTATGTGTGCCTGAAGTCACTAGTCCACCAGTATATAAGATGCATGGCAAACTATATATATCTATTCAACTCTAATTGCAACCTCACAATTTGACTTTGGCAAAGAAGTTGTGAAAATGTCGAAGCTCATATTTGCCATGAATTTAAACATTTTTGCTCAAAGCCCTTATTCTAACATCTCAAAAGCTGTATGCATGAACCAAAGCTTGCTGAATGCAGAAAAAAGTAATGTATTTATTAAAAACAAGTAAATACCCAAGCACCCTGGCCCAAAAAAGGGAAATACCCAACGCACGATTTTTATGTGTAGTTATCAAATACCATTGATGCAACTAATTAGTTGTAGGAACTTACGTTTGAACATGAAGGAAATATTAAATAATACAAGAATATATAAGGCAACTTAGTAAGAGGTTTGATTGTAAAAAATATATATTTAATTTTACAATAATAATTCAAACTTTAAAAATTATGCTAAAATTTTCTAATTTTTAATTTGTTGAGAAAAATAGTCTAACGTTAACATGTATGATGTGACTCGTGTTTTATTTTTGTTATGTAATTTTTATTATTAATAAATTTTAAAAAATAAAAACTCAAATGTTCACTACAATAGAAACTACATTTAGCTAAAAGTTCCGAAATCATAATTAATAGTCAATAGCGTCGTTTTATATTTTCACCAAAAATGTCACCAACTCTTTGTAGCTGAAAAATATTGACAACGTTTTCCTCTAATTGTCACCAATAATTTTTTTCTACTTTTTATTTTCGTAGCAAAAAACTATTAATAATGTTTTGGGAAATCGTCGTTAATACCTTTTAGTTACGCTTAATTTTTGTAGCTAAAATTATTTCAGATATGTAGCTAAAAATTACTATATTGATTATATTATATTGTAATATTTATTTAATTATTAATTTTAATTAAATATAAGAAAATATTATTAACATTTTTAATTAAAATGATATAAAAATAAAATAAAGTTATTTACTTTTAAATTTATTTAATATTTAATTTATCATAATATATTTCTATTGAAAACTTTTATTTTTTATTGAAAAAAAACAATTCTCTTTTTTACAATAGATACAATGTAATTCAACTATATTCTGAATTATCATATTTATTTTAAAATATATATTTATTATAAGATCATTATAACTTCTTCACAAATATGTATTTATTATAAGATTATTATAACTTCTCCACATATATCTATTATCAAAAAGAGAATTGATTTCTCTTTTTCTTTGAACTATTACCATCATCATGATTAGATTAATTGTGATGTCAATATCTATTCTCTTTAGTGAAAAGTAAATCATTGCTAGTTTTTGATGTTTTAAAATTATTTGAGAAATCGAAAATTAGATTTTGAATACGATAGCTTTCATCATAAAAGTTTGATTTTTATTTTTTCATTTTTAACATAGGATATTAAAATTTTCTCTTTATTTTTCCTCTGTCACAAATATGATATCATTGATATATCTTTATGATATATTGTCAAACTATTAGTGTTTTTTTATGCCTACATACTTTTTCTAATTATATACAGGTGTTTTGTTCTTTTTCTAGTCCAATTGTGTTATAGGTAGTTTATATGATAAAAGCATTTGTTTGGAAGTTAAAAAAAGAAAAAAAAAAGTGGAACAGTTAATTGAATCCAAAAAGAAACAATTAATAAATTTATTAAAAGAGTAAACTCCTCTAGTGAGAATCATGAGGAATTAGGTGAAGGTAATTTCGACATTAAAAAAATTTGAGTGATGAGATTCATATTCATGAGGATATTAGTAATTTGAGTGAGCAAGATCATCTACCAAATACATCAAAGTTAGAAAATTTAAGGGCAAATGAGCAACTAATCTTTATGTTAGATATTGTGATTCTAAAAATTGGGATAATCTTAATAATAGAGTAAGAGTCATTTTAGTTATAAAAAGGGTTTGTAAGATAATTGAATCTCGTCTTTCCTTTAGACAATGACTCTTGACATTTTTCATATTCTTATTATTCTAGAAAATTGAGTAATAGAGAAATTAGTGATAGAAAATAGTTGATTTACTCTAAACATATAGATAAAGTATATTGATTTTGTTGTAAGTTGTTCAAATTTAATAGCAAACAAAGTGTATTAGCAAATAATGGATTTAGAGAGTGGAAGCATCTCAATGAGAGACTTGAAGAACATGAGAATAGTATTGAGCATATGACTAACACAAGGACTTGGAATGAATTAAGAGTAAGATCGAGCAAAAATAAAACAATTGATAAAGATTTGCAACAAGAAATTGTATAAAAGAAAGAATGTTGAAAACAAGTTTTGATAAGAAAAGTTTCTATTGTGAAATGTCTTGCTAAATATAATTTGGCTTTTTCCAAGATCTAATGAGAAACTTTACAGAGATAGTAATACTAATTTTTTGGGATTAATTGAGATGATTTCTAAATTTGATGTAGTAATGCAATATTATGTTAGACGTAATCAAATTCATAAAATTCATCATCATTATCTTGGTCACAAAATTCAAAATGAGTTGATTTCTATGTTGGCCAATAGTGTTAGCAGTTCTATCATAAGAATTATTAAAGAGGTGAAATACTTTTATATTATTCTTAATTGTACCTCAGATTTGAAACATTAAGAACAAATGAGTTTATTGGTAGGATGTGTGAATATATCAATCAAAAAATAAAAATAGAGGAGTACTTTTTAGAGTTCTTAAATGTAGACGTCACATTTTTTTGATAAATCAATAAAATTTATAAAAATGAAAATGAAGGGAATATGTACAGCACAGAGATTTGGAGCCCAAAATCTCTAAACCCAAAGAAGCTAGAGGGAGGTGCATCCCTGCCCCATACCCTAAATTAAAAACAAAACAAAACCAAACCCTCTAATAGCGCAGAGATTTGTAGACGACACATTTGGATTGAGACTTTTCAATGAATTATTGAATGTATTTAATTCTTTTAATCTGAATATCCATAATGCAAGAGGTTAAGGTTATGAAAATGGTCCTAATATGAAGGGAAAACATCCAGAGGTTCAAAAGCGATTACTTGAAATAAATCTTGAGAACATTAAATATGTCATATGCTTGTCATAATTTTAATCTTACTCTTAGCTATATGACATATTATAATGTTAAAGTTGTTTCATTTTTTAGAGTTTTGCAATGATTTTCAAGTTCTCCTAAAACGTGGAAGGTTTTACTTGAAAATGTTTTGGGCTTAACCATGAAATCAATATCTGACACTTGTTGGGAGAGTCGAATAAAAAGTATTAAATATATTAAATTTTAAGTTCCTCAAATAAGATTGCTCTGATAGAATTATCTATATCTTTTGATGACGCTAATTCAAATAGGGAAGTGGAAAGTTTGGTTAGTATACTTAAGAGTTTTTAGTTTTTACTTGATATGATTATTTGATATGATATTTTATTCGCTATTAACATGATGAGTAAAAAGTCGTAGTTTAAATCTATGTGCATTGACGCTATCATAAAGCAATTAGAATGTGTGATGGTATTTTTTTTTCAAATATAGAGACGAAAGGTTACCTCTAGTATGATTATTGTCAAAAGTCTCAAATATGAGATGAATACAGAGCCTACATGTAACATCCTACCCTCGACGGAAAGGGTATAATAGTAATTTGGACAAGGATGAGAGTGATTGGGACTAATTAGGAATTTTCATGCATACTGGTATTTGTGAACAATGAAATTTTTGCACATGAAAAATAACTGTACATGCATTCATGACATTCTCGGTATTTGTGCCTAAATGAAATTTTGTTGTAAATAATGTGGTATTTGTGTTTAAAAAATTATTTGGAGTGATTCTTTGTGTGTTTTATATTTTAAGGAAATTTTTCGGGAAAAATTCTCGGATCGGAAAAAATCGCCAAGTGGCTAACCAGTTGGTTTTCGGTATCAAAAATTTCTGTCCAATGGCACTACAATATTGGGTACATTATTTTGGACTTGGAATTAGGGCTATTAGAATTGAATGGGTCAAAGATTCATTTCATTAAGGTTTAATATTATTAAAAGTTTGTCTTTTGCTTATTTTGTCCTTTCCTTTTTATTGGACAAGTGTCTTTAAATTCATTAATGTTTTTGTCTTCTTCTATATTTCACCCACGGCTCTTCAACTCATTTGCACCAAATGATTATTTCTTTGTGTTTTCTAGACCTCACCACCGAAACCTCCTCACATGTTCTCCTTCTTTGATTTTCGTCATTGGTTTTAGGTAAATTACCCCTCTTTCTCCTACTTTAAACGTTTCTTTTTATGCCATACAAGCTTAAAACCATTTGTCTCCCTTGATATGGTGAGTGTCGTGTGTGAGGTTGGTGTGAGTGGAAGTTCATGATTTGGAGTATTAAGTGAAGGATTGAAGAGGTGGAAGCTTAGGTAGGTAAGTGTATGTTTTAAGCTTTAATTATGCATTTAATGAATGAATTAGTAGTTGGATGCATTAAATGGAACTTATTGTGCATGAATTATGATGTATTGTGCTTTAATTTCATAAAGCATGGCTTGATTGTTTGGGTATTCTACGGTAAGGGGGCGCTACACAAAAGCCCTTTTACAAATAGAGTGGCTAAACACTTATATTACTAGTCTCCAACAAGTGGCAACTTATATTCTAAAAGCCACCACTAGACTCCTTATATAGGAGTTAAAGACAAAAGGCCTATGTTATCTAGCCAATATAGGACAAGGACCTTATATATATAAAAGATCAAAGATTGAAGGCCTATTTCTACAAACAACGTGGGATGAAGGCTAATATACAAAATTGAGGCAAACATATCGTAATTTACTATCCTTTTTCTAAATATGTGATGTTATTATAAGATAGTTAAAATATATTTGATATTTTAATTATAATTCATATTATTTGATTTATTAGGTATTTGATATATTTTACCTAATAAATCAATATCATGTCGGCTAGGTACAAAGTTTGATTATAGTTTATATATTAAAAAAGGAATCCTAACTTAATACTCTAAAGTTTTGGATTCAGCAATAATATTTTTCTTATATATAAATCACTCTTATTTTAAAATGGATATCAAAAAATTTAATAAATATCTTTAGAAGTGTATTATATTTTTTATCTTAAATAACTTTTCCATATAATATAACCAATTTTTGGACAAGTACAAGTATGGTTGCTCATTTTTATGAAAAAATTGTCTAATCTATACTCAACTTCATACTCATCAATTCCATTATAATCAACAAAGCAACTAAAGTTTTCTCTAAGATCATTAGAACTCTTAGTTACATATTATGATCCTATTTATCCCCAAAACAACTTTTTTTTAATGCATCCTCTTTATCACTATATTTCTAATATTCTCAAAATAGGCTTCAACTATGCCTCCAATATCTAACTATTGAAGCTATTATTACCCATATAAGTATATTTAGCGTTGATATTGAAATATGCCTTGCATTATGTCTCTTTGGGATATTTCAACAAATCTTTAAAACAACCTAGCCTTAATTCATTTAGGACATGCAATTAATCATCAAAATCATGGATAAAAGTGGGTTTGGCTATCCTCTAAAATTGAGAATTTATATCATCTCTATTCCATCTTTGCCTCTAACTAGCAGAAATGCGCCTTACACATATTCTACACTCATCATTTTGTATTAGGTTTTTAATTATATTAAGAAAAATCTTAGAGAAACGTCTTTTAAAAATCCTATAACTCTTAGAGAAAGAATGATGAAGTTTCACTCCACTCTATCAAAAGCCTTAACAATATTAACCTTAAGAGGACAATTCTTGCATGAACCTATTAGCTCATAAT
>JANVCL010000005.1:11299959-11313532 GCA_026546855.1 Erythroxylum incrassatum
GTATTTATTAATAAATATTATATAAAATATTAAAATAAATTTAAATAAAAATAATTTATTAGTAATAAAAATAAAATTAATTTATTTTTAAGTTTTATTTAATTTATAATTATTATTCGTAATAAAAATATTTATTATTATTTTCAAAATTTTGAAAAGGGGGAGGGGGGAAGAGAGGTAGGAGGGAGGGAGAGAATTTTTGAAAATTTTACAAAAAAATTCACCAATGTTTTTAAATTTTCGGTACTAACTGATATTTTGAATATCGGCGGTATCGATGGTCGGTGGATACCGACCGATACCGACCAATATTTAAACCTAGTACTATCAACCTGGTACCATACCAGCCAAAATTTAGACCAGAGTTATATACTCTATATAATAACAACAAAAAAATGTTAATCTCATTTTACCGTTAAGCGTAATGCTTTCTTTTTGATAAAATTGAGAGTATTTTCTTTTAGCTACTAAATTGTCGGAATAATAATAAATAGCATTCTTAAATTTACCTACAAGACTTGACACTCTTCCTATAAATAAAAATTATGTATATTTTATTTTCGCCCATATTTTTCTACCATACGTAAGAAAAAATATGATTAATGCATTTTAAAATAATTATCAAGAAAACTAAACAATTCTCTGAATGATTAGTGATAGTTGTCTTTTCCCCAAGATTTTCTGTTTTTTACTTGCATTCACCTTTTCCTGTCAACCCAGACTACCTTCTTCGAGTTCGCACCTTTCTTTATCAACTACAGAATTCTACAGACTCCAAACTCCTTTCTAAACGCTTTCCAACTCACCCATGAATTCTTATCCAAGTCTGTAACAAATTCCCCCTACTCATCCACAATTGACCGCTTCTTTCAATACATATAGCAAGCTTCTCATCCACAATTTAACGGAACAGGCAGTTGTTTCACCCAAAAAATGTTTACACTTAAAGTTTCAATTTTTAATCTAGTAGACAAGCACCAAGTAGGCTGGTGGAAAGAGTAGAGACAAAACAAGGAAAACAACTCAAACTCTAAAATTTAGAATCCAACATGGATAAAGCACAAAGCTTTATGCCTAGAGCCACAAATGATGAGAGTTTAATGAGATCTAAGACTGAATATGCTGTGTAAAAATGCTTTAGAAAGTTAATTCATTAGGATATTCTACATAATCGGGCCGTACACAAATTGTAATTGCAACTTTCTAGCTTTTAAAAATTGATTATTAGAAAGCATCAGTGTCCAGTTGAGAGAAAAAGATTACCAATTAAGGCTATACTTGGTTGAATGGTTATTAATAGAATATAATATTATTATATCGTTTAAGACGAGAGTTTATAATGAACTAAAATAAAATAAGATAGAAAGGGAATATTTCGCATTACATCTCATTTCATTCTAAACAGTAAAAATAAGTTACCTCCAATTTAAAGGGTTTAGATTGGAATGTAAAATGATAAACATTTCATTATATTACATTATGAACCTTTATTCTAAACAATATTTCACTATATTATATTATGAATCTTTATTCCAAATAACATTTTATTATATTACATTATGAACCTTTCCATATCTCTCAAATAATAATTTTCTAATATTACATTCATTTCATTATAAACTATTATATTATATTCTATTTCATTTAATTCAAAACTTTACGTCCAACCAAACATAGCCCCGATGAGGAAGACACAATTGAGTTTTACATCAGAATTACCGCACCAGAAATAGGAGAACTTTCAGTGTCATTAAACTTGGATTAAGGAGAGATAGAGCACGAAAAAGATAGGACGAAGAAGAAGCAATTAAGTGAAACAGAAGATAAAGCAGCAATTATGTGAACACAAGATGAAGGAGCAAGGCGATAAATAGGAAAATCCGAGATAATACAAACCAAGGAAGCGACCGATGCTAGGCGAGGGAGAAAGAAAATAGGCGTAGTTCTTACGTAGAAGAAAAGGGGTCCCTTCCAAGATTGGGGTTTTTCATTTTTTAAATTTATTACGTGATAAACATAAAACACGACAACTAGGACGATGTATTAACAGATTAAAAATTAGAGCATTTTAATATCATTCTTTAAGTTTGGGCTAATATTATAAAATTGAATAAAATTTATAATTTTGTAATTATTGTAACATTGTAAAAATCGCATATAAAACTATTTCATTCAATAGTCAACACAAGGGACTCAATTTACTGGGCAAATTTGGCCCCAAAGGCAATGAAGTTCACACCAACATCATCAGAAAGAGACCATCGTCCTGTCAAGGGGTTGTAAAAGAATCCAGCCATCTCTTTGACCTGGATACACACAATTCAAAACAAAAGACTTTATCACAGGAAGATAAGATGCAGTGCAAGTATTGCAAGTGTCAAGATCCAATCTTACATCAATGGAAGCACGTCGTAGGATCAGCACTAGCTCTTCTGGAGTTAGGAAACTTGACCATTGATGCGTTCCCTTGGGAAGCTGCCAATGGTTTGTATGTCAAGAGTCCTCAGAAACTAAACTTTGGGAGTTACAGCACAATATACCAGATACTAAAGAAAGTGGAGAAAGTTGAAATTATTGGATATGGGTGCAACAAATGTTCTCTACAGCACTGTCAATGAAGCATTTCATATGTGCCCAGGAGTACTGACGAACATAATTTTAATGCATTCTCGTGTCTAACAGTGGACCAACTATAAGGAAGTGAATTTGTCATGGAAATACTAAGATGACATCCTTTAAGTGCGTTTTAAACATCCAAAAAGGACAAAGAGCAACAGTAAGAATTGCTCAGGAACCATCGCAGGCAAATGAGGCCTATCTAAGTGATGCCACAAAGCCCTAGCTAATCCTATCCATAGTCGATATGAAATCAAGGCCATTACCGAAGTCCCTGCTCTTGTAATTATTTCAGAAGCATTCTATATAAGTTTCCTTTTCAAACAAGACCCATTTGTTTTAAACCCTATCGCATGTAATCAACATTGACAAGCAGGAAGCCTTGACAACGAAGGTGTTGTTTGGTGAAGGCAAGAAACTATCAATAATTACTACAAAACTGGAAGATTAAGAGCCATACCCAATTAAGAATGTACTCTGCAGCAACAATTGCAGTTGCATATGCTCTTACAGAGCGGTTGATTGTTGAAATCAGAACAGCTCCCCCAGGATCAGTTAATGCAGAGAGAGACTTACAGAACTCAGCAGGATCTGCTACATGCTCAATCACCTGAAGTTTAAACTTATCAGCTCATAAGTGAACTGAGAGCAGGCACCGTAAATAAGTTGAGAAAAATTAAAAGTAAGTACATCAAGAAAGACCCGAGTTTCAACCTGTACTTTCATACCCTCAATGAATACACAATCAATCTTCCCATTATTAGAGTGAACTGATTTCCCGTAAATAAAATATAAATTAACATAGAATACATAGATAAAGGCACAATTTCACATTTATGTTCAGAATAAAATCCACAAACAAATCTTTCTTTCTTGGAAGCTGTATATTGCATGGATATCCAGTAACTGAGAGAGACAGATCACACCTCTAGTGCAATCACAGCATCAAATTTCCTCTGTTCTTCAACCAGCTTTTCTGTCATCAAATTGCACTTGTATGAGTTACCTTTATTCCAATTATACAGTGGTCATGTACTTGACTCAAAAAGAATGAAACTAAGGATCTTGGATTTTTCATTCCAATGCAAAACAAAGATGAAATCACAGAGAGCATGAGGTAGAGGACATAAAATGGAAAAGTGATGAATGTCTTTCCATTTGATTATGATTCATACATCTCAATAACCACCTTCTGGGTTCACCACTAGATGCACATGAAGAGATGCATGCAAAATAAACATAAAGTATTTATTGCCATGAGTGAGTGAGCATGCAGTCGATCACCATTGACTATGAAGGTCCGATCAGCTCACACCAAGTAACAGATATTGATAGACCAAGAAATTACACAGTAGAGAGGTTCTTCAAAAACAAATGCATTGCATCTCACAAACTGCATGCTGAAAAATGAGCAAAGGAGAAAATGAAGTATAGTGAACTAATGAGTTCCATCTATCAAAAAGTAATAAAATGTTTAGTTTCTAAGATGGGCAAGCTTGCTAGAAGAGGAAACATTGACAACTTGGCAAGAATCAGGTTGCTGAAAGGATTGAAAAATAAACAGAATAGTCTTGTACCAGCTGTTGTGCAACAGTATTCAATTGGCGAAGTTGCTGAATCCAAATCCTGTAGAGAGAATGACAAGTTAAAAAGCTTTAGACCTAACAATAGTATATTCCAAAAAGATGACGCTGAACTGGAATAAGTTGGATTTCATGATTAATGAAAACAGGAAATAAGTAAAAATTTTAGAAAAATTGAAAAATAATCCTCTATCTTGGTAATGTCAGATGTGTAACCCGATGTCCCAAAGTCAACTGAACATGACATCAAACTAACTGTTTCAACATCAACTGTTCTAAGAAGCTGATTGAATAAGGTTCTCAATTTCAGATAAGCAAGGCTAAAATGTGCAGGAAAGATGAAAAGAAAGTTGATCTCAAGCTATACATCATTCTCAACTCAGTTGCCCAGTTTTCCTATATCCATCAGCTAAATGGAGATTTATCACGGCCCCACTACTTTTCAGAGATTGACAAGACAGAATGCCCACACAGAATAATTTCTACGACTGGAACAGCAGCAATCAAATTGCAATCACATATTGCTTGTAAAAATATTTCACCGCGAATACCCTTTATTGAGTAGAAAGAATTTAATTATCTTTTACAAAGATCAAAATTAGAATTCCAGTATACACATCCATATAGAACGTTATATTATAACCATACAGCATGAATGCGTGCAATATTGATATTTTTCTCCACAGCATCGACTCCTGTAACGGTTGCTCCCATTCGAGCTAAAGGCTGCAACACAAGAGAAGAACAAAAACCAGTTCCAACAACAAATATTAGTATCAATCATGACATCTTAGTTATTCAACAGACAGATTATACATAAGAGTCCAACCAAAAAGACAAGTATCATTGAGAATGAGAAAATAATATGTCAGCTTTAAGTAGGATATTTGATCGTTTTATCAGTCCAGAAAAACGACTAGAAAAGTTGCAGCCATGTTTATAGTCTCCTTTTCCATACATACCAACTCAAATTTCCATCTAACTATTTCCCATCTGATTTATTTTCCTAGGCCGCATCCCTCAGCCACTGAACACGTTAGAGTTGGCAAGTCACATATAATAGTGTATTGACGGCTACATAATTCTCTTGTTTGTTAATCATATTGGGATCCAAGCTAGTGGAGAGTCCAAAGCAGTTAAGCAAAGCAAATGGTAAACCTCCGAAAGAATTCCACCACCACAGCCAACATCAAGAACGTGTATGCCTTCTAAAGGCCTAGGCAACAGCGGATCCTTCCTGAAACAAATAAAGCTAATAAGATTAAAGCCCCAGTATCCAAATTTAGGGAAAAAATGTAAAATAAACGTCGAACAAAGTATCTAGCTAATAAACAACTCCTCTTTTAGCATAAATTACAATAACTCTGCAAGACAATTGCACCCAATTTACTCTTTAGGCACCAGACAAAACAAAAAATGAAATTCAGAAATTCTATATCCAAAGACAAGTTAATATAATCACCTAATAATTTTTTCCTTTTTCGAAAAATAAATCACCTAATAGTTAAATCTTCAAAATGATGCAAAATTATTATTTCGTAGAAGATCATAGACAGTACCTGAAATGTCGACAAAGAGTAGACCGAATAAAAGCAACTCTTGTCGGATTCATGGCGTGCAGTGGTCTAAATGGCCCTTCACTATCCCACCTATTCATTTTCACAATTTTACAAAGACAATTAATAAGAAGCTAGAAAAAGATTGTACAAAGTTCCATAAACAAGAATCATTAAAAAAAAAAGGTAGCAGCAATTACCAAGTATCAGCAATGGCGGAGAATTTAGCGAGCTCAATATCTTTCAAAGACGACTTAGTTTGCGATTGGCTTTGCGTCTGAGTACTATCACCGGAGGATGGAGAATGAAGGGTAGTGGTGGAAATAAGTCGAAAACAGCAAAGATTGGGACTTTGACTCTGAGAAGCTATGGCATTAAGGAGTTGGAGTGTATGATAAGGTTTAGCTGAGAATTTAGAAACATGGGTACTTGATATTGCTCGGAGTTGGGCCACTAGCTTGGAGGCCATGGCAAAAATGTGACTGCTTCCTTAGAGAGATAAACAAAATACGCTTTGCTGGGATATCAAATAAGCTGTGCGTGGCTAAAGCATTTCCTCGAGCAGTTGGTGGGCAAAAGCGGCGGTTCGGCGTGCTCAGACGAACACGAGCAATGCGACACGTCTCTCCCTCCAAGATTGTTTTGTTAGATATTTCTTTTTTGTTTTAATTTTTTTATAACGGAAATAATTTACTAATTAAATTATATAATGAGCACATAAATGACTCAGAAACTCAATCCAATTAATCAAAGACTAAACTCTGACGACAATATTTATGAGGCGCAACCTGACGGAGGTAGAGGATCGCAAACGGCGCCTCCACGGCAGGGGAGCTGAAACGTGGGTTTTCTTATTTACATAGATAGGGCTGTTGTCTCCGCTGAAATTAAATGACTTTAGCATAATATACTTTAAAATTTATTTAGCATAAATAATTTTATTATAAAATAAAATATAGTTAAAATTAATAAAATTATTTTTTATTTTTATGTTTATTTAGCATAAATAATTTTATTATAAAATAAAATATAGTTAAAATTAATAAAATTATTTTTTATTTTTATGTTGTCAAACAGTTTATTATATAAAAAATTTTTTAAAAGATTTTTTTTAATTGACAATTAAACAGTTAATTGACTTTAAAAAAACTCTTCTAAAAAAGCTCTACTAATAAAAGCTTAACCAAACGACCATTAATCTTTATAGTCCTATGGCCAATTTAGTTTGTGCTTGAATTTCTCTAATAACCTTTTTTGATAAACTGCTGACTAATGGAGTAGAGAGTTATGTATATTTAGCTGTTCCTTTATTGCTGTGTTAATTGGCTGTCATAAATGAAGAATGTGGCCTTATTGGAAATCCTGTATCAGTTCCCTTCACCATGGGCCCTCTGTTAACGGTCCACCTGGTTGCATGGTTGAAACTCCAGTGTGCTACCTCATCAAAACCTGGGATAAATCAAATCCATGGTGCCTCTCGTACTGGTAAGTATGATATGGGAAGAATATACTGCAAAAAAAATTGCCTCCTTTCCACCAGAAAACAGAAACTGCAAAGGATTTTCTGGGTTTGTACCATTAAATGCTTCATACAGCAATGAGATTGCAGGCGTGTGCAATCCTAAATCAGAAATTTCACGGCCTTCTCCAGGAAACTATTTCTCATCCCCTCAGTCCGTATATCAGCAACCACCACCAATGTGCGTCAACGAGGACCAGTGGCTAGGAATGAAGTTTCCCCCAGGATAATTCCACTTGCTGCTTTGAATCCATACGAGGGTAGTTGGACAATTAAGGCTAGGTTAACAGCAAAGGGAGAACTAAGGCACTATAACAATCCTCGTGCTGATGATAAAGTGTTGTCTCTTGATCTACTCGATTCTGATGGTGGAGAAATCAGGATAACTTGTTTCAATGCTGTGGCTGACCGATTCTACCACCGGCTTGAAGCTGGTAGGGTGAACTTGATTTCCGAGGGAAGCTTTAAACATGCTCAGATAAATTTTAACTGCCTTTGTAATGATATTGTCATAATTTTAGAGAGCAGTTCAATAATTTAGCGATGCTTTGATGATGAAAAATCCATCCCAAGCCAACAATTTCATTTTCACCCAATAAGTGACGTTGAAGGCATGAATAACAAGTGTGTGAATGTATGGGCAGAGTGTTAAGCTAACCCTTTGGGGTTATTTCTGCATAGAAGGTCAAATGCCACAAACTGTGTGTGATTCTGGGGGTTTTCCAGTTTTACCATCTGATAGGATTAGTAATTTTAATGTTAAGGACAGTAGGCACTATCTCTACCAGTCAGCTGCTTATTGAACCAGATTTTCCTGAAGCTCAGAAGCTAACGGATTGGTTTAACAAATAAGGAAGGAACACTCCTACTCACTCCTATGTAGGGCAGATTGGATCACTGTGACTGCAATTGTTATATACATAAGATCTGATAAATTATGTTATACGGCCTGCTACATCATGGCTGGAGATTAACCATGCAATATGAAGGATACTAATGCTGGGGATAGTAAGTGGCGATGTGAAAAATGTGGTCAGTCTGTTTCTGAATGTGAGTATAGGTACATGCTTCAGATTCAGATTGTTAGAAACTCTAGCTTAAGAGGCTAGAGGTAAGTATAATATTGATAGAAAATCAGTAATCTCACGGCTATTACAAGTGAAATCCAAAGATCACTCACTACACCAGAGCAAGAGTTGCTCCTCAGGGAAGAATAGCTCCTTCCTTTGCCACAAAGCACACCTTACTTTTAGACAGTGGCGGAGTCAGAAATTTATAATAAGAGAGTCCAAATATTTAATTTTTTTTTTAATTTTGGATGGCCCAAATCACTACTAGCCCTCAAATAACTTCATCATCATATATGTATATATATATATATAATATTTATTTTTTTAAAATTTTGGGAGGCCCAGTGCATGTAGCTACGTTCATGCTTCCAGAATACCCTCTCTCTCTTCTCCCTGCCTATTTCTCCCTAGCTGTCCCTAGTACATTCGGTTATTCCCCATGTGCCACATCAACACATCAGCCCTCCCCATTCTAACTAACTCTGACATCATTCCCTGCAACCCCCTCTTTCTTCCTACGTGAATATACTCTCCATATCCTAAGTTTAGTATTATTATTGTCATTGGTCCTAACATTGCCTCCTCCTATAATTGCAGCCTTGTCCCCAAGGCTGAAATGAGGAAATTGGCTTCGAAGAACATATTCATCTTCCCACGTCGTACTCTCCATAGGTTTATCCTTCCAATGAACTAACCATTGCCGAATTGAATGACCCTCCTTGGTAATAACTCGGTTAGCAAGGACAGCTTCTGGCTCC
Source organism: Erythroxylum incrassatum (assembly GCA_026546855.1). Taxonomy (NCBI): domain Eukaryota; kingdom Viridiplantae; phylum Streptophyta; class Magnoliopsida; order Malpighiales; family Erythroxylaceae; genus Erythroxylum; species Erythroxylum incrassatum. The sequence continues at coordinate 11,309,062 of JANVCL010000005.1, forward strand.
ACCAAATCCTCCATGTCGACCTCCATTCCTTCTGGCAAGGTTGCCTCTACCGTGTAATTACCAACTACTTTCTTTAATTGAAACACACGAAAAACGGGATGGATCCTTGAATGTGGTAGAAGTCGGAGTTTGTAAGCAATAGCCCTTAATTTTTCCATATTTTGGAATGGCCCAAAGCACATGGCTGCTAACTTCTGATTGATCCGCCGAGCAACCTAAAGTTGTTTGTGAGGGCGGAACTTAAGAAATACCCATTCTCCCACCATGAAGGATAGGGGAGTCCTTTTCCTATCTGCAAATTTCTTCATCTGGTCTTGTGCACGCTGAAGATTATGTTTCGGCTGAAGCAACGCCTCATCCCTATCAAACAACTCCCTTGCCACAGCCTCAACCTTGGTTTCACCTTGAATATATCGAATTATGGATGGAGGTTTTCTGCCATAAACCATCTCAAACGGAGTGAAACCTGTGGATACATGAAAAGTAGTATTGTATCAAAGTTCAGCCCAAGAAATCCAATGTGACTAATGTTTGGGTTGTTCAGAAGCAAAACACCACAAATAAGTTTCCAAGCATCAATTGAGAACTTTAGTTTGTCCATCCGTCCCCGGATGATAGGAGGAGCTCATTTTGAGCATAGTGCCTTGAAGTCGAAACAATTCCTTCCAGAAATAACTCACAAACAAAAGATCACGATCGCTTATGATTGAGGTCGGGACTCCATGTAAACGAACAACTTCTTTAATAAACACTTCAGCCACACTTCTAGCCGTATAAGGGTGCTTCAAAACAATAAAATGGACATATTTAGATAACCTATCCACCACAACCAATATAGCTTCATATCCTTTAGATTTCGGGAGTCCCGTGATGAAATCCATAGAGATGTCTTCCCAAATCTGATTAGGAATCGGTAAGGGCTGCAAAAGACCCCCTGGAGAAGTTGCAGCATATTTTTGCCTCTGGAAAGTGTCACAAGACTGAACATAGTCTTGAATTGACTTCTTCATGCCAATCTAATAAAGATTCTAAGCAATCCTCTTGTATGTCCGAAGGAATCCCGAATGACCTCCCATAGGTGATGAGTGAAATTCTTGTAACAAAGCAGGAATGAAGGTAGATTGGGCTGAAATCACTAACGTTCCCCTTGTGTAGGAGAACTCCTTGGTGCCACGCAAACCCCCTCTTTGCAGTTGGATTTTGCTGCAAGGCCTTTATAATTGCACCTAGCACCGGGTCTTTTTCCACCTCTTGTTGAAGAATCTTGACATCGGCCCACAATGGGTATGAGGTGATACTTCCCAGTTCAACCTCTTCATAAATTCTGGACAAGGAATCAGCAGCTTTATTGTCAGGACCCGGCTTATAGATTACCTCAAAATGATACCCGAGCAACTTAGCCATCCAACATTGTTGGTCCATGGTGGAAACTCTCTGTTGGAGCAAATAACGAAGGCTTTTTGGATCTAAATAGACAACAAAAGGCCGTCCCAACAAGTAATGACGCCAATGATATACTGCCAAAACCAAAACCATCAGTTCCTTCTCATAAGCAGACTTGGACAGATTACCCTCAGATAAAGCCTTACTGAAGTAGGCAATCGGTCTCCTGTTTTGCATCAACACCGCACCAACCCCCTTGCCCGAAGCATCGCATTCCACCTCAAAAGGCTGAGAAAAATCCAGAAGAGCTAATACCGGAGATGACGTAAGGGCCCTCTTTAGGGTGTTAAAGGACTCTAATGCTACTGCGTTACACAAAAACCCTTCTTTCTTTGTCAATTCTGTAAGGGGCTTGGCTATTTTTCCATAGTTCATAATGAACTTGCAGTAATATCCTGTTAACCCAAGAAAACCTCTCACCCCCTTCACATTATGTGGCACCGGCCAATTCATCACACAGGATACCTTAACAGGATCAACTGCTACTCCATGTGTTGAAATTACATGACCCAGATAAGCTACTGTTCTTCTTCCAAAACTAAACTTCTGCTTATTAACCACAAAGTGGTTGGCTTGTAAAACCTCCAAACCATTCTCCAAATGCAAAAGATGAGTAACCCAATCAGCACTATAAATGAGAATGTCGTCGAAAAATACTAACACAAATCTTCTGAGGAAAGGCCTGAAGATATCATTCATGACTGATTGAAATGTGGCTGGCGCGTTGGTAAGCCCGAATGGCATCACGAGAAACTCGTAATGAGCGAAAGGCAGTTTTATGAATATCCTCCTCCTTGACCCGAATTTGATGATATCCCGACTTAAGGTCCAACTTCGAAAAGTATCCAGCCCCATTCAACTCATCTAACAACTCATCCACCACTGGAATAGGGTACTTATCCCGAATGATAACCCAATTGAGGGCTTTATAGTCAACACACATTCTCCAAGAAGCGTCTTTCTTCTTAACCAAAATCACCGGGCTTGAGTAGGCGCTTGAACTAGGACGGATAATACCCATTTGCAACATCTGTTGCACTTGCCGCTCGATCTCATCCTTGTGATGATGAGGATACTTATAGGGCCTTACACTAATCGACCCTTGTCCCGGCTGCAACACAATCGAGTGTGAGTGGTTTCTCTCCGGAGGCAACCCTTGGACCTCCACAAAGACCCCTGGAAACTTATCCAAAACTAGATTCAGCTCCCTATGCTCACAATGGGACAGTTGCATTTGTTGTTCTTCCCTTAGGGGAGCCCTGTCCACCGAAAAAAACTCACCCCCTAAAATAGCAAGGAGGCCATGCAAACTCACAGAATCTTCAACATTCCCCCCAACTCTGCTTGCTGAAGCCTGAAGCCCCACATTCCCTTGTAATTGGACACTTTGTCCTCCCTGTTGGAATTGCATTGTCATCTCCCTCCAGTCCACCACCACTTTCCCTAGAGTTTGTAGTCAAACAACCCCTAGAATCACATCCATTCCCCCTAGATCTAAGGCATATGCATCAATTTTCCACTCCAAATCCCCCACCTGAATAGGAATTCCCAAGCATTGCCCTTGAGTAGTCACATGGTGGCCATCTCCAAGTCTAATTCCCATGGCTTTACTATTTCCGGTGGTCAGTCCCAATCCAGTCACCAACTCCGGGGAGATGAAGTTATGGTTGGCTCCACTGTCAACTAAGATGACAATCGGTACCCCCTGTAACCATCCCGCCAAACGCATAGTTTTACTCTCCTGCACACAAGCTCCATTCAGTCCGAACACCCCCATCGTCCGACACTCTAGCAATATATCAGTCTCCTCCTCGTCGTCAGCTTCCAGCGTAACTATTTCCCCATTTTCATCCACAGTCTCGCCATCAATCAAGATCAACAACCTCAACTGCCTTTCGGGACATTGATGAAGAGGATGAAACTTCTCCCCACATCTGAAACATAACCCTTTAATCTTACGGTCCATTAGCTCCTAGTAAGACAGATGCCTGACCCCCCAATTTTTGTCTGTTTGTCCCCTTCGATCACCGTCCGATCGCCTGACAAGTGTCGCCGGCGGAAGAGCGGCCATTTTGGGCGGGGCATAGAGGTCCGATGAAGCTACCGCATAGTCTCGGGGTTTCGTTGCTCCAAATCCGTTCCAAGGTCGTCCACGACCCATTGGGTTTGGACCCTTCATATGATGATTTGGGTTGACCCGATAGTTACCCCTTAAGTGATTTCCTCGCTGCGGATACCCAGTAGTGCGCGTGACCCATTCAGATCTGCTCCACCCAACTCGTTGTTCACCTCCTCCTCTACTGCCCTCGCGAACTTCATCAGCTGGTATCTGTTTACGGGTCTAAAGGTTCTCACTTTCCTTCGAATATCCGGCCGTAACCCACTCATAAAATACCTTATGAACTATTCCTCCGGTAGCCGCCCGACTTGCGACGAGATAAACTCAAACGCCTCAATGTACTCCTCCACCGACTCCCGTTGCTTCAAATTCGATAGCTCCTCAAAGGGATTTTCGAATCGTCTCCCTCCATAGCAATCTATTAGAGCTCGCTTCAATCTTTCCCACTTTAATTCCACCTCCGTTTCTCGTAGAAGATTAAACCAGTGTATGGTGGAACCGTCCATACTCAATAAAGCCAACTTATTTTGATGGGTTCCGACGTGTTATGCACTTCGAAATACACTTCAGCTCGCGTAATCCACCCTACGGGATCAGAACCATCAAACATAAGTAATTTCACTTTATGAACAGACATTCGATATTCTTCCATGGTGTCATCGGAATGTTCCATTGGGTTGGACTGACCCTAACGTGCATTCCTCTCTCCTGCTACGTTAGGCCCCATTTCGGAGGCATCGCCACTACTTTGTCCCTCCTCGGGCTGCTTACCCATCATCTTACTCATCTCCAATAACAAGTTTCGTTGCATTTCCCCCATCGCCATCTTTCCACATAAATGGATGGCTCAGATGAAAGGGGGACAGAGTAGGGTCAGAGGATACCCCCCCAACACCAGAGCAAGAGTTG
>JANVCL010000005.1:11313632-11329581 GCA_026546855.1 Erythroxylum incrassatum
GGGGGGGGGGCGGGGGGGAGGGATCCTCTGGCTCCTTCCCCTGGCCCTACTCTGTCCCCCTTTCATCTGAGCCATCCATTTATGTTTGGGGGGGAGGGGGAGGGTCGTCTGGCCCCTTCCTACATAAATGGATGGCTCAGATGAAAGGAGGATAGAGTAGGGCCAGAGGATCACCCCTGCCCCCCCACCAGAGCAAGAGTTGCTCCTCAGGGGAAGAATAGCTCCTTCCTCTGCCACAAAACATGCCTTACTTCCAGAATACCCTCTCTCTCTTCTCTCTGCCTATTTCTCCCTAGCTGTCCTAGTACATTCGGTTATTCCCCCTATGCCACATCAGCCCTCCCTATTCTAACTAACTCTGACATCATTCCCTGCAGCCCCCTCTTTCTTCCTACGTGAATATACTCTCCATATCCTAGGCCTCAAATCCTCTGTCCCCCTTCCCTGGCCCTACTCTGTCCTCCTTTCATTTGAGCCATCCATTTATGTGAGGGAGAGGGGGGGTCGTCTAACTCCTTCCCACATAAATGGATGACTCAGATGAAAGGGGGACAGAGTAAGGCCAGAGGGTCCCCCCCCCCCCCCCAAATGTTCAAGGCAGAACATTGTTATCCTACCCCTGGAATGGAAGGCCCTGGGATTGGAAATGTTGTAAGCAGACAAACTGGACTGCCAGGTTCGAAATAATTTGGGGAGCAAGTACAACACTGGCTTTCTGACAACCGATTCTCCTGGTGTTCGCTGTGCTTCCGCAGATTACCCTTGTACAATGAATACACCAGCGCACTCTATAACAGGAAACTATTCTAAAAGAGTATCTCAGGGAGCTGGCATAGATTGCCGCAACTGGTGAATGCTTGAATGTTATAAATGCCATCAAACTGGGCGCTGGCAAGAGATTCACTCGGATTAAGCACCATTCCTCCAGCTTACGGTAGTGGTGGCATTTAGGTGGAAGATTTAGAGGTAAGTCGAAGCAACAGATTGGTGGTTTCTGATGTCACTCGATTGCAAATGGAGTTGAAGTTCATAAAATAGTGGCTCATTTTCTCAAAGATAAGTGGCTTCTGAAGTCGCCCGATATTAAGGAAGTTGAAAATTTAACCTATATAGAATGCTAGGACGAGAAGCACCTTTTTCTTTTTTATATTGACCGATAAGTCTGGATCATCTGTATAATATTAGGGTATCTTATTTTATCTTATGAATCTCAGCTATTTATTTATGTGAGCCCCGCTAAAATCTTACATAAATTTACACAAGACCCGCATAAATTAATGGCTGAAATTTATAAGACAGAATAAGACACTATAATATTAGACAAAAGATCCATCCCTGACCACTCTTGTATATTTTATGTCAGCTACAGTGTTTCTTTCAGTTATTTGGCTGGTATATTAAATTTTTTAATGCATATAGTTGCTGCTCATGTGAATGCCAAAGTTGCTGCTGTATAAGTGCAAACTGGTACATTTATTCCAACGAGGACTTGGTCTGCAAACTGCAAATACCTCAGTTTCCACTCGAGATACAGAAATGGATAAGAAATAAAAGGTTTATACATATTTTAAAGATCAGCAGTCCCAAATGTGTCCTTATTCCATTGCGTCCTTTGCAACTTCTAATATGAGTATCAGTAGCACATGTTGGAGGATGATGCATCGGCTTCACTGCCCTTGATACCAAGTGGGTCCCATGTTCTTTCTGCACCACAGTGACTGCCGGTGATGCCATCGACCTGGTTAGGGCTACACCCTGCAATAGCAATAGCAGCAGCTACTGCTGTCTGTGCTACCACCCTTTCCCTGTCTGCTGCTACTTTAAGGCGATGCCTTTCTGCTCTTGAACCAATAACCTGGCCCAGGATAGAAGCTCCAATGGTCAATGCCATTGCAGTCTTAGGCATCACAACAGACTTCCTAAGCATCGCTATGAAAGGCACAGCTGCATGCACCGCTGCAAACCATGACACAGAGAACTTCCGTGTGTGCTCTCTCCAAACACCCAAGGGCACATTCACTGCCATCCCAAGGAGAGCAATCACAAGCATCTTTTCAGGTAGTGGCTGAGGTCGCAAAGTTTTTACAAGGGCTGTTCGGGCCAGAGCCGCCCTTGCGGCAACCACAGCAGGTGGGCATCTAAGCTTTATGCCAGGAGGCGGCTGCAGAGCTGAAGCTACAAGTGGCAAGACACGACTGACAGCTCTGTATGATTTTGCAATCGGACAGTTGCCTGTTTCTAGCCACTCATTTCCCAGGGCCTCATGTTTTGAGGTACTTCCTTTCTGGAAGATAGGATTAGAATGCAATATATAAGTACAACTATACAACAGTAATCGTACATCTAAACTACGATGCTTGTGGATTCCAGGAGTAAAATGATACCAGCACTTAATTCTGTCAAGTTTCACAAACACACCAGATGATTTTCAAACTGTACATTTAACATTCAAACTGAACAACATTTAAATGGAACTTTCAAAATGAAAATATGGCATCAATAACGTGTTTGTAGGAAACCACCAGTACTAGTGTTCATAAATGCCACCCCAGCTACCATTTTCATTCCCTTTCTTTCCTCCATTTCATTCTAGAGTTAATTGACTTTAAAATGATTAAAATGAAAATATTGTAAATCACCTCAGAAGATGGATCTCTCTTGTTACTTGATTCAGATTTCTTTTGTTTCTTCTTCCACTTATCGTTGAAGGAACCAAAGCTAAAAGGCCCACCCGGCCCAAAAACAGATAGACTTATGGTGGCAGTTTTAGCCGCTAATGGGTTAAACTGAGGTTCAGGCACAAGTTCTACGCTGTCATTATGAACATTAGACTTGTCCGAAAGTGGGACAATCCCATCTTTACCATGAAAAAGCTTAAATGCATTATCAAAATTTGGACCATCTTCAAATATAGGGCCTTTAGATCCGCGTGCCTGAGAAATAAAACAAAATATTTTTGCATCAGGTGCAAAACCAGCTTCATTTCTTCAAGATTAGAAACAATTGGAACAAAGGATGGTGTCAACTCAAAAGAGAAATAACTTACAGGGATGGGAAAGTTCACGGGTGAAAATGAAAAGCAGGTCGGCTTATTGATGTTCCTTAGAAATGGGCATTTTTGAATGGTCCCCTCATCAAAGTTACATTTAGATGTGTCCTCATTCATTACCCTGAACAAAAACTCCATGGCTTCTTCTCTGCAAACAACGTTGCAAAATTAATAGAGTAACCTCAGTTAAATTAAGCAACATAGAATAGAACGAAGAAGAAGAAAAAGAAGAAGAAGAAGGGAAGCAAATCCTCTAGCTAGCAGCTTAGTACTCAACGTCTTCCAATTTTTCTTCTAAGACTGTACAAGTCAGTTTCTCTTGCTAGTCACTAATTAAATATTTTCAGAAGAAAGAATCCAATATCTTCTGGGGATAAATAAAAGGAAGCAACACCATGAGACTCTAAATGATCTTAATACTATAGTCAACAAATCATAAAAGAAAATCTACAGAGAGTTACAGTTTCATATTATAAACTCAATAATGAAAGGCATAAACGGCAAAATTAGAAGAAAAAAAATCAGAAGTTGACAACATAGAGTTAAAGTAATTTGTCAAAGCATTTAATTGGACTTAGTGATGCAAAAGAATTTAAGAGTTTATAAAAGAAATAAAGAGGCAAAATCACTCAGCCACAAGTTGTAATTTGGTGGGATGAAAAATTGGAGTTGAGGTGACAGCAAAAACAGCAAGGACTTAAATTTACTTTATCCGCGTTTCCTCATTGTTATAGAATAATTATGTAACTAAAGTGTCGTGGGTGGTGAAGGTGAATGAGCAGATTGAGGGCAGTAAGTAGAGCAGAACTGAAGCAGAACGAGAAGAGCAGAGAGAGAGTCAAGAAAGAGAATTATCTATATATATAATCTGTTCAAAGCCTTATAATATGGCTGTTACAACTCCTAATACTTAAGATATAGATTTTAATCAATGCCTTACAATATGGCCTTTACAACAGCTAATACTCAGTACATTATTCCCTCCTCTTCTAGCACGTGGTCATATCCAATATGGATTGTTATAATTGTTATTAATAAACGACGAATTTTCTTACATTCTTACCTAAATGAGCTAATTAATTCGACGTCACTTATACCCTCTTTCTCCTAATCTCTATTCTCTTCCCACTTCTTCTTTGTTGTGACATTACTTTCCCTTTCAAAAACCTTGTCCACAAGGTTGATCTCTGGGAACTTCCTTTGTAATTCCAATAGGGTCTCCCATATCACGTTCTTCTCTATCTATCCAGACCACTGTATTACACTTGTGTTACAGCTCTATTGCGACGTCTCACCATCCGTCTGCTTAAAATAGCCAATGGTGCCTTCACTGCCTTGTCTTTAGTAATAAGTGATGAAGGTTATCGAGAGGATGTTGGTATTTTATCCAACACATATTCCTTAAACTGGGATACATGAAATGTACAATGAATAAGGGACCCTTTTAGTAGTTAGAGCTTGTTTGCGACTCTACCAATTTTATCAATAATCTGGTAAGGTCCGTAATACAAGGAGATATCTTCTGATGTACCCTTCTTTGTAGTGAGTGTTGCTTTTAGGACTGTAGTTACCCACCATGAATTTTCTATCTGATTTCTTTTGATCCACCTGTTGTTTCATTCTATGTTGTGCTCTATTCAAATGAAACTTAGCAACTTGAAGAGCCATTTCTTGATCCTACAAGGGCTGGTCTACCAGAAAATTATATAAATCGCCCGCAAAGTAGGGTATATAAACAGGTGGAGGATATCCATGGAGAATCTTGAAAGGAATAGAAAGGATGGTTGAATGGTAATTTGTATACCATCCCGACCATTTCTTGGGAACATCTCTACAAAAATACATAAGATAAGTTTCCAAAGTTTTGTTAATTGTCTCGGTCTGCCCATCAATATGGGAATGGTAAGATGTTGAAAACCTTAGACTAACCCCGAGAAGTTTGAACACTTCCTGCCAAAAAATGTTCAAGAAGAGAATGTCCCTATCGCTCAAAATTGTCTCTGGCATCCCATGGAGCTTGAATACATGATTAATGAAAATATGAGCTATTTCTTAAGTTGTATAAGGGTGTTTAATAGTCATAAAATAAGAGTACTTACTGAATCTATCCACAATTAAAAAGATAGCAAAATTACCCTTAGACAATAGCAACGCTTTAACAAAATCCATGCTAATTTCCCCCTAGCAACCTTAGGGTAAAGGGAGAGATTGAAGTAAGCCTGGATAAGCCAAATTATAATGCTTGTTCCTTTGGCAAACTAAACACTTAATGTAATTCCTCACATCCTTGGCCAGATTCCTCCAGTGAAACAGTTTTGGACTCACTTAATAGAGGTCATTACACCTAAGTGACCTCCTTGTAGGTTATCATGAGCCAAGGATTTTAACTTTCCCGTTAATTCTTGATCAAGGCTCACTACTATGTGTCCCTTCCACCTCACCAGACCATCCTTCCATTCATACGATCCTAAATTCAATTCTTTGGTTTCCATCTTCCTTATAAGATCCTGAATTTTGGCATCCTGCTCGTACTCTTTAATCTGTTCCATAGGATGTGTATGCACTTAGGATACTGACAAGGTTAATAGCCCCTTGCTTGCGATGCAAGACAATGCATCAACAGCTTGATCCTCCAACCCACTCTGATAAATAACTTTGAAGTCATATACCCTATTAATTTTGGAAGCCATGATTGTTGAAAAGGAGTTGTAATCTTTGTTCCAATAGACACTTGAGGCTTCTATGATCTGTTTGTCTCGTGAAGGGACAACCACTGAAGTAACGGTGTCATTATTTGATTGCCTTGATAACTGCTAGGAATTCCTTTTCGTAGGTTAATAACCCCAAGTGCTTAGGTACCAAAGCGTTACTGAAGAAGGCAATTGGATGTTGGTTTTATTGGAGTATTGCTCCAATGCCCAACTTACGTGCATTTGCCTCGATGGTGAATCGCTATGAAAAGTCTGGTAGGGCTCATACATGAGTTGATGTTGATGCCTTCTTAAGTTGTTCAAATGTCTCTTGTTGCTTCTTTTTTCATTTACAGGCTCCCAATGCTTGCTTCTTCAACAATTCAATTAAAGGTTTAGCCACCATCCCATAATGCTTGATGAACCTCCTATAGTATCCCTTTAATCTTAAGAACCCTTTAAATTCTTTCAAGGATTGAGGTCTTGGTCATTGTTGGATTCTTTTTATCTTGTTAGAATTTGTAGAGACTCCCATGGAAGAAATAGAATGACCCAAATAATTGATTTGTCTTGCTCCAAAGGTGCACTTGCTTCCCTTAATGAATAGTTGGTGAGGGTGTAATGTTTGTAGAATCTGAAGTAGATGTTCTAGGTGTTGTTGGAAAGTGCTACCACAAATAAGAATATTGTTGAAGAAAACCAAGAGAAAGAGGAATTTTTAAAGATATGGCTTAAAAATCTCATTCATGAGACTCTAAAACATTGAAGGAGCATTAGTGAGCTCAAAAGACATCACTAGAAACTCGTAATGACCCTCAAGTGTTTGAAATTTAATCTTAGGAATGTCAAACCTTCATGCAAAATTTATGGTATTTGGATCCAACTTAGAATACCAATTGGATCCTTGTAATTCGTCCAATAACTCCTCAATCAATGATATAAGGAATTTACTCTTAATAGTGTGTTTATTTAATTCTTTATAATCCACACACATTCTCTAGATGTTTACAATCCACACACATTCTCCAAGTATTATCCTTCTTCTTGACTAATACTATCAGGGAAGCATAAGGGCCCAGGGTGTGTCGAATGAATCCCTGATCCATGAGTTCCTTAATAGCCTTCTCGATTGCATCTTTTTGTTCACCAAAATACCGATTTGATCTGATGTTGACAGCATATATTCCTTCTTTGAGTTGAATCTTGTGTTGTGAATTTCTAGATGGGAGTTCAATAGGTTCTTTGAAAACCTCACTAAAGTTTGCTAACAAATCATTCAATTCCTCCAAAGAATTGGAATAATCTTCTAGGCCCACTTGTTGCATGTGAAAATCGATGGGATATGATAGCATCATGTATAGAGTCGCTTTTATTGAGTTGTTCATAAGTTTGTTGAAACCTTAACTTGAGATCGCCTTAGCTGACTTATTTGGATTTTTCGTCAATGTTACCATCTCTCCTACACACACAAACTTCATGGTGTGATTCATGAAGTTGCAAATCACGTTGTTGAGGGTAAAGTAGTTGTTAAGAAGGGTGGAATGAATTTCACAAAAGCCCGACTTATATAGATCACAGTAGGAGGGGGTTTAAAATTGCACTGCCCATGCTTGTAAGGACTTTACTTGGAGCATGCAAGGCCTCAAATTTAGTACCAATGTGTTGATCATTTAGCTAGGAGGGTGCAACATGGTTTTGGGGGTTCAGTGGTAGGTTGGACTTTAGTGAAATTCATTCCACCCTTCTTAACAACTACTTCATCCACAAAACTATGGGTACTCCCACTATCAATCAAGATACGTAGAGGTCTACTCTGGTGAGGGCCTATGACTCTAATTTGACTATATTCCTCTTGATCCTTCAACCCCATCACAACTTGTAAAGATACATTGGTCTTAATGGCTCTTATTTTTCTTCTTCATCTAGTTCTTCTATTTCTAACTCTCACAATCCTTCCTCTTCCACCATGAATAGCTGGAATTGCTTCTTTTTACACTTGTGCCCAGGTTTGTATCGTTCTTCACACCAACAATACAATCCCTTTGCCCTCTTGTCATCAAACTCCTTACTACTCATAGATGTTTGCCTTCTAGTATTCTTAAAATAATGATTTTTACCTATACCCCTTTGGTTATTCGAAGTTGGTAGTATGCCAACCTCCATGTTAGTCTTGGATGGTGAGGCAATCAAAGTTGGTGCCCTACTTAACATCGTGTTCCCTACTCCAGTTTGTTATGGATATGTTTTGATAAGGAAGTGCACTGGCTTCAAGAATGGCTTTTTGTTTCCTAGCAAGCACATATTCCTATTGCAGATTTTGAGGTTCCATCATCTTGATAGTTAACTCCCAACTCCGGTTTCAATTCTTTCAAAAAAAATCCCACCATGTAATTTTTTGGAAGTGAGAGTTTATTCAAATGCTTGTCAAATAGCACGTAATACTCCAATACTGAGCCCATTTGTTTGAGCTCCTTTAGATGTCTGCCTAGATCGTCAAAGATGTCTTCATCAAACCTCTGACTAAGGAGGGTTGCAAACTCGAACCATTCTATAGCCTCCAGGTATTTCTATTCCTCAACTATAGCTCACTCTTGAGCTTAACCTTTTAAATGCGTGAAAGCTATTCCAACCTCCAAACTATCCGGGGTGTGATCTAATGAGAAAAACTATTCGTATTTGTAGATCCACGCTTTTATGCCCACTCCCTCAAACACTGGGAAATTTATTCTACTGAATTAGGCTAGTATTGCATAGCCTTTACTCTCTCCTACAGCTTTAGTCACCTCACCTATATTCTCTTTCCTCTTCTTCTGCATCAGTTGTTGGAACATAGTTTTCACATCATTAATCTCCATTTCTTGTTTATCACTTCGATGTGTCCTTCTATTAGTAGTCTCTCATTTCTCATTTGAGCTTTTAGTAAGTTCTTCACGTCTTTTTATACTCGACGCAACTCTGCACATCTGGTGCCTTCAACCATAACAATATGTCAAGGCTCGATTGCACTGATACCAACTTTTATAGAATAATGTGGGTGGTGAAGGTGAATGAGCATAATTGAAGGAAGTAGAGCATAAATGAAGAAGAAGAAGGAGAAGAGGAGAGCAAGAATAAAGAGAGAGAAATATCCAAATGTATATTTCTAGTGATCCATCAACTGTATATTTCAGTGAGATCCATTTACAATCAACTATGTTCTTCCCTTTTGGTTTATCAACAATCTACTTATCTTAATCTTCTCTAATGCATCCATTTCCTCTATCATAGCATTCCTTCGTTCCCTTTCTGACAATGCATCATAAATGGTTCCGGGAATAGACATGGTATTTAAACTCACAATAAAACTTTTGTAGGTTGGTGACAAGTGTTTAGTGATGCACAATAGAACAATGGGTGTAATGGTCTTTTGGTTCACTCTCTATTACCTTTCTTGACGTAAATCGGAAGGTGGGAGGAATCCGTAGGTGTTACAATTGATTGTGTATGTAAAGGAGGATCGATTCTTATCGTGTACTCATTTCTACATGGATTTATTTCAGGTTTGGAACAATTGCTTTTTTGGAATACACCTGTGAATATCTCAAAAAAACTTAAGTAACAAGGATGGACCCGAGAGATCGCTGTATTTTTTGGGACAGAAGACTAGAGTTCGAAGATGAGTTTGGGACGAAAACAAGAAGATCAAATGCCAAAAAAGACTCAAATATACTATCTTCCATCATTGATACCCTTAAAGATTTAACTTGGTAAAATATGGTTTATTTTCAACGAAAGTGACATCAACTAAGCTATAGAACCTTCTCGAAGAAGAGTTATAGCACTTTGATAAGGATGCTTTGTTGGAAGAACTTATCAAAGGAGAGGGCAGAAGATGGTTAGCGGCTCACAAGCAGGAGAAGGTTGGAGAATTCGGTTAGGTAGGAGAAAAAATAGGAGAATTAGGTTAGGATATTGTTTGCATAAGGAGTAGTTATCTTTTGAAAGTTTCTTTCCTGATTTTTTTTATTTCTTTCTTATTTGAGTCCCACTCTAATAGGAATCCTATTTAGGGTGGATTGTTGTTTCTTTTTCTACCTATATAATCGCAGAATTATCAATGAATAAAGGAGATTGGAATCATAAAAAATTTAGTTACTTTAGTTGTAACTTTCTGCTAGCTCTGTCAAGAGCTAGATAACTTTCGTTCAACATCGATTCTTCCTCCAAAGAAGAACACCAACAAGCGAAGAAAGGGGGACTCTCTCTTGATCGTCCAGGAGATCATACGCTAGGGCCCTTACTACACTTATACCCCTTTTGTGTAGGTGAGTAACCTAGAAAGACAAGTTTGTTGACACAGAAATCTAACTTTTCTCTATGTTAACTACGAACATGTACAAAGGCAATGCAACCAAATACCTTAGGAATAAGCCCATTTGATATTCTAAAATTGGGATAAAAGGTATTAAGGGCTTCCATAGGACATATATTGTCTAACACATGTGAGGGAAGTCCATTTATCATATATGTCACAATTAGAACTGCTTCACCCTAACAGGAATTAGGAACATTCCTTTGAAAGAGTAGAGCCCAAGTTACATTGAGTAAATGCACATTTTTTCTCTCAGTTACCCCATTTTTTTTAGGTGTGTCAACATATGACAAGTCATGAATAATTCTATCTTTTTAAGAGTAGGGGCCAAAATCTTATTAAAATAATCACTAGCATTATTTGACCTAAAGCTTTTAATCTTAACCCCAAATTGGTATTGTATCATAGAATTAAAATTAGGAATAACAATGTCAACATCATATTTGTGTTTAAGAAAAGTGATTTAACTCTAAGGACAATCATCAATCAAGGAAACAAACCAATGAGCCACAAAAATATTGGGTATAGTAGAGGAACTCCAAATATAACTATGAATCAAATGAAAAGCATAAGGACTTCTTTTAGTACCAATAGGAAAGGATATACGGTTATGCTTTGCCAATTCATAAACTTCACAATGAAAAACTAAGATATCTACTCCTTTGAACAAATATGAAAATACAACTGCTAGAACTCTAAATGATAGGTGACTGAGGCGTAGATGGTAAAATCAAACTTTATTTGAGGTACTAAGAAATGACGTGGACAAATTCATGATTTTTCCAAAAAGACTCAAGAAGATAGAGATCGCTCATTTCCTTAGCAAGTCCAATCATCCTTCCCAAGCTCTGGTCTTAAAGAACATAACAAGAAGAGGAAAAATTGCATAACATTTAAGGTCATATGTAAGTTTTTGAATAGACACAAGGTTGGCTGATAGATTTGGTGTATGAACGTTTTTCAGGTAGAGAGAAGATGTAACATATACATCTCCTACTCCTACAATAGTGGCTATGAACCATTGGCCAATACAATATTCCTATTACTAGGTTATTGGGTATAGATAAGAAATAAATGTGAGGAGTGAATCATACGATCTTTGGCACCAAAGTCAATTATCCAAATATTGTCATAATACTTGGCTGAGGCATTCATGCAAAAAGAAAATAAAGGTTTATCAGAGAGAGCTAAAGAGCCCACTCGAAAGAGCTTGTTAACGGATCTCAATGAATTAGTCAATTTCTCAATCTCCTCGGTATTAAAATCTCTTTTATCTGAATCTTCATTTGATTTGGGAATGGTAATTTTGGATGCAGACATATTAGGCACAAGAAAAAAAACATACAAATAAAGTCCAAAGAAAAAGTAGCAATGAAAGTTGCTCAAAGAAGAATTTCACAAGAAGATGTAATATATACATCTCCTACTCCTGCAATTGTAGCTATGAACCATTGGCCACTACAATCTTCCTATTACTAGGTTATCGGGTATAGATATGAAATAAATGTTAGGAGTGAGTCATACAACCTTTGGCACCAAAGTCAATTATCTAAATATTGTCGTAATGCTTGACTGAGGCATTCATGCAAAAAGAAAATAAAGGTTTATCAGAGAGAGCTAAAGAACCCACTCCAAAGAGATTGTTAACAAATCTCAATAAATTACTCAATTTCTCAATCTCCTTGATATTAAAACCTCTTTTTATCTGAACCTTCATTTGATTTGGGAATTTTGGATGCAGACATATTAGGCACAAGCAAAAAACATACAAATAAAGTCCAAAGAAAAACGCAGCAATGAAGGTTGCTCATAGAAGAATTTCCAAAGAAAAATCCTAGGGCTCTAATACCATGACACGATTTAGAAGGAAAATAAATTTGCCTCTTACGAATGATTTACAATTACTTAATTATATATACACCTTAAAGTAGGAAGGAAAATAGGAAACAATCTCTAAGAATAAGAACCAATCTCCTAGGACTCCTTAGGAAAGGAAAAACAGTCTCCTAGGATTCCACTCTCCTAGGAAAGGAAAATTCCGCACAAAACTAAATTGAGTGAAGTAACAATTCATCTCTCGGAAATTAATTCTATAATCACAATCTCAAAGGGGCAAAAAAAACTAGCAGAGCGAGTAGGACTGGTTCATTTATATACAGATACTTGGCACCCATCAAGCAAAAACATGAAGGACCTAAGAAAATTAATTCCCCAAATCTAAATCTCGTTCTCCTACAACATGATGCAGCAGCAAAAGAACACTCTGCACATAGCTTTGCACCATAATCTGGTGTCCTACAAAGAAAAACCATAATTTATAGGTATACTCTAATGGTAATTCCTCCATTTCCTCTGTAGTTATCCATACTCCAGCATTAAACACCAATGATTGTAATCCAAAATCATATTAAAAAATTAACCATCACAATGCCGATCAAACGCTAGAAATTCTGATTAACAATTGCTGGGGTCCCGCTATCCGTATAAGCCCAGATTCATACAACCACAAAATATAATGACAACAACGACAGAGGCTCTAAATAAAAAGCAATTCAAGCTAATAGAAGCAAAACGGTACGCAGCACAAATGATCAACAAAAACAGATCTAAACGGAACATCATGCTCAGAATCCAACTCCTAAGAACCGGAGATTAAAAAGAACTTATAATTGTGAGATTGAATTTGGGAACGTTTGGTAGCAGAGAAAATAGAAAAGGAAACTTTACCTCAAAAATTGTAGTTTTGGTTTCTTGTCGCAGAAACGGAAAATGGCGCGTGGTGGACACAGACACCTCCACACGAAATGTACTCGTGGGTCTTGTTTTTCGTCCTTCGGAAAAAATTATTTTCTAGAAGATTTTTACTTGACAAAGAAAGTACACGTGGCTGTTTTCAATTTGCACGCTCGATAACTGGTGATATGGGGTGTTTGACAAGTGTGACATCGTATGAGTTAGAAGTTGGAATAAATTATATCC
Source organism: Erythroxylum incrassatum (assembly GCA_026546855.1). Classification (NCBI taxonomy): domain Eukaryota; kingdom Viridiplantae; phylum Streptophyta; class Magnoliopsida; order Malpighiales; family Erythroxylaceae; genus Erythroxylum; species Erythroxylum incrassatum. The sequence goes on from JANVCL010000005.1 coordinate 11,326,702, forward strand.
TCTCAATTTGTTTAGGAAAAATGTAATTCTATTATTTCTTAACGAGTGGGTGAGAGGCATTCACAAAATTCAGACCTTATGTTCAAATTGATAAAATAACATATACTCACTAAATTAAATTTTGATTATTTCTAGAAACTTCAATTTAGTGAAGTATTTATAATTAATTGAACTGCATAATAATAAAAGTACATGTATATTTATATATTCCGATAGAATATAAAATTTAAAATTAAAGTCTTTCTCTCACGTATTTGAATTATAAAAATATTTTTTATTAATTAAGCATAATTTATAACTAAAAATACTATTTAATTAAAAATTAAACAATATATGCATTTTCATTAAACAAAGTATTTTTAAATTTATAGTAATAACCACTAATCAATTATAAAATAAAAGGTGAACATTATTATTAGCTAAAATAATAATAAATAAAATTATTATAACTTAATTAACATAATAACATATGCCAAATATAATAAGTAAATATGTCACATGTTAAAGATTTTAAAATTTACATATATATTAATTTCATTAATTTAAAGATGGTAATGAACTCCTTACCAAAAAAAATAAGATGGTAATGAACTCGGCTAAGCCTGGTCCCATCCAAACTCGAGCTCAACTCGGCCCTTTACTGTTGGGGCCCAAGTTTGAGTTGACTTTAAGCTCGACCCTACCCAAGCTTGATTTGACCTAGTCGAATTTTTTATAAATTAAAAATATAAACGACGTCATTTTTAACAAAAAGATGCCATTTTCAAAAAATGACATTGTTTCTTTATAAGAGTAAGGCCTCGAATTGGGCTGGAACTTGGCAGCCAAAGTCTGAGCTTGAGTTCAGTCTGATACCCAATTTTCAAAAAAATTGGGCCCGAGAATCGATCAACCTAAACTTAACCCTTCGACGTAGGGTAGAATGGGAGGTGTGGGCTTGAGCTCAATTGCCTTCCCTGCATTACTTAAGGATAAAAATTCTTGAGTATTGAAATTTTAATTGGAAATTTATTATTCAGTTCTCTAATTAATTATGTTTAACCAAACATATATATTGATAACTAAGAATTTGAAGGCCACGACAAATTTGAGACCTAATCCGAGAAGTTGAGTCAAGAAATGGAGTTCAAGAAAGAACCTCATGATATAGGTCATCCCACAAGGATCATCAAAAGTCCAAAATACTTGGAGGATTACATTCGTTAAAGATTATATACGTAGTGGGCTTTTCATGCATAAGTTTTAAGTATATGGCAATGTCCATTCACATGTGCTTATTTCCCTTCTTTAACTTTTTATTATTATTTCTATTAGTGGAATGTGCATGTTGAGGCATGATAAGTTGAGCTATAACATGCATTAAATATTTGTAATAATTTGGAAATAGTACAAGAAAATACAATAGAATTTTGTTTCTTTCTCTTTCTTCTAGAGGAATCTCTGACTTTAAAAACAAAGATAACACCTGTTGGGCCCCGTTTTCGAAGCCCAATAATCTTTCTCGAGTCATAAAGCATGAGACGTGAGCGTATTTCCTATAGGGTTATTTCCATGGAATCTCTTTAGCCCTCATCATTTCATCCTCATTCTCATAACATCCGAAACCTCAAAGAGCGAGCCCACACCAGTCAAACACCCAAATCACACTTGAATTTTTCAGAAAATTTTGTAGCTCCATGTATCTAGCATATTTTGAAACAACGACCACTTCATTCGGAGCTCTATAGCTCAAGATATGCTTAAAAACCCAAAGTATATTCATAACCTAGTTACGGTTTTCCAACCGATCCCTCATTTTCTTTCAATCAATCTTTTTGAATTCAACTCCAAAAACAATCAATTTTTGTGGAAAGGTAGAAAAATGTGTTAGAAATCCAATGCTTCAAGAATCACTTAATTTGGAGGTCGGACGAAGAATTTATGGCCAAAAGAATCCAACATGTTTATGCCCTTATTCATATTATACATACCTTGGTGCAATTGCCATAACTTTTGCTACAGATGTTGGATTGATTTCGTTTTTGAACTGTTATAAAGAGAACATCAAGATCTACAACTTTCATAAAGATCACTTTGATCAATTCAACCTATATTAATCTAGTTTTTCCCTTGAAGTTGATAACATAATTTCCATACCTATGAAAGCTTGCAAAATGCAATATCTCTTCGTATCAATTCAACTACTAAATACTTTTCGTTACACTCTTAAATCTCACGTCAAATGATTCATCCCATATAACCTTTCCAATCTCTAACATGATATTATAAAAACAAGCAACAATTTACGATCTCAACAAGGAAGCATATGCATACACGCATTCCACTTTCACAACCATCATACTCAACTTATGAAATGACACATTCATATACAAAAGGAAATCCTTAGATTCACATTCTCGTTACTAAGCAAAGTAAATAATTGAATAAACTTTATTTGCATATCAATATGCACATCACAAACTTAAAACAAATACAAATAGATTTTCAATGTTTGGCATGCTTAATAAGTTATACAAAGTGTTCAAACTAGCTTAGTACAAAAGCTATCTATCTCGAAGCTGTCCAATTGCCTTGCAAAGATTGCTAATCTTCTTGTTTTGCACCTGAGGAAGGAAAATGATGGGTTAAGCTACACAACTCAGTGGCTAATATATTTATAGCCATTGGCGATGAGCCACATAATCAAACATTTCTATATACACATTCATATAGGCATACACTTCGCAATGAAAGTTCAGCATTGACAATTTCAATTTACATTTCAAATTCAACATATCATCACATAATACATATTTGATGAAGTTTATCATCCAAGCATAACACACAATTTGCACCATAACTAAACATGTCAAAATGCAAGTGAACAACTAAATGGCTCGA
>JANVCL010000005.1:11329681-11350754 GCA_026546855.1 Erythroxylum incrassatum
AAGTGAACTTCCAACAATGCCCTTCATTCATTCTTATAACATTAATGCTTCAATTCAATTAATCTATGTCATAAAAAATCCTACTAACTTTGACATAAATAATGAGATCCAAAAATTAATCCATCAAACCTCATATTCATTTAAATCATGCTTAATTCAACAAGAAAAATTTCGGGGGCCAACATTAACACCATACCTTACTCTAATTTAAATCTAGCAATTCCATTTTAATTTCTAATTCCTACTTATGCCCATTAAATTAATGACTAAATTCTAAAAGTAATTAAACAAATAAATTAATAATAATTAAAAAATTTAGGGTCCAACATATTCTCCCCCTTAAAGAATTTCGTCCTTAAAATTCTTATCTGAGTCATTGAAAATGTACGGATACTTTTCCTTCATTGCTTCCAAAGGCTCCCATGTTGCCTCCTCTCTTGCATGGTTCTTCCATATGACTTTAACCAGCTTTACAATCTTGTTTCTCAAGATCTTTTCCTTTGAATCTATGATCTCCACTGGTTGCACCTCATATGTCAAATCCTCCCTTAATTGGACCTCTAAAGGTTGAACTATGTGTGAAGGATCTGATCGGTACTTCCTCATCATCGATATATGAAAGACATTGTGAATCTTAAACAATTCCGGTGGCAAAGCTAACTTGTAGGCTAAAGGCCCAATCTTCTCAATGATCTCATAAGGGCTTATCCATCTTGGATTAAACTTGCCCTTCTTACCAAATATGAAAACTCCTTTCCATGGAGAGGCTCTAAGAAACACTTTGTCTCCAACTTCAAATTCCATCTCCCTTCTATGTACATCTGTATAACTTTCATCCTTTTACCTTCCTCATCCCAACAAATAGGAGTTCTACATCTCCTACCATATAAAGCTTCATAAGGTGCCATTTGAATTCCTGAGTTGTAGGAGTTAATATAGGCGAATTCAATTAAAGGTAGATGATCATCCCATGAGACTTTGAAATCCATAACACAAGCTTTCAACATTGCCTCCAATGTCCGGATCATTCTCTCCGATTGTCCATTAGTATGAGGATGGAAAGCTGTACTAAAATGTAACTTAGTTCCCAAAGCCTCTTGTAAACTTTCCCAGAACATGGAGGTGAACCTGGGATCTCTATCCGAGACTATCAAACTTGGAATCCCATAAAGTCTGATTATCTCATCTATGTATTTCTTGGCTAAAACATTCAAAGAATTCGTCTGCTTAATTGGTTAGCCTATCCTTAATCACCCATATTGCATCATGCTTTCTGCTGGTTCTTAACAATCTCACAAGAAATCCATCGTAATCTTTTCTTACTTCCATTCGGGAATTAACAAAGGTTTAAGCTTGCCCTAAGGTGCCCGGTGTTCAGCCTTGACTTGTTAGCACACTAAGCATTTTTTAGCATATTCTGCAACTTCTTTCTTCATTTCTTTCCACTAGAAATGTTCCTTTAAATCTTTATACATTTTCATACTTCCTGGGTGCATTGCATAAAGCCTATTATGTGTCTTATCCAAAATTTCAGCTTCAACTGTAACATATCTGGAATACATAATCTGTTTCCTACCACCTTCAATCCATCTTCCTTTACCTCTATTTCATAAGGTTTACCATTTTTAATCTCTTCTCTGAGCCTACTCAAGTATTCATCATGTTCCTGCAACTCCTTAATCTTTTCATTCAATACTAGCCTTACTCTAAAGTTTGTCAATATACCATCAAATTCAGCTTGTCTCAATGTCACCCTGAGTTTGGCTAATTCCTTCAACAGAAGAAGATACACTGTATCCACATATGCCATAGTCGATTTCCTACTCAGTGCATCCGCTACTACATTAGCTTTTCTTGGTGATAATCAATCATTAAGTCATAATATTTAAGTAGCGCTAACCATCTTCTTTGTCTCAAATTCAACTCTTTCCTCATCAAATACTTAAGACTTTTGTGGTCTCTAAACACCTTGGTAGCGACTCCAGATAAATAGTGTCTCCATATTTTCAACGCAAAAATTATGGCAGCTAACTCCAAGTCATGCGTGGGATAATTTATCTCATAAGGCTTTAATTGCCTAGAAATATAGGCAATCACTTTATCTCTTTGCATCAGTACACACCTTATTGCCTTCCTCGAGGCATCACTATTACCCGAAGGCAAAGTCAAAATCGATGCACTCATCAATCAGTACTTAAGCTCCTCAAAGTTTTTCTGACATTTATCTGTCCACACAAATTTCTAATTTTTTCTCGTCAATTTGGTAAATGGAGTTGCTATTATGGAAAAACCCTTCACAAACCTTTAATAATACTCAGCTAAACCCGAGAAACTCATCACTTCTGCTATATTCTTAGGTGCTTCTCATTTCACAACTGCTTCTATTTTCCTCGGATCCACATGTACTTCTTACTCTGAAATCACATGTCCAAGAAAAGCTACTTCCCTTAGCCAGAATTCACATTTATTAAATTTGTTTTACAACTCGTTTTTCCTTAATGTCTCTAAGGCAACCCTCAAATGTTCCCCATGCTCCTTGTCACTCTTAAAATAAATCAATATATCATCAATGAAGACAATAATAAATCGGTCCAAGAAGGACTTAAAGACTCGATTCATCAAGTCCATAAAAATTACAGGTGCATTCGTTAACCCAAAAGGCATGACCAAGAACTCAAAGTGGTCATACCGTGTTCTAAAAGCAGCCTTTAACACATCGAACTCCTTTATCCTCAGTTGGTGATAACCTGATCCCAAATCTATCTTAGAGAAGGCCCTTGCCCCTTGCAAATGATCAAACAACTCATTGATGCATGGGAGCGAATATCTGTTCTTGATGGTGACATGATTGAGCTTCCTGTAATCCACACACATCCTTAACGATCTATCTTTCTTCTTTACAAAAAGGACTGGAGCTCCCTATGGTGAAGAGCTCGACCTTATGTACCCTTTCTCCAATAATTCTTCCAATTGCTCCTTAAGCATCTTTAATTTCATTGGAGCCATTTTATAAGGCGAAATTGATATTGGCGTTCTACCCAGAAGAAGCTCAATGGAAAATTCAATTTTTCTAGGTGGTGGTAGTCCTGGTAATTCCTCGGGAAAGACATCCGGGAATTCCATGACCACAGGTATTTCTTCTAACTTTCCTCTATTTGCCTTTATGTCTATCACATAGGCCAAAAATGCTTTACATCCTTTCCTTATCAGTTTTTCTGCCGTCAGAGCCGAAACCATTCTAGTCAGACTCGTTTTTCTATCCCCCCAAAATACCACCTTTCTACCATTGCCAATTTCAAACTCTACGATCTTTTGTTTGTAATCCAAGTTGGCATTATATTTCTCCAAGGTGTCCATCTCCAGAATCACATATAATCCTCCCATCTTCAATGGCATTAGATCCACCACTAATTGTTCCTCTCCAATATGCATCTCACAGTCTTTATATACTTGATTAATAATAATACATTGGCTGATTGGAGTACTCATCATTAAAGAAGTATCCAATGGGCTCAATTCTCTACCTTTCATAGTTCTACTCAATGACACAAACGAATAAGTAGAACTCTGATCAATCAAAACAATAACATCTTCATCAAATAATTTAACCATACCAATTACGACTTCTGGAGTTATCTCTGCATCCTCCCTCGTCATAACAAACACTCTAGCTGGTGCTTGTCCCCTCGGTCTCCCTGGAGGGTTCACTTTCCTGGCCGCATCAAAACTTCTACTGCCCAATTCCGTTACTGTCCTGCATCCCATTGTCTCAGCCCTTCTTGAAACTTGCATCTAACTTCTCTCATGTCTTGGATTATGAGGGCACTCTCTTGCCATATTTCCTTTCTCCCCACAATTGAAGCATGCTTCAGTCAAGCGGTAACATTCCCCTCTATGAAACCTTCCATAGTGATCACATTTGGGAATGGATGGCTTATCCCTATCTCCCCTCCTATTGTCTCCAACCGTTGAGGCTTGATGTTAGACAGTTTTCATCTGTTTAGGCCTGCTTGCTCTACTGCTCCTCTCCTTAGACTGTGTAGGAAAAGTCCTAGCACTCCTTTCTGACATAGGAGTACCGCCTCCCCTCATAGACTGTTCTCTCCCTTTCCTCCTTCTATTCACTCTTGATGTTCTCCACATTTTCCACTCTCAATGTTGCTTTAACTAGCTGTTGGAAGTCGCAAAAATTTTGTGCCACCACTTTCTCTCTAATGGCCAAGTGCAGTCCCGCTTCAAACCTTCAGCAACTATCTGCTTCGCTCATTATTAACTTAGCTGCATATCAGGCCAATTATGTAAATCGTTGCTTATATTCACTCACCGTCATCTCCCTCTAGGTGAGGTTCAAAAACTCTCTCTACTTCTGCTCGATGTACACTTCCGACAAATACTTCTTCTTATAAACAATCAGGAAATCCTTCCATGCCAACACCAATGGCTTCATCTGACTTCCCGGGATACACTTCCACTAATATAGAGCATCCCCTTATAGCAAACTCACAGCATATTCAACCTTCTCGTCATCTTCACAATCCATCTGCTCTAATATCTGTTCTGTCTTTCTCAGCCATGTCTCAATTTTCTCTGGATCTGTGGTCCCATAAAAGTCTACAGCTCCATACTTCCTCAGTTTGTTGAATTGCTTATCCTTCCTAACTGGGGTCGGAGTATAAGATTGCGACATCTGTCCCATAGCCTGGACAAACGCCTGAGTAAAGGCTTGGAATAATCTCGAATCCAAGGTAGGCGCTTGCTCTTGTAGAACAAGCAACTCCTAAGTCTATGATCAAGAGGGCCTAATATTGCGCCCTACAGAGGCCTTAGCATCTCCTAGAGCTCTACACTCATCCGTGCCCTCCTCTCTTGGTGGAGGGTAAGGTGTAGCCGATCCTTGCAAAACTCCTCGTTTCCTTCTATGAGCTGGCATTTCACTCCTTCAATAGAAACACTAATGATTAGCTGACATTTTATTTTAACCCTATTTCCTACATGTATGCATGATATGCATGTCACTTAATGCAGATAATCAATTCACAACGCGATCAATTTATCACATATCACAATAATGCATAGCACAAAATATTCTAAGCCTAGGGCTCTTTAAAACCTAAGCTCTGATACCACAAGATGTTGGACCCCATTCCCGGAGCCCAAGATATTAGACCTCATTCCTGGAGCCTAACTATCTGGAGTCAAAAAGCGTGAGTGGGTTTCCTTGTAGGGTTATTTCAATGAACTCTCACTTCCTTTCCGTCAATATTTTTGAATTCAACACCAAAGACTATCAATTTTTGTGGGAAGGTAGAAAAACATGTTAGGATTCCATTACTTCAAGAATCACTTCATTTGGATATTGGATGATGAAGTTATTGCCAAAAAAAATCCAACATTTTTATGTCCTTAATCATTTTGTACCTGCCTTGGCGCAATTTCTATAACTTTCACTACAAATGTCGGATTGATGTCATTTTTAGACGGTTTGAAATAAGACTTCTAAATCTACAAATTTCATGTAGACTCTAAAGTGAAATTATGTCATTTGGACAAACCACGAACCGTGTCGGGTTTGGCAGTTTTTTAGAATCAGGAATACACGACCAGTGTGAATATACACGGCCTGAAGGTTAGCCTGAACGTCTAACCTTCAGGTTTAACAAAAATTTTCACCCTCCAAGACCCCTCCAATGGATCTTAAATCCATTCTAACATCCCCTTTTCTCATAATCTCCTCAAATTCACCCCTTCTAGTGCAAAAACCACTTCATATCAATTTAACTACTAAATACATCTATTCTAACACTAGCAACAATTGGCAATCTCAACAAAAGAATATGCACGTCCATCATACTCAAACTTTAAAATAACATAGTCATACAAAAAGGAACATCTCAAGTTCTTATTCTGATTTCTAAACACAATGATTGTTTGAACAAGCTTTACATACATATCAACATACACATCAAACTTAATACAAAATACAAAAGTATGCTCATGTTTGATATGCCTATAAAGCTATCCAAATTAGTTACTAACTTAGTACAAAAGACTCTTAGCTATCTTGGGGTTTCCGAATGCCTTGTAAGGATCGCTAATCTTCTTGGTCTGCACCTGAGGAGGGAAAATTATGGGTTGAGCTACATAGCTCAGTGGCTAATATATTTATAGCCATTGGCAACGAGCTACACAATCAAACATATACAAATATCCATATAGGCATGCATGTTTTGTCTTAATCCAGCAATGAAATATCAACATTCATAATTTCAATACACATCTTATAATTCAATACATCACCACATAAAACATATTGGATGTAATTTACATCAAAGCATAACACTCAAAATTTCATCATAACTTAACACATCAAAATGTAAATGCACAAACAATTGGCTCAAGGGTTCCGTGCAACAAAACAGATAAACTGAAGTTTACTCCGTGAACAAAATGAGTCCAATTTTTAGATCTTGTGTGCCACAAGCGGGCAGCCGAAAGAAGGCTTTATATCGACGTGCACGTAACTACGAAACGGTTCCACTCTTGCCCAAACAGAATCAACTCTCATGCTCAATTCAATCATTCACAATTTCATATTCTCATTTTTTCTTTATACAAAAATGCCATGACACAATTCAATGGAATAACATGATCATAATCACAATTTAACCATATAAAATGTCATACATTTTTCAATGCATAACATAGCGTAAAACACATTATAGCAATTCACAATTTATCAATTCAAGCATATACATACACACATATGCACATTGCCTATTTACACAATAACCATAACTATTTTACCCACCATATAACTCTTGAAAATCCAAACTCAATTTGGTCCTTCCTTTTGCTTTTGGATAGGTTGTTCTTGATTTTTTAACACAACCAAAATTCTCATTCAATTCCAATCCAAATGGAAATCTCCCAAATTTCCATAATCACAACAAAATGAAATTAACACAAATCAAGCTCAACCTTAACCTACCCATAGTCCATCTAGGTTAGAAAACCCAAAACCTAGCTTAGAAACCCTAAAATCAAATGGGTTCTCTCAAATCTTCTTCTTCTAACACAAACCCTTCACTCTCTACACAAAAACCCCTTCTCTCTCTAACTCCTTTTCTAACAAAGCAAGAAGAAAAGATAAACTTACCTTGTCAATCTTGATTTCTCCTTTTTTCTTCTTCCTTCCAAGCTTCTCTTGCACATTCTCATGAACTCTCTCTCTTCTCCTCTCTTCTTCCACGCTTTTTCTTCTTTCTTTTAGCCTCTCACGACTTCTTTCTTCTCTCCACGTCTTTGCCTTCTTCTTTCTTATTTCAACACAACATTTTAGTTGTCTTTCCCATTTTGCCCCTCATTTAAGTAGTCTTTTCCATATTTACCCTTCTTATGCCTTTATAACTAACATCTTATACTTTTAACTCCTTGACCAATAATCATGGAAAAATTAAAGGAATTTGATAATACTTCCTTTTAGAAAAATGTTCCTCATTGTATTAATTTTCTAATGACACTAAAATTATTCAATTTGGTTTGGAAATCTGAAAGTTATATCTTAAACATTTCTAAACTATTCTTATACTAAAACAATATTTTGTACTCAACTTCCATCCAAAAATTAAAATTCTTAGAGACTAAATTAGAACTCGATTTCATTAGATAATTTGTAGCTCTATTTCTCTAGTTTAATCCAAATCAAGAATCATCTCTTTTGGATAACTAGAGAAAAAGGTATGGTTAAAACACCGAAGTATGTTTAATAAACATGTTCCAACTATATTTTCCAACTTTTAACTTCCAACATTTTATATATAATAGTTCTAACTTTCAAGAAAAGTTTGGTGTCCAACAACACCTAACAATTTGTGGTGCTTTCATTGAGAGACCTAACGATGGCTGAAAATACTAGATCCAAGGCTGTTACTGATTGTCTAAAAAAAGTTATTACAAAGTTGACGGTGAATCAAAATACGTTGGCTACTACCATACTGCTTTAGGCAACAATTTGGATAAGATCATTGCAAAAATGGCAACCATAAAAGGCCACTCATCCTAACTAACAACCTCGACCCCCACTCAAATGAACTCCTTACTACCAATGGCAACAACAAGCGAGATTAGCCACCTGCGACCTCCTATTAAACTTGAAATACCACACTTTGATAGTGCAAATCCCATAGGTTGGATCTTTAAGATCAACCAATTTGTTTAGTACCATGGAACTTTAGATGAGGATCAAGTCAAGATGGCCTCATTTTATATGGAGGGTTCGGCGCTAAGTTGGTATCAATAGATGCATCGCAATAATTTCATAACAACGTGGGATTCTTTATCACAAGCTTTGGAGATCATATTTGCTCCATTGTATTATGACAATCTCAAGGGAGGATTATATAAATTAATCCAAAAAGGATCTATGAATGACTACCTCACTAAATTTGAGAGTTCGTGCAAGAGAGGATTGCTCGTTTCTTGAATTTGCAAACTCGACCAATTAGGTCACTCCGAATTTTAGTGAGCAATGGTTCAAAAATTAATTGCCAGCAATTATGCCCTGAAGTTAAAATTCAGATATAGGCCATGAATTTCATGTTGACTTGCATGCACTAGACATTTGTGGGGCTGACGTTGTTTTGAGGGGTTCAATGTTTGAAGCAATTGGGACCATTTGTAATGGATTACATTTACCTTATTGTGCAATTCATGAAAGGGAATCAATTAGTAAAACTCAAAGGAATACGGTCGCGAGAACCCAAATTAGCCACAAACAACTGAATAAAACGACTAGTCCAAACTATTGGTATTTTTTAGTTTTTTCACATTCAAATTTGTCCATCTAACCCACCTACACAAATTAACAACGAAGAGACGCCCAAATCGATCCAAACCCTTATGAACCAATATCAATCCTTATTCCAAACTCCCACAGCCTTACCACCAACCCGTGAGACTGACCACAACATACATCTTTATGTAAATACTCTAGCCGTCAATATACGACCACATTGATACCCATATTCACAAAAAAGAGAGATCAAGAATCAAGTTGCCCAGATGATAAAAATCGAAATAATCCAAAACAATCAAAGTCTTTATTCTTCTTTGATTTTGTTAGTAAAAAAAGAAGATGATAACTGGCATTTTTATATAGAATACTTAGCCTTGACTGTCGTATCCATCAAAGACAAGTTTCCAATACCTACCATTGATAAACTCCTAAATGAGTTGAATGGAGCTCAATGGTTCTCCAAATTAGACTTATGTCAAGGTTATCATCAGATTCACATGAGAGAGGAAGACATACCAAAGACGATGTTCAGAACACATTTAAGCCACTTTGAGTTTTGTGTCATGTCGTTCGATCTGAGCAGCGTACCAACAACTTTTCAAGTAACTATTAATAGGTTGTTTCATTCTTTTTTTGCAGAATTTTGTGATTGCCTTTTTCAATGACATGTCAGTGTACAGTAAGAAACTAACTCATCATTTAGCTAAAACGTTCTTCTTGAAGTTGTCTAAATGTTTATTTACTCAACAATAGGTCAATTACCTCGGTCATGTAGTCTCCGCAAAAGGGGTTCAGTCGGATGCTTCCAAAATCACAGCAATGGTTAACTAGCCAACTTCTAACACCATTAAATCCCTTCATGATTTCTAAGATTAAAGGGGTTCTATTGTCAATTTATCAAAGGCTATGCTCATTTGGCAACCCCGCTAACCAACTTGTTGAAGAAAGACCAATTTTGATGGAAGGAAGGTACACAAAAAGCGTTCAAAGCTTTGAAGATGGCATGACAACAACCCCAGTCCGTTCATTAATGGATTTCACAATTCCCTTTACTCTTGAAACTGACGCATTAGGAATAGGAATGGGAGTGATACTCATGCAGAAGTCACAGCCTATTACCTTCTTTAGTAAACAATTTTGAAACTTATGTGAGCTTCAACTTATGTCTGTGAATTGTATACCATTACAACGACAATAAAGAAATGGCAACATTATATGTTAGGCCATAAATTCATTATTTGCACTGATCACCAAAGTTTGAGAGAATTGATGAATCAAACTTTGCAAACACCAGAGCAACAAGGATACTTAATCAAATTATTAGGATATGATTTCCAAATCTACTATAAAAAGGGTCAATTTAATCAAGTAGCAGATGCACTTTCCAGAGTGTCAAAATCGACTGAATGCTTCACTCTTACCATGCCCACTTTTCATTGGCTTGGTAAGATACAGAAAGAGCTACTACAAACACCAGAATCACTATAATTGCATCAGTCTATCCAACAGAGCAATCAACTCGATTATCAACACATAGATGGATTAATCATTTACATAGGCAGAATTTGGCTGCCAGTTTCAAGCTCTCTAAAACCAATTTTGTTAGAAGAATTCCACAGCACGGCAACTGGGGGCCATATGGGAGTTACCAAGACATTTCATCATATCGTTTACAACAAAAATTTTATTGGGTTGGCATGCTTAATGATGTCAAACGATTTGTTCAAGAATGTTGAATCTATCAACCAGTTAAGTATGATACTCAGAAGCTAGCTAGATTGTTGCAGTCATTACCCATTCCCTTGCACCATGGGAAGACTTGAGTTTAGACTTCATTATCGACCTTCCTACTTCAACTAGGTACTCCATTATCTTAGTGGTCATCGATCAATTTTTCTAAAGGATCCCATTTTGGTGTCCTCATATAGCATTATACGAGTTACAAGGTGGCACACTTATTTATGACAATGGTATGAAAATTGCACAGGATGCTGAAAAGTTTAATGTCTAATAGAGACCTCATCTTTGTCATCCAATTTTGGAAAGAACTATTTAAAATGAATGGCACTCGCCTACGTATGATTATGGCACCACCCTCAGAGGGACGGGCAAACGGAGGTGGTTAACCGTACCTCGAAGCTATAACTATGAGCATTTGTTCATAACTATGAGCATTTGTTCATAACAAACCTCAACAGTGGTAGAAATTTCTTGCGCTTATTGAGTGGTCCTACGACACCACTGTGCATTCAACGATAGGAATCTCCCATTTGAGGCTACTTACACAAACCCCCTCCAACAATCCCACAATACATCCTAGGAACCTCACGTAATGAATTTGTTAATTTTTCACTTCATAATCGTGATTCCTTGCTCGCACTTTAACATAAGAAGTTATTAAAAGCTCAGGAGACAATGAAATGACAAGCAGATTCAAAGCACTAAGATGTTGACTACAAACTCGACGACTGGGTTTATGTTCTTCTTCGTCCTTACCAACAAACTACATTGTTTCCTACTGCTCCTCCTAAGCTTGCTAAGCATTATTATGATCCTTACCAAGTTTTGGAGAAGGTGGGACGTATCTTATTGCCTATCCCTCCCATATATTTATTTATTTATTTTTGTAGTTTTTGACGAGTCCAGATCTTCTGTCCAATTTTACTCTGTCTCATGAAATCTCAGCCATTTATTTTGCGGGCTCCACGTGAGTTCCATACGGGACCCACATAAATAAATGGCTGAGATTTATTGGACACAATAAGACACTATAATATTAGACAGGAGATCTTGACTCGTTGTTGACTTTTGTATATAAGTTGTATCGCTACCTAGCAATGCATAGTTTTGGTTTGAGTTTGTCGTTCCACCCGAGATGGTCCCCAGTTGCTCCATTTAATTGAGCTGTCAAAACCTGTTTATGCTCATATGTTGTCCTAAGTTTCATGCAATAATATGACATTCCAAAATGTTAAAACTTATATAGTTTCACATTTTGAGATATTTTACACTTGAAAGTTCATTTTCTGATTTAATGAAGCGTTACTTTTTCTAATGTTTCAATTCATGCATATTGTAATTAATTTTTTATCTTGTCTTTAAATTTTATATATATTATGCTTATATTTAAAAATTATGAAAGATTATGTTATTTCTATATTTACTTAAAACTAAAATATTAATGATATATAATAAATGTTTTATGTGGCATATCTTGTTACGGTTTTATGTCTTATTTTGTAGAGTTATCATTATACAAGGAGTCTTTCCATAACAGAAAGAAAAAAGATATGTATTAAGTAATTAGATATAACTAGTATTTCATTACATTATAAATTGTTAACCAACCAAATCAAGTATAAAAGTAATATAATAATTATTACATTGCACTATATATTATATTGCAACAAGCTCTATTGACCTCATTGCATGTGGGTCTATCATAAATAGTCGCTCTTCTACGTAAGGTTAAGGTTGCGTATTATTGGACCTTCCCAGACCTCGCAACTCAGTAGGATTTCAACTGAGTATTAATGATGATGATGATGATGAAGCTCTATCGAGTTTTGCCATAAGATTTTTAATATAAAAGTAAGATTATTTTATATTTCGTATAATGCCCTTTTTTATTTTAAGTCATCTTTTGTTAACAAAAAAAGGTAAAGTCATTTAATTGTAGTGATACTTTGGAGATTAAATTAGGATCTTTCTTATTTTCAAAAGTATAATTTTCATCAAACTAAAAGCTATTCACTTATTTTCAGAACTCTTTTTGAACTAATATGATATTTGAATATTTAAGTTAAATTTTCATAACGTTTCATAAAAACTTTTATTTGATGTAGACCAAAAAAATGAAAAAATAAGTTATTTAAGAATATGTCAAAAGATATTAAGATTATTGAAAATGAGAACTTTTAAAAAGCCTATAATAAGTCTCAATCAAAGCTTTTAGCTAAGAGTTAAGAGTGAAATAGAGTTTTTACTTAGGGTGAAAACAACCACATTATTTAAACTGAAATAGTTTCCCATCTTATTTCATTCAAAAGAGTTTAATATAAAAGAAATAGTAACAATATCCCTAATATCATAGACCATAACGGCTAGTAACTATAAAGTAGCAAGAGTTATTGAATTTAAATAATAGAAACATAAATTGGAGTTATTCTTAACCAAACATTCGCTTTATATGTGTATAGCTGACATAGGAGAAATATTTGAGATTCTTCTTTTGTGGCCTTAAAAATCTATTGGGTTTTGAGATTCTTCTTTAGTGGCGTTGAAGATCTCTTGGGCTTACCATTACCCTCCCCTTTTATGCAAACCTTGTTCTTAAGGTTTATAAATTGAACCTCTAACTCTGTAGTGTTTTCCGATGTGGCCTCCTCTATTGGAAGCTTCTTTCATTTAACAAGCTTTCTTCGACAAGCTTGGAGCTGGTTTTAACTGATCATCTATCCAGTATTGCCTTAAGTTCGATGATGTAGTCTCCATCATTGAAAATAGGAGGCAAATCATAACAAGAATTTTAGACATCTTTTGAGCATTGATGTATAAAAATTTGGATGTATTCATGGCATAAAGGGAAGCTTAAATTTATACACAATATGGCCAATATGCTCTTTAACTTCATATGGTTCATAATATCTACTTGTAAGTTTTTGATAGGCTTATTTAAAGACTGGTTATTGTTAATATAGATGGCGTATGAGGAAGACCATATCCCTTACTTAGACCTTACTATTCTCCTCTTAACATCTGTTATATCCTCCTGTTGGCATATGCTCTTTGTTTTTATCAAATTATTTGCACCATTTAAATTGTCTTTGAGTTATTTAAGTAAGGCATCTCTAGTGCACCATTTAAATTGTCTTTGAGTTATTTAAGTAAGGCATCCTTAGTGCACTATTTAAATTGTCTTTGAGTTATTTAAGGCATTTGTAGTGGCTAACTGTTAGTTCACCTCATGGGCAAGTGCCTTTATGATAATGAGGAATGGTTAATGGTGGACATCTATAAAGATGTTGAAATGGTGACATTCTAGCAAAGACATGGAAAATAGTATTATACCAACATTCAACCCATAGTAAGAATGAATAGCAATTGTGAGGTTGTTGGTATACAAAGCATCAAAGGTACTATTTAAGGCACCATTTGACAACCATTCATTCATAGGTGGCATATTGAACTCATTTTCAACTTGTTCCTAAACAACATGAAGATTTTATTCTAAAAATAGTGAATGAAAAATAGATCCCTAACATTTATAATTGATTGTGACAATGCCATAGAGTTTCAATGTGATGCAATTTATCACTTAAGCCAAGTCCCTAGTGATAATTATAAGGAGAAAATGATTTTCTCTATATGATAAAGAATCTTGAAACCAATAATTTTCACATACCTGGATTTGAGAAAGAAGACATGAATTTTGATCTTGATAGTAATTACCTTCATCTTTTTAGAACAATCAATTTCTCTCTCCTTCTCCCTTTCTTCAATTTATACATTTTTCAGATGGATGCATAAGTTTGTTCTTAAACATATATATTAGGGTAGAGAGAGGACCAATTTTATGTGTGCCTTTCTTTTTAATCTGATATGTCCATTAAGTAGCAATATGTAATTAATTAACGGGTGAGAATTTTCTATATTAATAATTTCCCTAATATTGTTATATGTGAATAGTTGTATATGAATGGGAAGTTAGTAGCCTCAATCCCTAATTTTTAGGTCACTTGACAAAGTTGCCTTACGACAACTTCTAAAATTCTCCCACTTGGCCTAAATTTGGATGAAACTAGTTGTAACATCCCATCACCAATAGAAAGGGTATAATTATAATTCGGAAGGGATTATGAGTGTATAGAATTGTCTTAATATGTTCATGCATACACATATATGTGAATAGTGAATTTTGCATATGTAAATGCCTGTACATGCATTCATGATATTTCCAGGTATATTTGATCATAAGTGTGATTATTATGAAAAATGTGATTTTTGTGTTTGGAAAATTGATTAGAGAGGGGTATTGAGGTTTTAGAATTTTTAGCGAATTTTAGTGAAAGTTTTGTGCAATTTCGGGATAATTTTTGGACTAGAAAAAATGTCAAGTGGCAAAATAATTGTTCACCGGTAGTAAAAAAATTACTGGCCAATGGCAATGAAAATTTAGAAAAATGATTTTAGGATTTATTAATTTGAACCATTGAAAATTTGGGTGGCAATTGGGTGACAAATTATTATTAGTCAAATAAAAGATGGTTATATGTGTATTTTAATTGTTATAGAGGCGCATTTGGAATGTCAACCCACGGACGTTGCCGAAACTTCCAGACACTAGCTTCGGAAGCTATTGGTGAGTAACCTAGATGGTTTCTCTCAATTATTTGCTTGTTTATGACTTTGTGGTGGATAATGGTGGGATTGTGAATTGCGAATTGATTGTGGATTCTGGACAGAAGGTCTGATGACTGTGTACTTAGGAGTTGCGTTATTGAAGTGCTACTTGTATGTGAATGTGAGACCTACGTATTATAATGTGGTTGATTAATGTGATTGATTGATATATAAATATGGGTATACATTGTGACATATGCATTTCATTCATGAATGCATAACCAGATAATGATAGTTGTGACCAGAGCAGCTACCGATTAGAGCTTAAAGCTCAACGAGTGTTTTTGAGCCTCAAGCTCAACAGTGATTTAGAGCTTCAGGCTCAACGTTTAATGAGCCCTATACGGGACAGTTTAGGCGCTCGGTCATAACACCGTAATAATTGAAACAATGTCACATGTGCACAACATATGCATAATTGGTCAGTGATTAAATTGTTTTGAATGTAACATATGAAATGTGTAGTGATGTGAAATTGTGATATACCTGTGTTATAAATTGTTGTGTGGTGTTGCTTAGATTGAGTGAACCATCGATGATGGTTACCTCACTAAGTTCGCAAAACTTACCAAAATTGCAACGTTGTCTTTTCAGGACCGCTAGTAGACTCCTAGCTTCAGAGGGACTTTTCCAGCCGTGTAGATTGTTTTGGCGAGAAAAGGCATAGCTCACAGGTCGATCAGCTGGGACTTTTGGGATGACCTAGATAGATCTGTTATTTTCCTCTTTCTTGAAGCGTTTTGTACTAGGTTTTTGGACTGATGTACAGACAGTAAATGATGACATGTGTATAAACCTCTGACTTTGATGAAATGAAATTAGGAAAAATTTGGTTTAAAAAACATTGTGATTTTTATATTGATATTTTATTATGATGCCATGTGAAGTGAAGTAGTAATCGTTCGTAGCTCGCCGTTATAGTAAGATATGTACCAGAGTGACCTGCGGGCGTCCCGGTATATACCCTGCGGTAAGGAGGTGCTACAACCATGCCCATGCAGGCATAAGAACCTAAACCTGTTCAGGAAAAGGTTTTTGAGGTACAAGAACTTATATAGTTGCACAGATCCACCAGAGAGAGGCGACCTGCTATCTCACAATATTACATTGTCTATTTAGGTGAGCAAGACTATGACATAGGACATGTTGTGGATCCAGTTTCTTTTATAGAGGTCATTTCTAAACCACATGTAGATATGTGGTGGGAAGCAATGAAAGATGAGATGCAGTCTATGAGGTGTAATAAGGTATGAGAGCTTGTTGATTTACCTCAATATTGTAGGCCTGTCAGTTGCAAGTGGCTAGTTTAGACCAAGAAGGACACATAAGGTCAAGTTGAGCCGTTTAAGATGCGTTTGGTTGCTAGGGGATTCATTCAGAAAGAAGGAGTTGACTTCAATGTTACCTTCTCTCCTGTATCCTTGAAAGATGCATTTAAAGTGATGATGGCAATAATAGCTCATTATGACATGGAGCTACATCAAATGAACGTTAAGATCGCTTTCTTAAATGCTGACCTTTATAAGGAGGTCTATATGGAGCAACTTGAAGAATTTCAGGATCAAATAGTAAGAACAAATCGTATCCAACTCCAACACAATCTGAAGCTTAAATCAGCAGTTCAATCAAAATACAAAAAGAAATACAAAGTCATATCTGAAATCAAACAAACAATGAAATGATGTGAAGGAAGGATGTACTATCAGTTACGGACAAGGAAAACGCGATCAATGAGAGGCACCTGTTTGGATCTGAAGAGAACACGAGAAGCGAATGACACGATCAGTTAAGATTGGTCTTCTTCTTCTTCTTCTATCGAGAAATGGTTGTGGTCTCGTAGCTTAGGGTTTGCCATCGATTTGTTTTCTCTGTGTCTCTGTCTCTGTGTGGCAATGGGTTGGGCTGGAGAATTTCAGGGGGGCAGGCTTGAGTTGTTTCTACACCGTTAGATCTGAGACTGGACCTATCAACAATGAAGATTTTTTTTAAGTTAGATAAATGATCAAGTTATCTTTTCAAAATACGTACTATTAATATACAAATATATAATAGAAATCAGTATTAATTGTAAATTTGTATTATAAAAATTATAAATCTTATTAATATACATATATATCATATAAATAATTACGAGTTAGAACAAATAAATAAATAGAGTTTATAATACTAAAAATAATTTCTAATGATATATAAGATGTAAATATCAATAAATTTTAGAAAATTTAATAACATCAACAAGAGACATTAATTAATGATTAGAATAATATTGATGCATTTGACTAAGTGTGGTGGGTCGAGGGGTTAGAAGAATTAAAAATTTAAGAAAAATATGTAGTTGTATTTATTGAACATAATTGCTTGATGTATTTGATTTTATATTTATATCTTAAAAATAATCAAATATGTGAATTTGATATATTTATTCTTTAATTTATTTAAAAATCATGGTAAGCCTAGTTATATTAATAACAAGACTTTAGCATATTTCTTTTTAGTTGAAATAGTATTAGACATTTATGACTTTTTATTTTAGCAAAAGTACAAAAGTATCGTGGAATGATAATAGTCCATTCTAATTTCAACTCTCAAAATGAAAGAGGAAAAGATTAAGATATTTTGAGATTTGAGTTTAAAAAGCCTTAAGTTTAAATTTAATTCGGACATATTAAAATCTAATTTTAAAAGGTTTTAAAAAATTAAAATTCAATCAACATTTATGCTTTTTTAGTTTAATTTAAATCTTGGTCATATTCAAATTTAATAATTTAAGTTTGATTTCAATAAGACTTTTAAGTTATTTATGAACAAAATACAGAATTTAAGTTCAACTCTTCTTTCGACTTTTTACAATAATTATCTATATAAGACAATCATTAAAATTATCCTTTAAATTTTTATTCCAACAAAAAGTGAGAAAAGTGAGAAAAATAAATAATTTATTCCAATAAAAAATTAGTAAGTTTATTCCATTCAAAAATCAAAATGACAACAAAATAGGAAAATTTATGACTATGATCGAATTGATTTCATAATTGCAAGTTTATACTACACCAAAACCATTTAAGTAATATCCATATAGATCTAACTCAAGGCTGGGATTTTCCCCTTTTTGTATTTAAACATTAAAAAAAGAGAAAATGCATTATTTAATAATAAAATTTTCATATATCATGCATGCAATGAGATATTAAAGATTAGTTATATAGTCATTATTTAATGATTATTAGTAATTATATTATTGAATAAAAATATATTTTTATTTATTTATAATATTCATAATTATAAATACACACCAATAGAAAACCATTTTTTTTTACAATAATTAGCTCTTCAAAACCAACCCCACCTCTTTCATCTCGAAACTTAACCTATTTATGTGCTAAATACACGAGAATCTCACAATCAAACACTCATGCATCCAAGTTCAAGAGTAAGACATACACTGCTGTATATATGTAAACTGATTCAGAGACAGCCATGAAAGAGCTAGCATAAGTCCTACTTATGGGGACCAGGTCCGTCGAGATGCATCCGGTGTCTGGGACTTGGTACTGGGCGTTTTTTACTGGAGTAGGGGGCATTGCCTTTTCCTCTGCCGCTTGGACTGATGGAGTGTTTAAGAGAAGCCAGTTTTGGTTGGGTAAACCCTAGTTCACTCAACAGGCGCTGGCTGTCAAGTTTCTTCGAAGTAACCATGACTGTTGCATCAGATGATCTGCTGCAAACTAGAATCATGAACACAATCATGAAGACAGATGCAAGTTGCTTTGCTCTTTGATTTTCCATCGAACTGTTAGGATGTTAAGTTTAAGTAGGAATTTAACTAGTGAAAAATATATAAGTAGAAAGGACGATAAATCTAATACCTTAAAATTTTAGGTTGAACTGTGGCGTAAAAGTTTAAGAATATGTTCGTAGACCCATATCTCGTAAAAATGGCACTCCGTAACCAACAGAACTAGCTAGGCTAGTTTCCTAAGACTGTATTGACAGATTTCTGATAGTACAGATTATGTCAGGGAGGGTATAACTATAACGAAAGGAAAGAGTTTGACAGACCACTGTGGTTTCTTTTGTTCCATGTGGCTCTATTTATATATAGACCCTTAAGAAAATTGTCTGAATTTGATTAAAAAATACGAATTAAGAATAAAAATATTATTTTATTAAATTTATTAGAGTAATGAGACAATAACTTAAAAAAGTGATTCTAATCACACTTTGCTTCCTTAACATTATCTATTTATATGATTGCTAACCCTAAATTATTGGTAACACTGCGTTGATTTTAAAAGTCGTTGTTGTGTGCACATAATGAATTAGACAATACACTTTAGAAAAGACCGAATAAATTAAAGAGTGCCCCGATAAAGTCTGTTTTGGTTTAAAGAAATGAAACGATTGATTTCCTTTTCCTTTTGTGAACATTTCTCAAAAGAGAGGCCATTTGCGTTCTTTTACTTTACAAAGGCAGAATAGGACCACTTGTTATAGAAACTTAAAAGTTTCTCTTAATTTTGCCTTTTGAATAATTTACCAACATTGATATACATAATTATAAGTTAAGGATGATTATGGTAGGGTGACTGTACAACAAAGGATCACCGTGCCCTGGAAATTTCGGACTGAAAGTAAGGTTTGTAACAGGTCTACTTGTGTTTAAATTATCTCTATCTTGACTTCGATCAATCTCTTACATGCAATTTTAACTTAATTTTATTACGCTTGATTTAACACTGAAGTGACATTATTTTTGTTTTAATTTTTTTAAATACTAAATAAAATGATATTATTTTATTTAACTATATTAAAACAATATCATCTTACTTATTTAATATAAATTGAATCAATTACTTAAATTTAAACTTAGTTTAAAATTTAATTTGTTAATTTCATATCAAATTTGTCCAAATCCAAAATGTCAATTTTAACTAAAAAGAGTGGTCTAAAAGGTTTATATAAAGTTTTCGGCCTGATATTTAACCAAAGTCACGAGTTAGACTCCTAAGAATTGTCACATGACTTTTGTACAAAAGAAAGGCATCAATTTTAGGTACATAAAGATTAATAATAATAACAAATAACAATAAAAAGGAAAAGAAAGTATCATTTGATCCTATATGGTGGGAACAACACCAAGCTTTATGATTATGGGTGCGTTTGGTGGTGATATTGGCTTCAACTTAGTCTCGACCAGGTCTTTTTTGGTATATCCAAAGTCTCACGATAGTAAACGGCTGTCCATCTTTTCTCAAGTAGCCATTGCTCTTGCCTTCACTGACCTACTGCTTCCAATCACAAGTTTCCCATGACTTTGTACAGAAGAGTCAGGTTTAGAAACATCAATTTTAGGTACATATATTGACAAGAAATTCTCCTCAATTTCTGTCTATCTCATTCACCACAACAACCTATATATGCAAGTACATCATCGGAGAAAATAAGGAAAAGCGTGTCCTTGTACTCTAGACCAAGAATCACGTCTACAATATTCTCCACGATATTCTCCTAATTTTTCTCTTATAATATATCACAACATCTCCTAATTATGGTAAAATATATATATATCTCGTAACACCCCCCTCTAGTTGGAGCGTGTAAATCCCGAACGCCCAACTTGTCCATTAAAAACTCGAACTACGACTTTCCTAACGCCATTGTAAATATGTTTGCCAACTGAACCTTCGTAGACACATATGATGGGTCAATCAAACCTTCTATGAGCGCATCTATAACAAAGTGACAATTGGTTTCTATATGTTTAGTTAGCTCATGAAAAACAGGATTTTGTGCAATATACAAAGCTGACTGACTGTCACAATAGAGTCTCATTCTCCTCTTATGCTGAACTTCTAAATCCCCGAGCAACTGCTTTAG
>JANVCL010000005.1:11370700-11382404 GCA_026546855.1 Erythroxylum incrassatum
TAGAATTTATTTAGTTTTATGTATTTTGGGCAGGAGATGACAATCGAGCCAAATTGGAGATATTTTGGTTACTGTTGCTTGAAGTTTTAAGTTGTAATTGCTTATCCAAAATTTTTGGACTGACTTCAGATTCTGAGTAGTAAGTCGTGCCCACGGCTTAAGGTGGCGTGTGAATGAACGCCCGGTACAGAGTTGAAGGCGTGACTAAGCTTTTAATTTTAATATTTCCCTGATCTGTAAGGGAAGATTGTTTGGGATTAGTGAGGGAAGTTAGGGATGCTAATCTTTAGCCTATTTTTCTCTCTCTTAAAAGACCTATAAGAGGGGGTCAGCAGGAGATGGAAAAGGGGGTTGATTGCCAGGAAATTAAAGACTATCTTATTTTGCAAGTTTTGTATAACCATGAGCGGCTAAACCTACTTTAGTCTAACAAGGGTTAATCAAGTTCAAATTCATATGAGTTGTGAGATTTAAACTTAATTTTTATCTTTGAAATTCTGCAGTATTTATTCATTCTCTGTTTTATTGATATTATTATCTTGTTGGTTATTGTAATAAGATCTCGTTGTGTAATTGGTAGGGTTGTAATTAGCTAATCAAGATTTCTATATCCGTAATTGTCTAGTTAATCTTGATGACAGTGACAGGTAATATAATTTTCAAGTATATTATATTATGAGAATGACTAATCTGATTTAAAAAATCACACTTGTTGATCTTGTTGAGTAGGGTTGGATCTTTTTAATTCTTAAAGCTGTTAACGAATTAAATCCTAAGCACGTGTCGTGATTATTCGTCAATAAGGGTTAGTCATAGGCGCGTGTCCAGCTAATCTAAAATTAAGGAAGGATCAGATTATTAGAAGCTTTTCAATAATCATAACCAATCTATTGTGGGATGTGGATTTATTCTTTGTTTCAATGATCAACCTTAGAACTTGAATGAGATTACCTTGTTAGATACTATTAATCTGATTTCTTTTCAATTTAAATTTATTCGCTTACCATTTATTAAATTTAATATTTTCACTCATTAATTACAAACCCCTTTTTATTTTCTCGTTCTTGATCCCCTGTTTATCAATAGGATTGAGTAATCTCCAGTCTCTGTGGATACGACTCTACTCGCTCTAGCTATAAGTTAATTGATTTTTCAGGAGTAGATTTTATTTTTAGTGGATTCGACAACCATCAATCATACACAAAGAAAGAGCTAAAGAGAGAAATTGTGCTTTAATCAAGTTGGAATTGATTATAAAGTTTAATAAACTTTATGATTAAATATAAGATATCTAAAAAATAAGGATTAATATGAGATATTGTATTTTATTTAGGCATAATTGATAGTTAATTGGAATTCAATATACTGATTAAAATTTAATTGAAATATGAATTTTATTTATATTAAATTATTAAAATATTTAGAACCTATTATAAATATGTTTAGGCTCTATGGGAATTATCACTTCTTGCTTAATGTTATATACGATAGTTATAAAGTTCTCTCATCACCTTGCGTAGATACCTTTGTAGGCTAAATACATGTGTTGTGACAATCGTTGAGAAGAGTAATTACAAAAATGGTTCGAGGGAAATAACTAGAAAAAGTATCAAACCTTATAATAAGTTATGAATTATGATTCATACTTTATTATATTTTATATTTTAATCATGATGTAGAATTTAAGTGGTCTTGGCTTCGAGAAACAAAAAAAAGTTTTATTATTATTTTGTTAGGCTTAGGATCAAATCTCGTCCTAATTTCGCCCTAATTATTTCTTAGAAAAGGTAATCAATTGTGCCTGAGACTACTTATATACATAAACAAGGAAGAAATTTGAAACAAAGTTGAATAATAATTTTTATCTGTGTTGATTCTTTGCATTAATATGACATGTCTAATTAACATTAAGAACTAAGAAATAGCTAAAGATCACCCAATAATCATCATCACCTACAGTAGATATTGGTTTTCAACCCTATATTCACCTTGTAGGAAAAATACTTTCCCTGTCAAATACACTTAGAGGTTTAGGATGATATAATAACCAAATGATATTACACCCCTCACGTTCTTGGAACTTGTTTCAGTTGAAGGATTAATGGCTCCGTAAAAGATTTGGTATGTTTTCACCTTTATATTCATTTTGTAAGACAAGTAGATGCTCTATTTGTAACAAAATAGAAAATGGCCATCATTCTCCCATTATATCTCCAACTCTCATCATCATTTATTTTATACCTTTATAATATATAGAGGCAAACTCACGACCAACGACTTTTATACAATCAAATACTACAAAAGTTGCATAAGTTCAAATTTTGAAAAAGATATCTCCCTAAAATTTTAAAAAAATCTATAAAAAAAATAGAAGAGAAGAGAATAAAAGAGAAGAGAAGTAAGAGAAGATGAGAAGAAAAATTATTAGTAGCAATAAAATAAAGTAAAAGTTTGAGAGAAGACTACAAAGACTTAGACTATGTTTGGATAGGAGTTTTATAATAGAATAGAATAAAATGTAATATTATTACATCGTTTGAGAGGAGGATTTATAATAGAATGAGATGAAAGAGGAGATTTTCATATTATATCTCATTCCATCATAAACAATAAAAATTGAAAACTTTCAATTTGAGAGTGTTTAGGAAGAAATGTA
This sequence comes from Erythroxylum incrassatum, assembly GCA_026546855.1. NCBI lineage: Eukaryota > Viridiplantae > Streptophyta > Magnoliopsida > Malpighiales > Erythroxylaceae > Erythroxylum > Erythroxylum incrassatum. Next base: position 11,373,357 of record JANVCL010000005.1, read on the forward strand.
AAATAATACACTATATTATATTATAAACACTTCATTTAAACAACATTTAACTATATTACATTATGAACTCTTTCATCCCTTCCAAACAACAATTTTTTTAATATTACATTTATTTATATTTCATTCTGTTATAAACAATTTCATGTCATTCTATTTCATTAAAAACTTTACGTCCAACCAAACATAACTTTAAAGAAAAATGTGAACATGTAAAAAGGAAAAATGAAAAAAGATAAAGTGAGAAATATTTTAGTAGCTAATTACCGCAACCAATACTTTCTCAAATTACAAAAAATTGTTGTTATATTAGTTTTCAAAAATTATAAACTGATAATTATTTTAAAATTAAACATGTTTAAACAATTAATTTACTTTTTTCAAAACCATAACATAAAACTACAACAAATAACTAAACTAACAATTAACACTTAAACTACTCCATGATGATTTAAAATATATATTTTGTCATATGAGAAAACCAATTGATAAATATTCCTCTTTATTATTATAAATAAAAGGTAAGGACCATATAAACAACACAAATGAAAATGGAAATGTCCTATTCATTCCAAAAGTTTCTTAGCATTTTTTCTATACAAAAAAGTGCAAATATGTAACATAAGTTAAAGGAAAGGTTGATGATTGCAATATTGCGATTGTACTATTATCCCAATTTATCTCACATTTTTATAATTGCGATCACGTGTTTCTAGTTGCCGCAATAATCCCCCCTCCCCCCCGGTTATCTTCAATCGCATGCACGCATGCCGTATTCCCTGGTCCGCAATCGAAGAGGTTTCAAATTCCACTATATAAACATAAAGAGAGTTCAAGATTGAGAATTGCATTAACAAAAGATGGAGAGAACAAGATCTGATATTGTCCTAATTCTTGATCAAGGCAACACTAAGACCCGATCCATGGACAGTATTGAACTCAAGGACCAGGTTGCCGGGGAAGAAAAACCTCGGAATCCCACTGCTAGAGCTCAATCCCTTCGCCGTCTTAGCTTCTCTAAACCCAAAGCCCGGTTGATCGAATACAGCTATACAAATGCGCAGAAAACGATCCCCGAATCAGATGTCGTGGAAACTTTGTTGGAGACGGAACCATACAGTACGTTGTCAGAAGGCGAAGATTACGACGACGAGAATGCCTGGAACGATGAAGTTGATGAAGAGGACGAGAGAATGGGGACTGGAGGCTATAAAAAGAAGAAGAGTAAATTCCAGTTGAGGCTCTTCGTTGAATGGGTAATGTTTCTTATTATCATGACTTGTTTGATCTGTTCCCTTACAGTAAACTCGATCAAGAACAAGCGAGCATGGAGCCATGAGATATGGAAATGGTGCTTAATGGTCATGGTGACGTTCTGTGGCCGGCTGGTTTCGGGTTGGGTGATGGGGTTCGCTGTGTTCTTGATTGAAAGAAACTTCATGCTTAGAGAAAAAGTTCTCTACTTCGTTTATGGACTGAGAAAGAGCATACAAAACTGTATATGGCTAGCTTTGGTTCTTGTTGCGTGGATGCTCACGTTCAATAAGAGTGATGCCCGTAAGAGACATGAACTGATTGTCCAAAAAGTGTTCCAAGGTCTGGTAGCTATATTACTCGATGCAACAATCTGGCTTATCAAGATTGTTCTTGTCAAAGTACTAGCATCATCGTTCCATGTGGCCACATACTTTGACAGAATGAAAGAAAGCGTGTTCCACCATTACATTCTTGACACACTTTCGGGTCCGCCGTTAATGGAGGATCAACAGAATGCTTATGATAAAGAGCAGCATGTACACAACTTGACAGGGTCAAAAACACTGCCATCGAAGTGGAAACAGAGAGAGTGGAAAGAGGCGAGAAATGGGTTCAAGTCGAAAAAGTTTGGGTCCAGAAAGATTGACATGGAGAAGTTGAGGAAGTTGAGTACAGAGAGAACAGTGTCTGCGTGGAATGTGAAGAGGCTGGTTAACTACGTGATGTCTTCTGGGTTGTCGACGATTTCGAATACCGTTGATGATTTTGGGAAAGCTGAGTCGGAGATTACTAGTGAATGGGAAGCTAGGAATACTGCGAAACGGGTTTTCAGAAACGTAGCCAAACCTGGTGCCAAGTAAGCTTAATTTTAACTCTCTTAACAAGATTTGGCTGACAAGTATCGTTTAGAGTTTTCCCTTCAATTAGTTAGGTTTGATTAACCTCCATAACAACTAATATATGCATTGAAATTCTTAAACTATATTAGTTTTTGATAACAACATTAGAGACTTCATAATAAATGTTGAGTTTAGGTCTCATTAAATGAAAAGAAAAGTAATATTTTTATATATCATGCCTAAGATATATTCTTTTTAGATGAACTCCAAGGGGTAAATTACTTAAAGATATGCACGAATTAACCTTAATATCATTCTATCGTTAGACCATAAAAATAAATAATTGTTAGGTTAGGATGTTGATTATATATATCGTAGTAACTACCAGTGATTATGACGCTGGAGTCACATGTCTGAATCCAGATCTTCTGTTCAGTTTTATGGTGTTATATTCTGTCCCATAAATCTCAGTCATTCATTTATGTGAATCTCACGTTTATTTATGCGAGGCCCACGCGAGACCCGTATAAATGAATAGCTGAGATCTATAAGAAGAATAAAACATCATAAAATTAGGTAGAGGATCTTATCTCCTCATGTCGTCTCAAGTTAACCACAAGCAAATGGATGTATCGAAGACTAGAAACAAGGGGGCAACAACAAAAAAACAGAAGCTGGTGACTGGAGCATTAATTCTAGCTAACAATTATCACATGAAAATTGTCTGGTTAAATCAAAGGCAACTGAATTTTTTTGCTTAGTGGCGAGTGCGTCCACTTACTGATGTAACTATATCCCACTTAGCCAATGGCCATAGCTATCCCAATTAACACGAGGGGTGTGTGCATATGTTGTGAGTGTCACAGGACCACCAAGAATGCCAGCTTATTTCGTCCCCGCAACTGATATGTAGAGGAAAAGTGTGATCTTAGATGGCTAGACCTGTAGGCCACTTCTCTAGTTTTTGGGATTCTGACTGTCATACCTTAAGCCACTATGCGCATGCACTCCTGGTAGACCCGTTTCGCATTACAAGATGATCACCATATCCTACAACTCACTTTCCCACTATATATAGTATATCATAGGATCTTTCATCATCACTATTTGAAGTTTTCGCTGAACCAACATTATTTTTTCATATTGTTTCTCCTTTTTTTTCCCCCTTGACAACCACATTATCTAGATGAGTGGCTAACTATTCAACCTATGTCCAAAAAATAAAACCAGTATTGATCGAGTGTTCCAAATGACTTGAAATGCGTCCATGAGCTTTCATAATCAAAATTTCAGGGATTATTAATGGCTGATGAATTTATGATAATGGAACCCACTTAAATGCAAGTTAGTTTGATGATAACCAAGGCATATCCAAGAGAGGTTTAATATGACTTGAGCTAATTGAAATTGGGCATTTTAGTATAATGGAACTTATCTAAGTGAATCAGAATCAGTTCAAAAGTAGTAATAATCAGAACTTATTTTAGTATAATGACTGAAGATGATGAACTAATAATTGCAATTGCATTATAGAGTACAAAAGACTCTTAAAGGGCGATACTATAACCAATTATGATTGTTCATTTTTTGTTTCACTTATAGCATTATTAGCCCCTGAGCCGTTAAATACAACGTGTAACTTACGTACATTGTGCCAATTATGTGGAAATTGAAGTTACATTGAAGAGGAAGACCTTATGAGATTCTTAAAGAGGGTTGAGATTCATACAATATTCCCACTCTTTGAAGGCGCCCTTGAAACTGGAAGGATTTCCAAGTCCGCTTTCAGAAATTGGGTGGTGAGTATTGTACTAAACTTTTGAAGATTACGAAATAAGCACTGACGTACGTAGGGCTTCTAACTGATTAAGTATCTTTTGGAGCACCAGGTTCGGGCCTACTATGAAAGGAAAGCACTGGCGCATTCACTGAACGACACAAAAACAGCAGTGCAACAACTTCACAAGATCGCTAGTGCTATGGTTATTGTGATTATAGTTGTGGTGACTCTCCTGGTGATGGGGTTCGCAACACTCAAGGTGATATTCCTCATGAGCACCCAGCTGGTGATTGTGGGTGTCATCTTCCAAAATATGTGCAAGACTGTCTTCGAGTCCATCATCTTCGTCTTCGTCATGCACCCATTTGACATTGGAGATCGATGCGTGGTTGATGGCGTGCACGTAAGTGACTTCTTAAGGATTCCTCTCTAAGGTTGGGCTAAACGGTAACGTATAATGTATTTATATAATTGATATATGGGCAGATGATTGTAGAGGAGATGAACATCTTGACGACAGTTTTTCTTCGTTATGATATGGAGAAGATCTATTACCCCAACTCGACACTGCTCACAAAACCAATTAGCAACTTCTATAGAAGTCCAGAAATGTCAGACTGTATTAATTTCACAATCGATGTTTCCACAACCATGGAGACTATTGTTGCCCTTAAGAAGGCCATACAAGGGTAAGTAACCAACTAATATCTTCGCATCACAAACCTTCATATTAGTGATTTATTCGTATGGCTGGTTGCAGGTACATTGAGAGCAAGCCCAATTATTGGAATCCAAAGCACTCCGTGATAGCCAAAGATATAGAGCAGGTTAACTATTTGAAGCTGTGTTTATGCGTACAGCATACAATCAACCATCAGAACTATGGTGAACGCTGCAACCGTATCTCTGAACTTATTCTCGAGCTGAAGAAGATGTTTGAAAATCTTGGCATTAAGTATCGTCTTCTTCCTCAGGAAATTAACCTAACACATACCAATTTCGATGCTTGGATGATGCCATCAGTGTCTGCAAGATCAAACCAATAGATCATACATATAAACCGGTCGTTTTGTCCTGAGAGGCAAGAGTGGAAGAAAATTGGGATGTGAGGTTTATTACTATGTTTCTGTTGCCTGCTGTAGTTTTTAATTTTTGTCTATTTTAGAATAAAAATAAAACTCTATTTGATTATAAATATCTAATAATTACATAGCAAATAAAAATTAAACATAATTTTTTATAAATAAATAAATTAAAACTAATTTTATTTTAATCTTTTATACAATATTTATTGATTAATTCTTAGTGATAATTATTATATTTTATTAAACCAAATATCTTAATAATTAAATTTTTATTTATAAATTAATACTTATTTTTAATTATTAAATAAAATTTATTTAAATTTATATATTTTGAAGAATAAATTATATTTATCAATAATTGTTAAAGTTAAAATTAATTTATATTTAAATTTTACGTTATTAATATTATAAAATGAATTATTAAATTAAATTATTCCTAATTAATATTAATTATTATTAATGAATTAAATCTATATTATTGAATTAAATTATTTTTATTAATAATTAATAGTAAATAATTAAAGAATATATTTAGTTGATAGTAAATTATATTTAAAAAATAAACAGAAAAAACTTCTTGTGGGTTTCATAAGTTATGGCAACTGAAAAATACAAAAAATAAAAATAGAAATAAAAAACTCAAACATGTCTTTTTACTGAATTTGAAAACAAAATCAAAAAATCAAAAATATAAATAGCAATAAACATGCGGTTATTGATTGATTTCTTCTAATAGTGTTCTTAATTGTATTCACTGTGTTTTTCAATTTCCATAATCTCATGTTCAGATATGAGTTTTTATGTACTCCATCTTGTTACTTTATGGCTTAGGCTTTTGTCTAATGATAATTATGTTGAATGATGGTGTCTAACAAATAATTTGCAATTTCATATATCATGTCGGAATATTATAGAAACAATTTAATTAAATTTGGATCATACCTTTAAACCAAGTATAACTTTAAAATATCATAAAAATTAGAAACATTACAAGAAATTGTATTTTAGTAAAAGTAAAAGTTGTCACTAAAAACAGTAATATTTGTCACTATTATTAGCAGTGTCCAATCTTTGTACTCGTCACCTCCCGTTACAAATACCTTCGTCACTAATAAAATAATAACTAAATTAAAAGATGGTGACAATTATGCAACACTTTTGTGACACAAATATTGACACTAAAACTTATGAAATGTGTGACAAAATTATATGGTCACAATAACTGTACATATTTATGGCAAGTTTATCGTCACAAATAATATAAAGTAGTAACAAATTAAGTTGTAACAATACTTTATTTTATTGTGACAAAATCGTCGACACTAAAACCTATCAAATGTGTCACAACACTATATGATCACAACAATTGTAATTATTTATGACAAGTTTGTTGACACAAATAATAAAAAGTAGTGACGAATAAAGTTGTAACAGTACTTCATTATATTGTGACAAAAGTGTCGACACTAAAACCTATAGAATGTGTGACAACACTATATAGTCACAACAACTTTGCATATTTATGACAAGTTTGTTGACACAAATAATATAAAGTCGTAGTGACGAATGAAGTCATAATAGTACTTCATTTTATTGTTACAACATTATCGCTACTAAAATAATTATAAATAGTGACAAAATATTTCTTACTAATAATTTTTATTAGTGTCCATTATTTCTTGGTCACTAATATTTTAATAAAAAAGTGTCAACATTATTTCGTCACAAAAATGAAAATTGTTCTTACAAAAAGTATTATCACTAACATGTTTATTATTATCACAAATAAAACTATCAATTCATCAACGAAATTACGTTAGCTGTAAAAGAAATTTGCATTAGTGGCTTTATTGTCTAACAAATTTCATTACAAGTATGAAAGTTATATGTTACAATACTATTGTCACTAAATAAAGAATATATGTTACAGTAAATTTATCACTAGTGTCTTATCATATACATCTGATATGTGTAACAAATCTTCACTAGAAACCCAATGACTGAGGAGGTTGAGTAGGCATCAATGTATCTTTTTACCTACAACAGAAATTTGTGAAATGACATAAGGTAATGAAAAGAAGGATGTCTTGAAATTAACAGCGAATGCAGAATCATTTAAAGAGTAAGCAATACCAAATTGAGAGCACAAGAAGAGGTATCAAAGTTAGATGGAAGTGGATAGGAATATTTCTTAAAACTTTTGCCGAACATTAATGTTTCAACCTACAACATGTAATTTTGTTACAAAGGAAACAGAGAATGAAACCAAATTGAACTTCAGAAAGTTAAATCATATACCTCTTTAGCACTTCCTCCACCGTGATCACCATTCAGGGCTTGTCCATGGTCGCCCATAACAAGAAGGAAAGTGTTTTCATACAAGCCACCTGAACTAGACTCACCATCTAGAATTCTGATAAGTAGATAAAGTTATTGATTCAAGTTTTTAAGATTAATGATTTTCATATTAAAAAAGAAAAGTTTCACAATTAACTTTTAGGCCATACCTTAATTTATAAAAAGGATCTTGGCTCAATTAAGGATGACATTTGTGCTCAAAACTGACAGAGCCTGATTTAAAATCCAAATATATCAAATATAAATGACTTTATTTTTAAAAATTAGATTAAATATCTAATTGGGCCAAGCTCGAGTCTGATTAGGCTCAAGTTCAATCCACAAGCCTTGAACCGATCCAAACCTTAGAATAGACGTGAGTCTCTATAAAAAATTTTAGGCTAAGTTTGAATCAAGGGTGGTTCAAGTTTGATCCTTAACCTGAGTTTAGTTTGATCTAATACCATCATTGTACCAATTGTCTAAATACATTGATTAAAAGATCAAATTATCCTTTGAATATATGGGGATGACTCTTATAATTGGAATAATAATTGGAATTCTCATCACATGACTCAAATATTGTATAAAATTGCAATGTTTCATTGGATATATTGTTAGGATGACTCCTATATCTCAAAAGTTACATCACAAAATTGAAAAGTTGCATTAAATTGTAATTTATGGCTAGACAGACATATTGTAGGGGTAACTCTTGTGGCAAATTGGTTACAACTTGTAACTAAATAGAATATAGGGTGATTTCTATGATTTTCTATGATAAAGAAGTTATAATTAGATAGAGTATGGATGACTCTTATAAATAAAAAGTTTAATTTAATGATAAAGAAGTTTTTAGAGAAATTAAATATATTGCATTTAAAAGATTCAAGAATTGATACAATTGGTTCCAACTAAACCAATGATGTTCACTCCTACCACTAGTATACAATCATTGTTATCTGATGGTATCCATAATAAGTTTCTTAATCTACTATACCATGATGATGATAAAGCAACATGGTATACATTATTTTTCAATAAAGGACCTCTCAGTAGAGTGTATCTTTTATTTTAGAGTCATGTTTAAATATTTGCATATTCCTTTCCTTCCAAATTGCTTATACTAAATTTGCAAACAAGAGCTTAAAAAGGGTTTGCAACATGTAGTCACTCCATCTCTTTAGCAACATCCAAAGATTCCTTGATCTTTTCTCCTTATCTGGCAACATCCAGCCAACAATCCCCATCCAGGACGAGGCTAGATAAATTAAGAAGAAAATATTAAGGAATCTTCTTCATAGGTATCTTGTGAACTCACAGCCAAAGAACAAATGATCATATGTCTCAATTAATGAGTTGTATAGATAATTATCTAAGGATGGGATAGAACCAAATAGTCTACCTGTAGTTGATAGCCTCTTATTGATTGCCGACCATAAAATAAAATTTTTTTGGACCAACTTATAGGTACCATATAAGTTTATACCAACGAATTGTCTAATTTCTCTCTGAAAAGGCAATCTATGTAGGATTTATTTTTGAAAATACCAAAGGAGTCTTTGGACAATACCATGCAATCACCTAAATAAAATACTCTCAATTTATGTTATAATAGTATTGTCAAGCTTCTCATGACCTGTTAATCAAGATTAAAACTATTATCCACAATAATTTGTTAGTAGTGTGCCCTAGGCCAATGAACATTTTTGATTCATGTATTAACATTATGATTTGTTAATAATATATTATG
>JANVCL010000005.1:11382504-11392580 GCA_026546855.1 Erythroxylum incrassatum
TTTGCAGTGTCTTGGAATCCGAAAAAGAGGCAACCTATTTACGACAATAAGGTATTTTCGTACATCCTTGGTGTTTTTGATTATACATCACGATGTTGTATGGTCTTTTCCACAGAATATTTTGAATATTCAGGCCATATGCGATCCAACATAATTTGCTTAACCGTAGCATGCATAGGAATGAGGTTCCTTATATAAAGAAACCTATCTTGTCCCATAATTGGTCCCAAGTCAATCCAAAAATCAGTCCAGAATCTAGTGTTAGATCCATTATCAAATATGATTTTGAACTAGTCCCTCACTTGAGCTCTTAGTCTCAACTAATGAATCATTATATATGAATCATCTTGCTTAGGTTCACAAGTATAGAAATCATTTCGATTCAAATGATAAGAATGCATCCATATAACCCATAAGGATTCTTTATCACTTAACAATCTCAATATCCTCTTAATAAGAAGAACTTTATTAGTTTAATTCAAAGCAATTACTCCTAGGCCATCCTCTTTCCTTAGTAAAAAAAAGTTTTTAAAGCTACTTTGGTTATGTAGGAGGAGGTAGAGTTTTCAGCCGATGCAAAGTTCCTCCAGATTTTTTTACATAGACTTGATTAGGATGATGGAAGTGCTATTGTGAGAAACTCAATGAATGTGCAAGGAATTTTAGATAATATCAATTAACTGAACCCTACTTCAAAGGATAATGCTTTATTACACCAAATGTCTACTTTCCTTTTCAACTTAGTAATTAGAGGAAGGATTCAAAAAATTAGGGGCTCTTATACAAGATAGAAATTCCTTTATAAGTAAATGGGAGATCCTTTTCTTTAAAACCAGTAAAGGAAGTGAGCCAATTTGTCATATGTGCAACTGATAAAGGAAAAAATAAGTAACTTTTCTCATTGTTCATGGACAAATCTTAAACGGTTTTAAAGGTTTCCAAGACCTTCATAAGTGCTCTAACTGAGTATAGGTTAACTTCAATAAAGATCAAGTGGTCATTAAGAAAGTCCAAACATTGAATACCTAACTTCCTATATTTGTTGTGAAACTTAAACTTTATTTCTATGCTAATACAATATCTAATTAGACTCGAGAGAACTTATATACAAAGCAAAAAAGGTAGGGGGATAGAACTTGCCCTTGCCTAATGACCTTAGTTGTTTTGATTAGTTTAGTAGGAGAGTCATTTATTAAGATGCAATAAGACATAGTAGAAATACATCGATATATCTAACTAATAAACCTTGCAGGAAAACCAAAGACGTATAGGGTATGAATTAAAAAGGAGCAATTAACATAATCAAAGGCTTTTTTATAAAATCTTCATTGATTGCACAACTCTTAGGAGACTTTTTCCTTTTGTAATTCTTGTAAAATTCTTGAACTAGTAGTATATTATCACCTATATCTCTCCTTTAAATATAAGCTAGTTATGTTTCATTAATTAGTGGTTTAATATCACTCTTCAATCTTATAGCAAAGAGCTTGGAGATCAATTTATAAATGAAATTGTAGCATTAGATTGGCTTAAATTCTCTTAGTAAGATGATTTAGTGTTTTAGGAATAAGGCTAATGAAGGTTATATTGAATTCTCTCAATGGGTGATCTCGATTAAAGAAACTTGTAATTGCATATATAACCATAACCTTTATATGATCCCAAGACTTTTGAAAGAAAAATCCATTAAGTCCATCAAGTCTAGGTGCTTTTTTGGGTTTTAAACCAAATATTTCCCTCTCAATATCAGCTATTGTAAATGGAGATTCTAGATAGACTACACATTCATTGGAGATTTTGTTAGAAATAAATAAATTCAGTAAGGACTTTAAAGAACTTATCTAATTATCATATCTAAAAGTTCCAGAGAAGTAATGGAAAGTAGTGTTAAGTAACTTTGCTTATGAAGATACTATTATTCCATCTTCTTTCTGTAATAATTAGATTTTATTTTGGTTCCTTCTAATAAGTAGAGGCCTATGAAAAAAAGGAGATATTCTTGTCTCCATTTTAAGCCATTATACCTTTAATCTTTGCTTTGAAATAGAATATTAAACCTCTAAAGCTTTACTGTATTCATCCATAGCTCTCTTTTCATCATCCTAAAGTGTTTATTTATAGGATCCATGCATAGTAGTTGTTTATTCTATTAAGATGGTCCTTAGAACATGTAATAACCTCATTTATGTTAGTAAATTTGGTTTGATTAAGTGACTTGAGTTCCCTTTTAATACATTTGAGCTTCTCATTACAAATGAAAGAAGGATAACCATAAATAGAGATATTGAGCCCCTTAAGTACAATACAATGAAAGCTAGTATCACTAGCTAAAAAAATTTTAAATCTAAAAAGAGAGTTAACCTTCATCCTAAGATTTGAGTTACTTATAATAATTGGTGAGTGATCAGAAAAGTGAGGGATACTAAATTCTGCTTATTATTTGGGAAGCTTGAGAGCTAGTTAAACTATAGCACATTCAATTTTATTTTTGAAAACCATAGATGTTGTTGCTTATTGCTTCAAGTGAAGTAATTACCATTAAAGTTAATATCAGTCACCTTAATTTCAAAAACACAATTTGTTGGATCCTTAGTGAAATTCCTAATGCTTTCATTACCATCAGTTTCTTAGGGGTAAAGTATATTATTGAAGTCCCTAATTAACAATTGTAGGAGCTAAGTAGTAGGGTGGATTTCCTACAATTTCCTTTACGAAACAAACCTTTAAAAGGTGAAATTAAAAGCATAGATGAAAGAAATTTGTATCATCGCATTTATGTTCAAAATAAGTAGTTCCATATGTCCTAATTGATTAGTTATAAAGGTATTTAGTACCCTTATTTTCATTGGATCATAAGCAATTACATATATGCCATAATTGTGTGCCAGGTAATTGGATAAGACAGACCAACATTTATTTAAAAAAATAAGTTATTTAACTCATTCCTCACTGATTTTGGTTTCTGAAAACCCCATTAAAGAGGGTTTTATTAACAAGATAAAAATCGTTAAACAAAATTTGTTTCCTAAGGCTATTAAGCCCTTGGGCATTCCGGCATAAAATTGTCATTTGATAGTCAATTTGGAGCTAAAGCTCCTTCACTTCCTGTTAAATTTCATCTTAGCATAAAATAAAGTCCTTTATATAGACTTGAGCTAAGTTTGACTTAGCAAGACCAAGTTTATCTCTTAATCAAAATTGTGAGGCTCTGTATATATTTAGCTTGTTTTGGAATAAATGAAAAAAATTGAACTAGTTATGTCCATATTACCTACTAGAAATTTAACATGATCTTGTAGTTTCCATGCTTCCTTTTATGGCCCATCTCCCTTATTTCTTCTTTGTGTCATTTGACTCTCTAGGGTCAAATTTGAAGTCCTTTTTCTCTCAATTGTTTTTCCTTCTTCCATACTTAAAATTTTGGTCATCAATTCATCGTAACTACTTGTTTTAAAATGCCTAACTGCAGGTCTCCACTCTTTGCCACAAGTTTATTAGTAGACCATTTAAGAGTAACAAAATCAGTGACCATATACCATAATATAAGAAGGAGAAGATTAGTTAGGACCCAAAATTATGGCCAATTTTAACTTGTTGAAAAGTTATCCTTTGATCTCACTTTTTTTACATTTGATGTAGTTATGTGGCAGTAGTTATGGAAGATAGGAGAAAACAATAGAACAAAGAAGAAGAAAATGACTTATTTTTGAAAGTGGACTTGGTAGGTCTTACATGTAGTAAAATAATAATAATAATAAAGTTATATTAATGTTAAAGTGACACTTAACTAATAAAATCTTAATGAAATTAAGAGTTTTATTAATTAAAGATATAATTCAAATAATTTTAAAACACAAAAGTAAGGAAACAAAGACATGTCATCAGAGGATGGACCTTTAGACGTCTTATACTTAACAGTCGCACGATAGATATGTGGCACCACCTTAACATCAAAAATCCAACCCTTTATTGAAGTTTCCTATTAGTGATATATACTTCACACCATAGGTTTGCCTTTTATTGTTTTTGTTGATAGCCTAAGATGAATTCTACCCATTTGGCCTAAGAGTGAAAAGGCTCAATTATTATATGTTTCAAGGGTTAATTAAATTGCTTAGAGAATTCTTAGACATATAAATTAGTAAGAAAGTTCAAAACATGGGAGGTACGACAATTGAGACATGATGGATGTGTGATGAGCAGTTAGTCAGAATGTGGACACGATGGAGAAGAAGTTTGAAGTTGAGAAGTTACATGAGAACTATTTGAGGTAGTTACACTTGTGAAGATGTATTAAGACACAATAAAAGAAAAAGAAAAAAAGGCATCAATCAGACTACTCAAACACACACAACCTATCATTATTTCAACTTTCTTTGCATTTTGTACATATCCTTTACTTAAATAAAAATTATCCTTTTAACTTAAATTTTATTTCAATAATATTTTAGTAATTTGGTTACTTAAAAATATGTTTTATAAGTTTTCCAAAGCCTACCTATATGGTTATTTAGAAGTCAAGTACATTTTTTGTAGAATTCTTCCTTGGCGTGTTGGAATTTCAGGTTGGTCATAAAAGCGATTAATAATTTGGTAAGCCCAGTGAGACCAGAACATCATGTACAAAGAATGTAAAAGAATTACTATTCTTCTAGACCTAGTGGAAGAAGTCTCAACTGCAGTGGGGAATGAAAGCTTTGTATCATAAATAATTGCAAATCTTGAGAACATAATGTCACCTTTAATTAAGTCTTTATCTGACGAGAATTCAAAATTGCCACAATCGTCAACAAGAAATGATGTTGTGCATGCAAATGAGATTTTAGAGTTGAAGTTCAATTTGGCTTATATGGGCGAAGCAATCAAAATGATGAATGAGAAGATGAAAAAACTTTCTGTTGCTTTAATACAGGTCATTGGGCAAAATTCTCCTTTACTAATAAAATAGGTCTCTGAAGGGTTTAAGGGGCATCTTGCACCAAATGCAAAGGAAGATAGTGAGTGCAGTTGCCCTCCAACTATTTTTATAGAAGAAAGATATATTCCTCCTTATAAAACAAAGGATATTCCTACTATACCTATATGCATTAACCCCAACCAACAGGCTGTGAGGCCTCAAGCTCTAGGAAGATAGGAATTTGGTGTTGAAGTTAAAGCTAGTGGACTAAATTATGGCTCAAGGGGCAACCTTTTGGTTGTAAATCATAATCATGTCCCAATTATTGCTCCTCCATAAATAAGACTTCAACTTGATATAAAAGTTGTTAGAGAAGATTTTTAAGAACTAGAGAAGTTGTTTGAGAATTGTACGGGCTTGGCTCAAGGTAATAGTCACTTGGAATATCATAAGTCTTATCTGAAGCATATTGACCATGAAAAATCCTTATTTTTTGGATATATAATTTAATTTGTTTTCTGGTGAAGATGGCTAGTTAACCATTAAGCACATTGTTAGATTCACTATTCAGTATGGTGAATTAGTTAATTAAGAAAATTTCAATAATTTCAATCTCAGATTGTTTCCAAATTGGTTGACAGGTACGACTTTTTCCTAGTATGCCTTATTACCTAAGGATTCTGCCCTTTCTTAGGTAGAAACAAAAAGATTATTTTATACTCAGTTTTCTCGAATTGAATCTAAAGTCAGTATAGTTGAATTATTTAGAGTTACTAAAAAAAGCAATGAGAATGCAGGCATGTTCATTGCCTGATTTAGGAGAATAAGGAATTGATGGGCAATCAATTAGAATGTGGACATGATGGGGAAAGGTTTGAAGTTAAGAAGTTACATAAGAACTGCTTGAGATAGTTACATCTGTGATGATGTATAAAGACATTAGCAAGAGAAAAAGAAAGCAAGCATCAATCAAACTACTCAAACATAAATAACTTATCATGGTTTTAGCTCAATTTGCACTTTGTACATATCCTTTATTTAAATAAAATTATCCTTTCAACTCAAGTTTTATTTCAATACTCTTTAGTAGCTTGGTTATTTATAAATTTGTTTTCTAAGTTTTCCAAAACCCATCTATATCACCATTTAGAAGTAAGGTAGATTTTTGGGAGAATTCTTCTTGACATGCTTGGATTCAATACTGGTCATAAAAGTGAACAACAACTCTTAATGTAAAAAATTTGCCCAATCTATAAAATTCATATTTTGTGAATGGAGAGATATTTCCTCGTCAAACCATGATTTTTAATGGTTCAATTACATGATTAATAATGATATAAATACAATTTTTTTATTATGACAACAAAATAGTCTTCACTTGTCATTTATAATAAATTAATTTCATTTAGGTATGATAATATCAAGTTTATCAGACTTAAATGTAATAATAAAAGTAGTGTTTTAAATTTAAATATAATATTTTAAGAAGATTTATGTTTTAATTATATAAAATAAAATTTTAAAATTCAAAGTATTGAAAAGAAAAGATAAGAGTAAATATATTGTTATTAAGTTTTGAAGTACAGTGGACAAAGTATTTAGAACCTGATTGCCATAAAACGAATGAAAATTCTATATATTTTTTAATACGTTGGAAGATAAAATTTTACATTAATTGATAGTAAAAATGTTTAGTATGTTTGGCATGGTTGAATTCTTATGAAAAATAAAAAATTTACGACATATGAATCATTAATATATCTAAAACTAACAAGTGAGGGATTATGCACTGATATTTCTTATGGTATGAGTCTACTTTTAAGAAAGACGTGCAAATTCTAATGATTGTGAAGGAAAAAATAGTAGAATTTAAAACATATATTGCACATGTAAAATCAAGAATCTCTTATAGATGTTAGATATTACGATTTCATTAGTTAAGGTAACTTTGTGGTGTGAATTGATTGGCAAGAACACACATAACACCATCCCAACAACTTTATTTCTTATAGAAATCTTGCAAGAAACATTTTCGTATACTTCCATGAAAATAAAGTTGCAACAGACTTGCTCTACCCCACAATTACTTTATAGAAAGTCTAATAAGAAGGAACATTTTTTGTGAATTATTTGAATAAAACTATGAGAATTTTTTGCTGAAGTTATAATGTTGGTTTATACTCTACAACTAATCGGTTAGTTGTTGTTTATTTAAAATAATTATTTTAAAGCATTTTTTATCTTATATATATTTTGATGTACATGATAAAGTCTATGAGATAAATATACAATGTAAATGAAATTATAATAAGATCATAATTATGAGACTTATATTGCATTTATGTGTTATCCCTAAATTGTTCTTTTAAGACTGTATATTAATAAAACGTAAAAAAAGCTAACACACGTTATGACTATTCCTTATAATGAAAGTAGTCGATCTTATAGACTAAAATATGAAGATACTTAAACAAACATGTGGGTGTTTGCTAGATAACAAGTTTACAAAATTGACCCCATCTGAGAATTTCATTTGGAACATTATTTATATGTCTATGAAAATTTTTATTGTGATAATTGTATAAATGATCATTTGACTTGAACTCTCCAAAGTATCTTATATAGGAATTGTTATGTTTTAATACTATTTATGACCTATTCTAGTCAATGGAAGCTCGGTCAGTAATAATTGGATAAATGTGGACTATATAAAGATAGTTAAGTGATTAATATAGGATTCATTACTATAAAGCGATTAAGGAAAATGTTCTACTACTCTCAATTAGTATTGCTTCTGCAAATCCTTGGCCAAGGTGCAACGACACTTTGTAAAATAGTTTACATATGTTATTAATTGAATCAATTACTAATGATAGAGAACTAGCATGATTGGACTCAAATGGAGTATACAATTATTCCATGCTTTATATATGATCAGAACATTGTATGATTAAAAGATTAAATTATACGAAAAAATCATGTATAAAAAGCTTAGTTAAAACTACTTTGATATTTCTAAATGTTTAAGTAGTCATGATACTTTGTTAAACTCCAATTTTAATATATAAATATAAATTATTTAATTAGAGAATTAAAGATAAATGAAAAGAGTTTAATTTACCTAATCCTAAATATGATTTAGGGTTGTAATTTATATCTATTGCAATAACATATTTGAAAATATAATAAGTCACTCACCAAGAACGGTTGAAGAGATAAAATATATTTTGATTAACTTGGACTTGATTATAACATTTGATAAACTTTATGATGGAATATAACATTTTTAATAAATAAGAACCAATATGACATATTGAATCTTATTTAAGTCCAATTAGCATTTAGTTATAATTAATTATAATTCTAATTAAAGTTTAATTGAAATAAATTTAATTATAATTAAATTACTAAAATATCCAAAGCCTTTTATAAATAGGCATAAACTCTATGGAAGCTAATCCTCTTTATAATAGTTGTAGAGCTTTCTTAAAACCTTCTATGGATATCATTAAAGATCAGATACTTATGCAATTACGATGGTTGAGATGAACCAATTTTATAAATTAGATGAGGAAAACAACAAGAAAAAGAATTATACTTCAAAATAAAGTACAATTAATATTTATGTTTTCTAGTAATTTATGTGTTAATCATTTTATATAATTTAAGTGATTTTGACTTTTAGAAAATTATATAAGAAAAGTTTGAATTTTTTTACTACACGAGGGATCAAATCTCCCCCCGAAAATATGAGCAAAAGTTTGAAATCATAGCCCTGTTTGGCAATCAGCAGATTGCATTAGCTGTTACCTGATCCTATCAGCAGTTAGCTAATAACGGATTAATATAGTTGATTTGACTAGCGGATAACATCAACATTTATTTAAAGATGTTTGAAAAAATTAGTTGTTTAGTGTTAGCAGTTTATGTGTAAATTGACTTATGAGAGTATGACTTAAAAAAAGGATTTATAAGGATATAGGTATTAGCTATATATATCTTAGTATTTCTCTAAATATTCTCATAAGAATTTAGAAAGAGCAAAATAAATCAACACCATCATTTTGTCCAATATCTTTTATCAAGCCTTCAGAACACCGAAAGCCCTCTAAATACAACTTCTTAATGATGAATGAGTTTGTTTAAAAACTTCTCGAGATCCTCTTAGGTTGGCAAGAGCCAACTGAAGAACTTGAGAGATCACTAAGATGCGATTAAAAATAAGCTTGTGAATGAGTTTGGTTGGATCACACGGTTTTTCTTTAAATGCAACGCCAACGAACTTAATATGAAATTGGATTTGCAAAAATGATATCGATTTAATTTCTAATTTAAGAAAATATAATTTTTTGTTATTTTAATTTAAAATTTTAAAATTTGAAACTATAATTTTTTAATATATTAAATTAAAATAAAATTGTTTTGAAAAAAAACTGTTTATATTAATCTCGTTTTTTAACTTAGAAAAATAATTAATTTAAATTGACTTATTAATTTTAGATTAAATTGAATTGAATTAAACACAATATATAAGTGATAATAATATTATATATTAAATACTGATATAAAAAGGGACCTAAATATTAAGTCTACACAAAAGTAATTAATGTAATGTAATTATAGATTAAAAATTTAAAAGTATTTAACTATTTGAAAATTTTAATTTAGTATAAAACATTTTAAAATTTTAATTTAATGACTATCTTTTTAAAATTTGTACAAATTAAGCCAAATTTATATCGCTATCTCTATATCTTTGAGTAATTTGTAATAACTTTTGGATATAATAATCTTTTAGTCCCTTAATTTCTCGGCTGGAAGAAAATGCCTCTCATAGTGGCATTTTTAAAATTAACAAATTGAATTCAATCAAATGATTACCAAACATAATTATTAGTAATTTGATATTGTCAAACTATTAAAACTTTTTAATCTATCAAAAAATAGCTTGGTTCTGTCTGATTTTGAAGGGGATGGGCGCTGCTACTAGGATCCATAAGATTGATTGACTTTGGCACATAAATACCTGCAAAACAATAATGCACACCGGGGGTTGACTGCCGGTAGGCCCCTCCGACGCTCAAGTTAGTCTTTTTGTGAGAGTTTTGGTGGCTAGGAATAAAGAATACTAGGGTTCTAAAAGTCGTACCTTTTTCATGATGAGGTAATGAATTTATAT
>JANVCL010000005.1:11426380-11436799 GCA_026546855.1 Erythroxylum incrassatum
CTTTTCCAAGTCCGGAGCCCATTTGCTGCAGCGCAAGTGTCGCAACAGCGGCTACATCAGGATTTGTTACCGCCGCCTGACTGATCTGAGTGCTTCTGGACGTGGTGCCTTGATGCTCGACCCCACAGTGGGTGTCAACTGGTTCTGTCTGATTTTGGTGAGGCTGGGCACTGCCGCTTAGATCCATGAGATTGGTTGACTTTCGCTCAGAAATACCTGCAAAACAATAAGGCACACCGGGGGTGGATTACGGGTAGGCCCCTCCGACGCTCAAGTTAGTCTTTCGTGAGGGTTTTGGTGGCTAGGAATAAAGAATACTAGGGTTCTGAAAGTCGTACCTTTTTCATGATGAGGTAATGAATTTATATAGCTAATACCTACAGGAATTAGGTCAACACCGAGGGATGGGCCGATCGACCCATGTGCCGTTTTAAGTTTGAGCTTGGGCCTAGCACGACCGACCCAGCTGTAACTGATAAGTTATTTACCAAACAACGCCTATATAAGATAACCATAACTTAAGTCGCAAGCTTATGATTCATATACATCTATCGCTTGCGTATTAAACTTGCTAGTCAATGAACTATGTAAAAAATTGTTTGCGCGTACATTAAATTATAATTTAGAATAATTTATATAAATTTGACAGAGATAAGCAATTAAAATATAGTTATGTGTGCAGCAAAGTTGGTGAAAAAAGTTAACTTCCAAGATTTCTAAAACAATCGTTTGTTAAACAAATTAAAATTTACCATCTTTAAACACTGACCGGTTAGGAAAAGGACATCATCAAATAGATGAAGCTTGTGTTTCCAACTACAACTACTTGTTTGTAAAGTTAAAATTTACCCCCCGCCGATTATTTATTATTTGCGTCTTATATAACTTACCCACGCACATTAGTTGTTTTGTTGTAATCACACTAAACGTTTAGAAAGAATGTTTTTGATATTTGAATTGCGTTTTCTGAAACTGGGACTGGGGCCGAAGTTAAAAAGGACTTCGCCCACAGGAAATAAAAGAAAAAATTACCTAAAAAAGGACACGTAGACGTAGGAGAAAAGCCGGGCCCACAGAGTAGGTATTTTCTTCCTACGCACGAACATAGTTACAACAACAATTGATATTTTACATATGCACGTATAAATAATTATGTAGTGGGTGGAGCCTGCGGGTAGAGACTAGAGAGGTTCGTAATTGGGAGATTGAGAACAACGGGAGACGGAAGCACTGGATTCCTCCTCTTCCCGTCCTTAGCGACGGTTTTCTTCATGTGCCCCTTTGGCTTTTAGGTTCTATTCTCTCTCTCTCTCTCGTGTGTTTCTTGGGATCTCATCTTATCAGATTTTGATCTGATCTGATTCATTCTCCTTTTGATGAGTTGATAGGGGTTTTGGTTCTTGTTCTCGGTTTCAAAGGTTAGGTCTTTGGTCTTTGATTAATTCGAAAATTTCTTCTCTGTCATTCCGATTTAAAATTAGGGTTTCTGGTGATTGTTTTGCGTTTGGATAAGAACGGCTAAATTGTCGAGTTTTGTGTGAGGTTGTTATTTTTAGTTGTTTAAGCCTTTTTTTCCCCTTAACGGA
Organism: Erythroxylum incrassatum; assembly: GCA_026546855.1. NCBI lineage: Eukaryota > Viridiplantae > Streptophyta > Magnoliopsida > Malpighiales > Erythroxylaceae > Erythroxylum > Erythroxylum incrassatum. The sequence continues at coordinate 11,427,967 of JANVCL010000005.1, forward strand.
TTGTTTTTAATCAACGGATTTTGAATTTAGCTGCAATTAAATGCTATATGAATCATGATAATCAAGTTGCTCGTTCTGCATGAATTGTTTTGGATTTTTGATGATTTTGATCTACCGCGCATGTGATATGAATTGCATTCTGATCCAAGTATTCACGATCTGGAAGCCTTCGACACATTCATTATTTAATTTAATGACGTTTTATGAGTTCATTGTCTTCTTAATGGTTTATAACAATATTTTGTTTGATAGCAGCTTTTTGTGTCGTTGCAGTTCGGTTTGTTTAATGCCTAGTTTATGCGCCTTAGACTTAGATACCGAGAAAAATTTGCTTTGGATAACGAGCAATTTGTATGTTTTCAGTTCTTCTTGTTTGACTCATAGATTATTTGAATATAGACTTTGTAATGAATTAGCTGGTTATGTTTTTCTAGCGTACGTGTTTAGCTTGCTGTAGCTGGTTAGCTGATAGTTGTATGATTTAGTGTGTGACAATTAGCTAACAAGGTTAGAAACTTAAATCTGGCTTAGCTGTTTTCTTTAATCTTTTCAGTTGAATTATTATAATGCTGTTGGCTGGTTCAGTTTACTATGTGTTGATTGTTGATCCATTTGAAATTGTGCTTGTTTTGTGGATGTGCATGATCTTGAAATTGACTGATTTTGGTAGTTAAAATCTACGTGGGTGTTATGATCACATCAATTATGTTTTGTAACATACTTTTTTTGTTTTTCTTGTAATTAGGTTGCGTGGAACTTGGATCTAAACATCTTAGTTTCTTTTATTGAGACATGGAGAAATTGTTGTTCTGGTCAAGATGCCACCAGTATCGTGGTTTTTCATTCCAAGAAGTGCTTGATTGGCGGTTTCTCAATGTTGGAGATTTTCTTCGTGTTTCCTTTGTGAACTGCACTTAGTGGTCAGTTTATGTTTAATGAAGACTATATAGGACACGTGATGCGAAGTTATTCTGAGATAGGTGTTGAGTCTTTAGCGCATATTCTCAGGTAAAGAACTTATCCTTTTCCCACTGATCAATGCTTCTATATGATTTTTGTTTTCTCATATTCTTGATAATTGTTTTGTAGACAGTGCATTGCTGATAAAACATCCAGTTGAAGAAATATCAAATACGTGTTCTGAGGTAAAATCTTTTATCCTGTGTCTCTTTTCTCAGTTAATATTAGGAAAAGACTAAATCTAGTCCTTCAACTTTTCTTAGAAGTTCACTTAGCACTGACACTATTTTTAATCAAATAAATTCTGGACTTGTAAATTATCATCACACCATTTAGCCTGAGACAGTAGAACACATGCCTTATTATAGTTAAAAGATTAAGAGGTCTGTCAAAATATAATTGTAAATTTAGGGTTTGTCTGATGAAAATTAAAGTTTAAGGTACTAAACTAATTTTGGTAGCAGTTAAAGGACTAAAATGGACTTTTCTTCTTGACTTTATTGTCTTGTTTCTCTAACCATGGGATAATGTTGCAGGACTGAAGTCTGCAAGGATCAAACAAAGTTGATTAAGTAGTTTGAGATTAGATACGCCACTGCGTGAAGTCTCTGCTGACTGTTGGCTTGTTATCTGTCGTCCATTGCTCCTGATGGGTACTGCTTGAAGTGCGACAGACTTGCCTACTCAACATTATCTACCTATATCAGCAGCACTTTTTTATTTTAGTTTTGGAGTGTCTTAAGATTGGTGTGTCTGTCTTGTTGACAACGGCAATCATAGCGGTTGGTCCTTTGCTTTGTTGTCACTATGTTCTGTGCTTCTTGCCGTGCTCATTCTTCTCTCTGTTATCCTGAAGTTTCGGGTGCTGGGATGATTATTTTTATGGAGCTTGTCCATTATAAACATTTTGGTTTTCTGCTCTCAATTGCTGTTGGAGAAAACTAGTTGGAGTTTTCCTGGACCAGCAAGGCTTTTCATTTTACATCACATTTTCACCAAGGATAATCAACCATAAATGTCATATAGCCCTTTTGATTTTTATACTTGTTTCTGAATAAAGAAAGAGCTCATTTGTGTCCCACGCAAGATGGAGAGGTGAGTTTGCTTCCCATATTAAATGGTTATTTTCTGTTTATCATCAATTATAAATGGGGACCTTTGATGCAGGTACAAGTTAATCAAGGAAGTTGGTGATGGAACATTTGGGAGTGTGTGGCGAGGGATTAATAAACAGACTGGTGAAGTTGTAAGTTTAGTTAGATTTGACATCTTATGGACTGTTTGTTATGATCTTTTGTTGTAATCAGGTTGATGTGTGTAATGACGAACAGGTTGCAGTAAAAAAGATGAAGAAGAGATACTGTTCATGGGAAGAGTGCGTAAACCTTAGAGAAGTGAAGTCATTGCGAAAAATGAATCATCCGTCTATTGTGAAGCTCAAGGAAGTAATTCGGGAAAACGATATCTTGTACTTTGTCTTTGAATACATGGTAAGTTCTTTTTCTCTAGTTAATCAAGTTGGATTCCTTACCTTGTTAGGCGCATGTTTTTGACATATTGGTTACACAGGAGTGCAATCTTTACCAACTCATTAAAGACAAGGAAAAGTTATTCCCAGAAGCTCAGGTTAGAAATTGGTGTTTCCAAGTATTTCAAGGTCTTGCTCACATGCACCAGCGTGGATATTTTCATCGTGATCTTAAACCAGGTAAATTTTTATCTCTTTTTTTAGACAAATTCTAGACGGAACAAGCTAGTGAAAATAATGGTTAAATTTTGGCTTTCTTATTACAATTGATACTACAAAGTGGCAACTTGTGCTTACACAAATATTTCTTCTTCTTGGAAGTGAAAGTTTTAGTATTTACAATTTTGCTTTCTCCTTTTTTAAAGTCCTCTTTGGCCATCTTCTCTTGGAACCTTCTGATATTGAGATGGCATAATCAATCTTGCACATTGTTGGTGATAGCTGGACTTAAATTTTTATTAAGAATTTGTGTGTGCAAGGATGCAAATATTTCATTAAAATGTAGAACTGATAACTTGCACTTCTACCAGAGAACTTGTTGATATCAAAGGACGCAATTAAAATTGCTGATTTTGGTCTTGCACGAGAAATAAGTTCTCAGCCACCATATACTGAATACGTCTCAACACGGTGGTATGTTATCTTTCCTTTTCCTTTTGATTTTGTTCTGCTGTTGACATAATTCTGTTTTTTTTTTTTGTTTAATACTGAGCTTTGCTCTCTGAATATCTTAGGTATCGCGCCCCAGAGGTTCTGCTTCAGACATACATATATGGTTCTAAAGTTGGTTAGTAGTTGACTAATCTGAGATGTTCTACATTTTACGGATAACTAAAGCAATATTATCCATATCATATATCCTAATGTTACTTGCATTCTTTTTGTAGATATGTGGGCAATGGGTGCTATTATGGCTGAGTTATTCACTCTTCGTCCTCTTTTTCCAGGCAGCAGGTACAATATTGATCATTTCTCTAAACTAGCTGCAGTTTGGTTGACATTTTACTCACTAGCTATCACATGATTTGACAGTGAATCGGATGAGATCTACAAAATATGCAGTGTAATAGGCACTCCAACAGAGTATTCTTGGGCTGATGGACTTGATCTTGCAAGAGCTGTTAACTACCAATTTCCACAGGTCAGACTTGTTTATTTTCATTTCATATACGTTGGAAGCATGTTTAAATTTCTCAGTTTTTGTGGTTCTGTTGAATTTGTGCTTGGGGTGTATGTCAAGTCTTGTTGGTTCCTGAGAGTTGTGGTTTTTAGTAGCTGGATTGGTCAAGATATAAATGAATGCATTTGACTTACGTAAACTTGCTAGGTATATTGGGTTTGGCAATCCATGATCAAAATTTGAGATGATTTGTGTTCTATGGTATTGCAGTTTGCTGGTGTCCACTTGTCTGTTCTGATACCATCAGCAAGTGATGATGCAATCGACCTTATCACGGTTAGTATAATTTTTAATAGTTTTGCCTTTGTCTATTTGGTTCTGTATTTGCATAACTTCCTGTTCTTTCCTTCTCTCATTTGCTTCTTATTTTTTGTATATGCAGTCACTCTGTTCTTGGGATCCCTGCAAGAGACCCTCAGCTGCAGAGGCCCTTCAACATCCATTCTTCCAGGTTGATTTTACGCATTCTTTTCTTCCATTTTATTGTGATGGATTCATAGTGGTCTTTTATTTGTGTTTCTGAGTAGCATTCAAATTTATCTATTTGCAGAGTTGCTTTTATGTCCCACCATCACTTCGATACGGAACAGCCATTACTAGAACACCTCTATCTGGTTGGTTATTCTGTCTGCTTTGTGGTTGTCCAATTTGATTGATAAATTATTCCACTTTTCATGTGTGTATTGCTTGGATCTGTACACCTGAAATGTGATCATTTTACTGAGCTATAGCTGGAACTAAGGTATCATCAGAGAAACAGAATACTCGGAGATATGCTGCGGCTTTGACTAATTCGAAGCTTGTCAACAATTTTCCTTCTCCAAAGATGCATGCTTCTTTGAGCTCAGGTAGGCACAAGTTTAATGGGTTTAAGGCTATTAGGTCCTCTAGACTTTTTTTTTTGGATGAAAAGTTCCTCTAGAATTTTAGTAGTTGTCAAGTTGTGAATTCTACCGTGATTTGGGAATTATTTTGCAAACTTGCCATTAATACTGCTATTCTTTCAATAGACCTTTGAATAATTTTCTATTGGAGAGTCTCTGCTATATTTTACAATCACAAATGAGATAAACATAGTCATTTGGAGTGTTTCCAGGACTTCTATGTGTGTGTGGAGTATGTGCCTCTTTTTTCTGATACCAATGTACATATGTGACTTGAATTTCTCTTTGTGGGACAGATTGACTCCAAGTAGGGGACATGTTCATTTAATGACTACCTTTTAAAATATGATACACCTTTAGTCTCATGAATGATCCTCACATTATGCATCATGTTGCAGGTGTGCAACGGAAGCTGGATATGGCTAACAAGGTAAACTAATGTTATTAATTTATACTTGCTCCTTTTTGGAGGAACTGGAAATGTTAGACTAAAACCACTCTGTCATTTAGATCAATTCAATTATAACAGACTCTATGCCTTGTAAACTTGGATTAGTTTTGGGCCATCTTTTGAAAAATGTCATTATCTATGAAGCTTCACTACTTTGTTTTTGGGAAATTGGGATATCTAGCATTGGGTTAATGCTGTCAGCGGGTCTATTGAGCATGACTGAACTAAATCATTTAGTTGATTCCCTTAATCCTACCAAATTTCTGATGTGACTTCAACTGTTACCAATTTTAGCAACTATCACTTGTCATTTTAGTAAGGAACTATAACTGGATTTGAGCTTCATAAAATATCATAGATCGAAATTGAAACTTGTCATTTAATAGTCCATTAAACATAAATATACAAGTGATTTATGATGTTCTTTTCTGGAGAAATTGAATGATCTTAAAGAATTGCTTTTGACTTTGGAGTGTGGATATTTGACTATTGTTACCATGGTGTGCATCTTCATTGATAGTCCTGTTTTCGATGTTTCTGTAGATGAAGGGTGCAAATAAAAATGAGAAATCAATGAATACAAGGCAACCAAAATATCGACCCCCAGGAAGGAAAAGCCCTCGTAAGTTTTAGCAACCTTTAATATGCATGACGCTTGTCAGTCTCTTGGTCATTATATCATGGATAATCTGGACCTATTTTGTTAACGAGTTAACAATGTGAATTGAGAGGGGGAAAAAAACCTGACTTCGAATCTATGTCAATTTACAGCTTCCGTAAACAAGGGTAGAGCAGCAGTACGTGCGATCTCTGATACTGTGGATGAATTTGCCAACATGGCAGTTGGTTCTCGAAGGCAGTCTAATGTGCAGCCTTGACCACCATCTATGACTATGAGGGCTGGAGTGCAGTGGACTGGGGAGTCTGGTGACACGTTTCTCAGGTCATCTCAACAATTCTAGCCTGGCAGAACTTTTACGAGGAAAGTTTCCGGGTGATAAAACATGGGTTCTTTTCAGTGTCTATACGTTACTTTTATCTAATATGGGGAATAAGAAAACCTGAGTGTTGTTTTTATCATATATATATGGAAAACGGAGTGTTCATACTTCACATATGCGTGGTATCGTTTGCTGCTTATTCTATGGCAGTGGGATTGTTATTGATGGTTTAATTTGGCAAATAAGAAATCGTTATCTTTTGCTTGCTTTTCCGGTCATGGAAAGATTTTATTGTTTGTGGCTAATAAGTGAAGTCTATTATTTGTCGTTGATTGATATTTTCGTTAATTTTCATTTTTCACTATGGCAATCAATAATGTTGTAGTGTACACAATTTATGGTAAAGTCATTGGAGTGTCCAAATCAACCGTTAATTGGCCAGCATAAGTAACAGATTATCGATATATAACCTTCCATGTCCATTTAAGTGTTCAAATAATTACACGGTAGATGCCTAAATGTCGATCGAGTTGGTTATTTGTAATTCACAGGTAGTGTTCTTAAGGTGCTGATTGAGATAATTGTCAATCCCTTCCCTTTTTCTACTAAGGAGTCTTTCAAACCTAAGAGAAAATATATCATTCAAGTCTTCTGTCACTTCAAAAAGCCGAAATGCTTTGTATGCTTTATATTATCTGAAAATTTGAAGGCATTTATTTAACTCTTCCACCCCCGTAAAACTTTGCTGCCCCATAAGTTTCATTTGTGTTACATAATAGATATTAGTATTACAACTTAATTTTATTTTTTTTCAAAATGATATCCAACTTACGTAAACTTGACATATAGCATTTCTGACGTGAAACAAAAATTTCTGCAAAAACAAAAGCTGATGAAGCCCAATAGAAGAAATTTGTTTAAGCTTAGAGTTCTGAGAAATTGTTGTACCGATCAAACATTGAATAACCTAACCAAGTAAGTTCCTTTCCTCGTTTGCATTGGAACTGGTTTTCATCTATGAATTTTTTGTTTCTATTATTCTAGCTCCACTGTATGTGGGTTTGTCCGAATGATGAACATGAAGTTTTAATGAGTATTTTTTTTGGTAAATTAGTTTTAATGAGTATTTCTATTACTGTAACCCATTTTGATTTTTTTTGTTTTATTCGTCAATTTTTTAGTTTTTGTTTTGTTTTATCATTGTAATAAATATTATTTTTCTTCTCCCAATATGTCCAAGAAAATGACGAAAGGTAACTCATACTCGTCCATGTCCATTGGAAGGAATGGAAGTAAAAGAATCATAAAGCCATTTGAGGAGTCACAATTGTTGTGTCATTTTTTAAGACTCAAGTCCATTGATGACCTCACGGGCTAATGACAATCCCAGGAGGAGGTTTGATGCCTTAACTATGGGATACTTTTGTTAACGGACCAGATAATCCACATTTTTTAGACAGCGATTTTGATATTGTAGGGCGACGGATGCCCCTTTTCCCATTTTGTTTGGGTATACGAAGAAATGTTGAAGAGGGCCAAGTCTTTGATCATATATTTGAACATGGAGAACAAGTAATTGAAAATGGAACACAAGAAGTTAAATAAGGACATGAGCAAACATACCTTGAAATGTCAACTCCTTCTCGAGTTAGAGAATTAATGTCGCTAGTATTTTTTAATGCCCTTAATATGAATGAGATCGAATATCGAATAAAGGTCCCTTTACCTTACTTAAAACAGATTTAAAAAAAGGGTCATAAACCAGATAAATGAATTTGGAGTTAAAATTACTTTACAAATTTGAATAGTTTAAAAGAAGTGACAAATTTTAGGTTAAATACCTAATAATTTAGGGCTTTATCTAAAACTTAAATGTAACATATATAAAGTAATGTTTAGGGTTTAAAATTAAAATCATAGTGTATGATTGAATACTTAGGAGTTTAAGATAATCATCTAAACTTGAAACTAAAAGTGAAATACCTAAAACGAATCTTAGGATTTAAAATGGAGAAAATGGTATAGTTATTTGTCTTACAATTTGAAATTAAAATACAACGCCTAAAACTTGGTTCTAGTGCTTGAAAAATAAAGAATATTTCTGTACCTACATTTTAGGATTTGAAATTAAAATTGATATGTTTAAAATGAATCTCAAGTTTTGAATTGAAAAAACCAAAAAATAGAGAAAATGCTTAGAATTGTGGAATTAAATAGATACACCTAGAGATGAGTCTTAGGGTTTGGGAACAAAAGGAATATCCACATTTGTGTTATAAGGCTTAAAATTAAAAACAAATACCTAGAGTTAAGTTTTAGGGCTTGAAATTAAAAGGAAATACTTAGAGTTAAGTGCTAGGACTTGAAATTGAATAAAATGCTTAGTCTTAGGGATTAAAATTGAAAAGAATTAAGTCTTAGGGTTTAGGATTAAAAGGAATGGCCAGAACTAAACCTTAAGGGTTGGAATTAAAAAAAATTAAAAAATTAAGTCTTAGGACTTGGGACTGAAAGGAATGCATAGAGTTAAGTCTTAGGAATTGGGTTAAAAAAGAATGCCTAGGTTTGAAATTACAAAGGATTCACTAGAGCTTAGTCTTAGGCAGAGACGAAGCTACATAGAGACTTGGGAGGTCACTGGGCCCCCCAAGTTTTTTTAAAAAATTATTTTTAATATATATATATATATAGAGTTATTTAAAGGTTGGTGGTGTATTGGGCCCCCCAAAATTTTAAAAAATTAATTCTTGGGCCCCTCTATCTTAAATTCCTGGCTCTGTCACTGGTCTTAGGGCCCGTTTGGTTAAGCTTTTATCAATAGAGTTTTTGTTAGTAAAGCTTTTATGAGAAGAGCTTTTTTTAAAAGCCAGTTGATTGTTTGACTGTCAA
>JANVCL010000005.1:11436899-11461136 GCA_026546855.1 Erythroxylum incrassatum
CCTAGGACACCCACGACAATCACCCTACTAGTTTCTAATGATAGGAAACTCTTTCCTTTCTCATTCTTTCTCTAAAATCTCTTTCAATCATCCATTTAAAGCATGAAAAACAAAACTCTCACCAATCAATCCATGAATTTCGAAAACCCTAATTCATACAAATCTGATTTTTCTTCTCTTCCTCTTCTTACCTTCTTCTTATGCTTCTAACCATCTATTTGAAACAAAGAAGAGAAAATCCTAACAACATAACCAAAAAATTTCGAAAACCCTTACCTATGGAGTGACCCACGACTTCTTCTCTTTGCTTCTAAAGATGGAGATCTCTTTCTTTTCCTTTTCTTCTTACATAGAACACGTGAACTAACCTTCTTCAAGCATGAAAACCCTACTTCTCTTCTTCCTCTTTGATGGCCGACACCCTCCTCTTTGTTTCTTCAAAAATTTCGATACTCTCTCCTCTCCTTGGTGTGTTTTCGGATGGCTTCAAGAAAAATGACCTAACATGCTTTTCTCACTTAACTCACGTGACCCATTAATCCTCCTTCCTTAAATTTCGAAAATTCCTCTCTTAAAAAGCCTTAGGAAACTTTCCTTTCCTATTAAACTTACAAGCTTCCTTCATATTCTAACCTAACCCTTTAACTTAAACCTAAGCCCATCCTTCAAGCCCAAAGTTTCCCTCCTTATAACCTTTCCCAAATTTTCATTTCCCTCCTTCTAACTTAAACTCTCCCAAAATTTCATCTTTCCCTCCAACCATTTAATAATTTCATGGGCTTCCTCTTCAAAGCCCACTTGCTCCCTTTCTTTTTCATTTACTTGCAATAGAAATGGACCTTAGCCCATTACTTCATTACTTCATTTACTCTTTCATTTAAAAGATAGATCAAGGACTAAAAGCCCACTTATTGCTTTCCCCATCATTTAAATAACATCCCAAAGGCTAAAAGCCCACTTAAATACCCTAAAGCCTCAAACCCATATAAACACTTCCTAATTTATCCTAACACTATTTTATGGCCTAATTTACAATTTTCTTCTTCTTTTAAAACCTAACACCAAAATTAAAATTCTAATTTAACTCAATTCCTACAATTAATAATTATTGCACTAAAATCTCAAATTATTCTAACCAATAGGAAATATAATAAAACCCTAATTTAATACTAACCAAAAAGATAATTTAAAATTATAAACAATTTAAACAAACCTATTTAATAAGGAAAAAGGGATCGGGGTCTAACACAACTATTTCTAGTGCATAATTCCTTAAATGCATTTTGGGTTTGATTTGAGAATAACAAAAGCATAAAAATTAAAGACTCGATATCTGTCGTTACTTGGACTTAAATTTTCTTTTAATCTTATGTGGTCTCTTAAAATTTTATTTTATTTAGTGAAATAACATCTTTTATATTATGCAATCGCCAAATAATTGAAAATTAATAAGTAAAATGAGAAAAATGACTTTTTATGCATTCACTTTAATCTTGGGCTTATACTTAGGCCCAGTTATTAGAAAAAACTTATTTGATGTTCAAATAAGATTTTAATTGATTTTGAAATTATGATCCTATTTAAGTTAGGTCTAAAAGAAAAGGATTAAACTTATAATTAGAAACAACACATTAATTCAAGTCATGATAAACATAAGAGAATTAACATGATGGGTTTAAACCTCAATAATATCTTTAAATTGTTTTGGCTTTACCGAACCCTTTTCTTGTTTCGATGATGTTTGAATCCTTACTTATTTTTTAAAAGATTTTTAAGCACTAACTGTATTGACTTTCACCATAAAGACAAAGAAAGATGAAAAATAATTGAGACATAATAAGCATAAGTGAAATGAATATCTAAAATTAACATTATGAAAAATAAAATAAGGGATTTATCATATAGTGTGTGTAAGATGAGTTGCTCATTGACTCTCACTTGCTTTCTTATAGAGCTTAATGATGTCAGCACGAGTGTGACGAAGGTAGAACATTCATGTTTTTTTAATGAGAGACTTGTGTTTATTTTAACTAGCCTTTTGTGCTCTTTTGCCTTATTGTGTGGTTTTTTTTCTAGGTTTTGTTAAGGTTCAAGTTTCCTTCTCTACTTAGACGTAAGTTTCCAACAAGTGTTTAGAAGAGATTGACCTGATAATTTTTTTTTTGGTGAAATAGGTAAAGACAAGGAGGACTAATGCTTAAAAAAAGCGACAGAGAGAGCATCATTTTGTAAATACTGATGAAGGCCTGGCATTGGAGTCTTCCATACATGCCAACTATGCGACGAAGAGGTGATCCATATTTTGCTAATAAATTAGCGCACTGATTCCCTTCCCTGAGGATAAGTAGAAGAGAACAATCCCAATCATCATAAATGTTTGTTTTTTTTGACTTTTCTCACATAGGGGAATCTTCCCTTTTTGAACTAATCAATATATGCAGAAAAAACTTAATCCTTAAACTTAAGATCTAGGAATTCTTAATCATTCCGAGTTCATACCTTTAGTATACCCCTCTCTAAATTGGCACCATTCCTTATAAAAAAAACTTACAAGCAAGAAACCTAAGTGGACTGCAATAAATCCCCTTCTTTGCTTCTATATAACATTGTAAAACAATATATGTTTTCTTATTGTTTGTTCGACATTATTGATGTATAATCTTATGTCTTATTTCTCATACAAAAAGAAATTACGATTGTTGTTTTGTGAGATTTGTTAACTCAATAATAATCTAAAAACTTTTAATATCATCAATGAATTCTTCTATATAGTACTTAACAAATAGGAAATATAAATTTAACAGTTTCATTAGATAAAGGAAGCATGATAAAAGGCCATGTTCACTTTGCCTTCTATTTGTTTTTTTTTTCATATCAAACACATCTTTATTACTTTGCTCCTTTTTACCTATTTTATATTTCTTAGGGGATAACAAATTATAAGGTGTTGAAATTTTTAATTTTTAATTTTATTATCCAACCTTTTAAAGTTTTTAGTTAAGTTTTCAAACCTTTAAAAATTAAATATCTCAATTCAAAAGGTCTTTTTCATTAATATTTTATTAATGTTACTGATAAAAATTGACATTTAAGGGGATAAATGGCTCTTCATCTTTGTCAATATAATTTTTTGAGCCTCTTATCACAAACACGTTAATGGTTATGTATTTAAAATATAGTTGCTTATTTAATGCTAAAAAATCATGTAGAGAAGATGTCTCATAACCTCTTTAAACATTAATCTTTTATGTGTTCTGTCAATCACATTAGCAAAATATTAATGAAGAATGACCATTTAAACTGAGTTGTTTGATTTCTAATAACTTATAAACTTTAATTGAAGATTTAAAATTTTGAATACTAAAATCAAAACATAAAAAAAGTTATTACGGTTTGTAATTCATTGTCCATATTGCCCAGTATTACCACATGTATTCCAATAAGCCTACTTTTGTATAGCAATCACCATTCTCTTAAATGGCCCCTTCTAATGTTATATCGTGAATTAATGAGACTTTATCTCCTACCAAAATAGTTTCACTAATGAACAAACTTGTTTCGTGGTTAAGGAATATGCTTTCACAAATTCTAATAGCTAGATTTATGTCAACCACTAAAACCTCATTTATATAGCTTTGTAATGCCAAGGTCCATATCCTCCATCCTCCACCCTCTATCTTTAATTATAGAGAGTATGGTCTACCCGATAATATTGTAAGGATTGGTAACATTTAAGGAACAATAGGGCTGAGTAATATGATGTGCATACTAGATATCTATCTTTTAATTCCTTAATAATCATTTCAAAAAACCATCTAAAGCTTCCTTAACTTTATGACCACTAAAATGGAATGATAGGATGATTCATCCACTACTTGTTGAATGAAGAATAAGGCTTTGATATCTTTCTTTCAAATGTCTTGATTATATGTTAGTTTAGCATTATTGCAGCCTTTCTCTAGCAATCTTATAAGTCCTATGATAATATCAATGTCTTCCTTCTCTAGCTTGCTACTTCGGAAATGTGAAAATGTTGGTACCAAAAGGTTTACACCATTATTGTTAGCTTTGTGATTTCCTGTTATAACTCATCTCTCCCCTTGTTTCTTAGTTTTCTTTTCTCCGTACTTTGTTATTTCCCTTTTTTTTCTTTTGCAAGGTGTTCTTCCACCCCCCCCCCCTAAAATAGAAAACAATTACAAAACTCTCTCATTCCCTATCATCTTTATAGTAATTGTTACCTTTGATGGTGAAGGCTACCTGAATCTAACATGAATAAATCCTTAAAAAAATTTATGGAACTATAGTATAGTATTTTTTTGTTAATTGCATGAATACATGCTCATAAGGCCTTAGATGTAATTTGTATTTTAGTTGATCCTTCAACTCAGTGACAGTATCTATCAAGTTAGATATAGAATTATTGAGTGTAAAATTTAAAAGCATTTGTGATAATTGCCAGGTTAAAGTATATTTCCTCCTCATTATCATGATTCCACTAGAACATTATCATCATCATCATCATACCCCGAAGTCCCGCATTGAAGCAGGGTCTGGGGGGGTTAGATAGTACGCAGTCTTTCCCCTACATTGTAGAGAAGCTATTTCCAGTAGGCCCACATGCATATATGACATGATAAGAGCAATGTAGGTTACCGAAAATAAATACGTAAAGAGTAGTATTACAATCAAATAAATACCTGATGGTGACCATAATCGGCTATTACTTTTTATCTTGCCAAGCCCAGTTATTGCGTTATGCATCTTTCCTGATCAATGGCCTGGGAGTGCGGCATCTTACGGTTTTTAGTTGGCCAGCGGAGGCATCTCTTCATATACCTGCAAAAAAAAACATTGGCTCTATGCTATGTCTTTTACTCTTATCCTATCACGCCAAATTGTCCTACTCCTAGCCATTGCGGTCGTGAGGGCTAACTCTGACATATCTCTCTTGATCACCTCTCGCTAAGTTTTGTAAGGCCTCCCTCTCCTCCTCTTGTGGTCATTCAGGTTTATTCTTTCGCCGCGTCGAGCCAGAACATCAGTAGGCATCCTACTCACATGTCCAAACCACCGAAGCATCTTCTCTCTCAACTTATCATCTATGCTAGCATCACTAGAACATTAATAATTTTAAAATATGGGTGGTTAATTTATGCATTGAGAGGATAATTGTTAGCCCTTTAATAATTATAAGACCATTTTGCTAGTCATTGGTGAGCCTTTGCCAAAGACTGACACAATATGAAGAAGGTATGTCAAATGACCAAGGTAATTTAATCAAATGTGATTAAGAAGAGTTTAACTTTCAGTTAGCTTTAAGGGATTGATCTAAATCCACTTTAGATTGATGGAAGTCCACTCCAAATATGTTCCTTTGCTTGTACTTTGTTTTTTTTAATCATCGTAGGCCATCAATATGTGCTTTTTTTAGTCCCTTTGAGGCCTCGACAAACCCCACGGAACTCCCCCTATTTTCTCTTTATTTTGTCCTTTATAGCTCAAAATTAGGATTTTTGAAGTCGACTCGATCACCCACACGCCATATGCATAGTTTTATCCCTTAATCTTGCTTCGATTCCTAAAAAAATCATGTAGAAACATGATCCCAAAGAGTTGCACAGTCATGGACACAAGGGTGTCCACCTTCACATGACCGTGTCCCATAAAGATATCTTTAATCCTTCACTTTTCTACCTCAATTATATCCAATTTTTGCTCCTTTCGACCCATAAAGGAAATTAGGACATAGAAACATAATATGTATGAATTAAGTAACAATAAGAAACTCTCAAATATACAAAAAATGCACTAAATATGATATTAGAAATATATTCTATTTAGCATTTATCAAACTCTTCCATACTTAAGCATTTGCTTGTCCTTAAGCAAATCAATTTCATTACTCTTAAATTAGTAAAAAACAACTTTGAGAAACTATTAAACAAATAAAAATTATCCATCAAGCTTCTCCATTATTCATTTAATTGCAAAGTTTATTGAATTGTTAAACACTTAGTTAATTGCATTAAATTATAAATCAATCCATTTTAATCCATAATTCTTCAAATTTCAATAAATTCACACCATTTCACTTGATGAATAAAGTGAACATACATAAGAAAAATGAAAACTTTAAACATTTTCATACCCTTTTTTTAAAATAAAACACTAAATTCAAACAATCTAAGAGCATTTAGAAGCTTGTTTGAAAAATCATCTAGTCATTTGATGCGACAGTAAACACTTTATCATGAATACCCCTAGTTATTAGGTCACTATCTCAAATGGTTGCTAACACCGCTCTTTAATTTTGACCTTTTTATTAGTATAAAGCCAACAAAGTGAAATTATTTGTGTTTGTTTACTCACCTACTAATTTTTTTTCCTTTTATATATATATATATATGGGATATTGAAATTACTTAAAAAGGATTCACATTTAACTCAATATATGTACTAATTATCCATAAAGTATCATAATGCATATTAAGTATCCATTCACAATATTAATGAACTAAATTGCAATCAACATAATCATCAAAACTTATAATTATTTGCCTAAATAAATCAAATCACCATTATAACCAAACTCATAATGAATCATCTTGATCAACATCTTCTTAAAAAAATTCGTGAATTATTCATTATTAAGCTAATTATAACAAACTTGACAAGTTTGATTGTTAAGTCCATCCCCCATACTTAAGTTATAAATTGCCCTCAATGTACAAAACATGCAAGAATAATGAAAACTATGAAAAATAAAGGAGGGGTGAGGATAAATGGTATTCCCCTAACAATAAAAGATTTCAACCCTATCTAATGTTATTAACTTCTATCCAATATCAGTAAAATCTTTTCTACTCTAAAAAAATAGTTAATGATGCCTTCGTAACATATAAAACTCCAACAAATCTCAAGTACAAAATTAGGATTGTCAAAATAAAACCATAAAAATAACTAAACTACTTATGAAAATCTTACAAACTACTTAATTAAAATAAGAACACCTAATTGTTAGGATACCTTCTAACTATTACTTCTTTATGAGTCTTATAGTTGTACTTCTTAGCAAGTCCTTATTTAACCTGGATATATAATCAATGACTTGCTTCTATCTATTTTCCCATATGAAGGTTCACTAGCCTACAAATAGGTCATATGCTACAAAATAACAAGGATATAAGGTATCAATTTGATAAAATAGAGTAAATCCACTAGTGCCCTTTTTAGTAACTAACTGTCAATATACAAGGAATAATAAAACCCCTTGGATCTTTGATTGAGTTCGAAATTTTATTTTGTGGGAAGTAGGAGACCTCTGTACTTAAGACGAATATCGATAATTACTCAATAGTCTCCTTACTTACCTTTTCCCCTTCATCTTCTTATATGTAATCTTTCTTCTCTTATTAAATAACTGCTTCCTCCATTTCTTCTTCCTATATCTTCTTTGTCATCTCATCTTCCTTCTTTTTTAAATAAAATTTTCCTACTTTTCTTCAACCTCTAGCTTCCCTCCACTTTGTAAATTTATTGTATCCATATGTTCCCTCAAATTTTAATTAATGTATTCGGGCACAACACCTAACTAGTTAGTTGCAAAGGGACCAGCCTCGATTAATACAATGAATTTTATAAGAGCATCTTCAACACATTGCTACTCCTATTGCTTCTGTTTTTATAGAAGTCCAGATGAAGCATAATCATTCCATGGACATTCGTAATAATTGCTCCACTCTAGATTATAAATATACTCATATGAGGTGTTTTGAGGCCACTTCTGCATGCAAATTGGGTACATTCACGATTAAGGCGATCACCCCCATAGGTGTCACAAGGCTAGTTTTGTATACCAATTGGGAGTTCCCGCGTGAATGATTTTTTACATTCTTGAATAGGGTGATCACCCCCACAAATGCCACATCATGTTAAAAGTGTCGATTAAGCTTTCAAAGCACCCAAAGATGCCCTAAGAGATGGCCTAACATAATCCCCTTGAGAATACTGTCTTTTCCATCCTTTTATTATGTTTGGTAGATGTAACAATGACTATTCAAATCCTAAAAATAAGCCACAAACATAAGATAAAGAAATAAAGCTATAAGAAAGATCAAGAAATAAAGCTATAAGGATAAACAAATAAATACAAAGATCAAGAAATAAAGTTACAAGATAAACAATTAATTACAAAAATAAAAGAAATAAAAATACCTAAAAATGACTAGATTAATAAAAATAAGATTTTCATAATATTAAAGTCTTCGGCAAAAGCACCAAAAACTTGATAGATTATGATTTTATGCTTTTAAACTGCAAGTGTATGGTGTAACTATAGCTAGCACTGTCAAGTATAGGTTGATCCCACAAGTATTAGAATTATTAGTACTTACCGTCTTTATATTATCTAGTCTAACATTTTGTGGTGATAATAATGTAAAATTCAAATAACAAACTAAAATAAGGCAACATAATTGACTAACCAGAAGAAAGATTAAACTAAAAAATAATTAAAGGAACTAGTGGTACTTGGTCTTTGAATTCCCCTAAGACTATTTAATCTATACTTCATTGGACCATGAAAATTTCTTAATTATGCTAATATCTTTCTCAACACTATTAGCATATAATCCTCGATTAATTAATTAAATTCTTTATAGTTAAAACTCCTACGATTGCATTCATCGACTGGTGATATTTACAATTAGGTTTGACCCTAATCCAGATTATTTCTGTTGACCTATCTCTATGTTTATATACAACTCCTTTCAATTATTGTAAATCTATTCATACAAAGGGATTTGTTAATCTCAATTACTTGAAGTCATACATGAAATAATATGCTAAAAATATCAATTCAATGATGATTAAGAATACATAACTAAAGTTCAATGAAACTGAAGAATGAATTAAGTTAAAATAAAGTCACTACAAGGTCTATCTCAAGGTTTATCTAATCAAGTACCAACAAAATTTTAGTTCATAATCATAAGATCAAGACTAAAGGAAAAATAGAAAACTAAAAGAACTATAATGAGATCTCTTTTAATCTTAATGAAATCCACATTAGATTGATAAAAATCCACTCTAAATATTTTCCCTTACTTATTCTTCTTTCTATCATCCTATCTTGTCACTATATGTTTTCTTGAGTCACCCTTAAGCCTCTTATGAACCCTTTGAACCTCCCCCTATTTTCTCTTCATTTTTTCCTTTTATAGCTCAAAATTAGCATTTGTAGAGTGGACACAATTACCTATACGGTCGTGTATATGATTGTGCCCCTCAATCTTGCTTCAATTCTTAGAAACTTGAGTAAAAACATGGTCCTAAAGAGTTACAGGGCAATGGATAGATGGTGTCACTCATAAATAGATTTAATCATTTACTTTTTTGCTTCGATTCCATCTGATTTTCACTCCTTTTGACCCATGAAGGTAATTAGGACCTAAAAATATAATGTAAACAAATTAAGTACCAAAAATGATAGGAAACTTTCAAATAAATAAAAAATGCACTAAATATGGGAATAAAAATATAGGCTATTTAACATTTATCAATTGGCTTAGTGTAAGTAGGAGATTGTTGGTTTATGCTTTATAACTAATCGATTGGTTATACTTTAGTGACATAATTATTTAACAACATTCTTTATCTTATATTTATTTAGATGTATATCATAAAGTCCATAGAATAAATGTATATTACAAATACAATTATAATGAGATTATAATTATAAGATTCATATTGCATTTATGTATTATTCCTAAATTTCTCATGGTCGATACTATCTTGATGTTGGACATTGATAAAGCATAAATAATAATACACTTTATATTTCTTCCTTATGAAATAAGTAGTTGAACTTATAAGTTAAAGTATAGAGATATTTAAATAAACAAGTGGTACTTGATAAAGAACAAATTCAATGAACTAACCCTACATGAGAATTCCATTTAAAACATTACTTATATGTCTAAGGAAACTCTCTTTATAATGATTGTATAAGTGATCCTTTGATTTATGATCTATAAAGTCTCATATAAGAATTTTTATATTTTGATACTATTTATGGTATATTCTTATCAAGTTGGATATAATATGAATTATATGAAGGTAGTTGACGTTGAGTAATAATTATAGGATTCATCACCTTAAACTGATTAAGGAGAATGTTCCATTGTATTCGATTAATGTTGATCTAGAAAGTCTTTATCCAAAGTGAAATGACATTTTGAAAATAATTTTTAAATGTCACTAATAAACTAATAGTGGAGGACTAATATGATTGGATAAAAATATAATAGACATTAATCAAATACTCAATATCTAATGAAAACATTATATGATAAAATGATTGAATTATACAAAAAAATACATATAAAGGATAATCAAAACCACTTTAACATTTCTAATATTTGGATGATAATGACACATCGTTAAAAGTCATTCTTAACATATTGATATATACTATTTAATTAAAAATTAAAGATAAATTATCTTATCCTAAATATGATTTAAAGTTATAATTTATATCCACTGTCACCATATTTAGGAACCTAATGAATCAAGCACAAAAAATAGTTAAAAAGAGAAAAATGTATTTTAATCAATTTATACTTCATTATAAAATTTGAAAAACTTTAAAATTAGATATGAGATATTTAATAAATTCAAGTTGATTTGAATTTTACATTTTATTTCAATTCAATTATTAAAAAGGTCTAAACTATATGATAAATAGACTTATCCTTGAAATGAAATAACACTTCTTACCTTCCCTCTTTATGAGATTTGTAAAGTTCTTTCAACATGTCTATATGAATATCATTAAAGGTCCAATAAGCAATGGTAATTACGAAGAGTCAATTTTAAAAATGTATTGGAGGAAACAATAGAAAAATGATCAAATTACATAATAAAGTATGAATTTATAAATAATATTTTATTATATTTATGATTAAGAACTTCACTTTTAAAAAATCAAACAAGAAAATCTGGTATTATTCCACTATATGCAAGAACGAATCTCACCCAAAAAAATCCAACAAAAGGAACGTAAATAGATGCCAATTTCATTTCAGTAAGAACAATCTTCTTTGTTGCAATGAAGGAAAGAATTGGACCAAATTACTGCAGCAGAGGCAAAATTGGGCACATCTTAACATTTTCTTTCAATGTAAAGATACAAAACAAAGGGAGCAATCACGCAAGTGATCATAAGACATTTTTGGACTATTGAATGAAATAATATTGTCAGTTGTTGCCACCGCAGTTGATGGCCAACATCACTTCTCACCGTCTTCAACTCTAACTGCTAATTTCTTATATGCCATTGTATGAAATGGAGCTGATATAACAGGAAAAATTTCCTCTCTGAAGTGTATCCAAATGCACCCTCTAGATCATTTCTTTTCTTTTGTACTGAATCAATTCACCGAAATGTAGAATCTCCCACTTTATAGGTATTGAGCTTGTATTCTTTCTCTGTTTTGTTCCCACCAGAGCTTCGCATGCACTTCCCCAAACCTTTCACGACTGTATAAACAGATAGGGAGTTCTCATTACCTTATTGAAAATTAAAAACTAAGAAATACTACTTCCAAATTAATACAGAACCATGAAAGCTTGCCACAAAAAAGAAAACAAGTGAAGACCCAAAAATTGGAAGCCTTTTGTTGTTCTAATTGTAACCCATTTTCTGTTGTGCCATTTTCACTTTTTAGTTCAGAGAATTCAAGTGTAGAACAAATATAAGCTTTTGTTACCTGAACCTGACCCTCCGGAGCTCCCTAGTGCCATCCACTAATTGCCTAATTGTAATGTATACTCCCGGCTCATCTTGCTCAACCCATTCTGCCTCAATATCACTAGCATTGCTAACAGAGATGGAAGGCTCATCTCTAGACGACGTGGTTGTCCTCGATGGGTCAAAAGATGCTTCGCCTCTTGGACCAGCCATACCGTATCCACTAGAACCACCATAGTAAAGTTGCCCACCACCATGATCCACATGTTCAGATGGAAAATAACCTTTACTTCCAGGAGGTCTATGATAGTTTCTTGGTGTGAAAGTTGGAGCTATGGGACTATCCTTCGCAGATTCTATTCTTGTATAAGTTGAATCCCTCGGCTGGTGAACAGGACAGTCATTCTGTTAGCATTATAAAGGAGTTTCTACGGTGTAAGATTTAAGATAATTAAAGGCACAAAGAATATACGTTTATGCTTAAATAATAGGTTATAAAAAGAAGTTCATAGCCATCTTTCTGTAAGGTTCATGGCATCTCATCTCATCTCCTTTTGTCAGCTGCTGAGTTTATACTTACGAGAATAGTGAAAACCAGGGCCTAATACAGGTCTTGAATTATCTCGCATACCAAACCAAAGGGCATTGGCAACATAGTTTTCACTTTTTCCAGTCAATCAACAGCTGCAAATGATAGTATGTTTACGATATCTAAAGATTTGTCACGTATATGATTTTATCTTTATGGTGCGAAATTTATGCTACCAATTTCCAGCTACAAAGATACAGGTGCTTACTGAAAGGGATGATTTGGGCTAGATGAGCATACGAAGGTGGTCAAAAAAATTTCAAAGCATGTGAATCTGTAAAACTGGTTTAGGGTATTAAGCTTAAAGGTAGCTGGTATGAAGCCTTTGTCAGCAAAAACCAGGAAAAGAGGAAAGGAATTTGAATCTAAAAGAACTAAGTGAATCTAAATTTCAGAGCATTTGAATTCAACATAAGAAGAGATTTACCTCATCCTCAGACCTTGGTGGAGTGTGAAGAGCTTGACGATTAAACCTTTGGACATTGTAGAGCTCCATGATTCTGTCATAGTTCTCGCCCCACCACCGTTGAGCTTCCCATTTATTGAACATCTCTCGGCTTCAAACTCCAAAAATCCAAGAAATGTAAGCTTATGCTTGTAGAAGCTAATAAGTTCTAAGAAATTAGCGCCTTATAAGTAATTAAAATGTATTCATGGTGTTCTAATTTATGATATTCAAGACAAGAATACATCTAGCATACTAAAAATTTAACTAAAATATATAGAATCTACAAGCTCTCATGAACAGGTGAGCTCTTGAACCTATTGATCCCTGGAACTTTTTTTTTTTTAATTTCTAGTGAAAATCCAAGTATTTCCGAAATTACTTGATAAATGATTGCTGCTCATCAAACGGCAGGTAAATAATAGAATACAAGATAGGGAAGATGGAGAGATTTAGAGTTTTAACTTTTAAGTCTGAAAAGCAGGGAGTTAAACAAGGGATATCTACTACACACCTGAAGCGAATACGCTTTAGATCATTTCCACCATTAGGAAGAGAAACAAAGGTAATATGAACACCGGGCTCCACCTGTGCCATCCATTCCTTGGGTTCATCCTCGTCCTCAAGCACCACATCACAGGACTCCACTCCTCTAGGGATGTGATCACCGCTGAAAGCTGAACTGAATCTTGAGTCTGCTCTCGTGCCGCGATGATGGTGACCACCACTTGTAAAATCCCATGCAGGTGTTGAGCTTGAGCTTCCACCTCCAAGGTAGGGATATGGTACACCTTCTGAAGCAGTATCAAAGTCAGGATACGGCCGATGACCTTTCTTGTCCCCAGTGGAGCTTGTGCAGGGCTTGCATTGCCGGTAAGCTCCTGAGAATTTCAATGCCATATCCTTTATCTGCAACATTGTTGAAGTTCAAGGTTGTCAAGGAAGTCTATTAAGAACTATACACTTCAGCTGATTTTGGAGCAAGATACCAATGATTTATCTCTCTTTTTTTTTAATGTAAAACCTTCACATGTTAAACCTCACAAACGATCGTAAAAGAATAAGACAATGATGTAATGAGTTCAAAGAACAGGACATGAAAGAGGAATTTATTCCAGTACAAGTTTTCTGTAAGTTGCAAAAGAACTTGGCATGATTTGATTGTTAAGAGTACCCTGTATAAGTTCTCAATCAAAAGCATGTGGATAAAGCTTTGAATAAAACAGAGTCAAGAATTAATGCAAAAAATGCAGATTATTATTTAGTTTCTTGTACGATTATATAAAGATTAAAGAACTAGAGCTTATGTTCATTCCTTTCTAGTTTCTCCATATAATATATGATATAAACACCGATCAGATATGGTGAGTAGACAAGAATCCAGTGGTGGGTCAGAACAAGGACATTGCAATGTTCATTGTTAAGATGGCCCCTTTCTTTTCTTAAAGGTTTCACTATTGCTTAAGGTGGGGAATATGTTGTCACCATTCTATTCTGCAACCCATTTTGCATACCAGACTGTGCTGCTATATTAGTACTTAAATATCCTCATAATGGAACTAAAGAATATAGGTAGTTCACTGACAGGTCTCAACAGCTTGTTATCCTTCTTTTTGTTTGTAGTGAAACTTCAAAGTCGAGCTAGTGCAAAGTCTGGCCCAGATTTCTTGAAATGACAAACCCTTTCACACTTGGAACAGTATCCACCACTATTGCTTGAGGGGAAAAAAAGGATGGTTTCTTCAGTGGGCTGGAAGTTAACGTATCATTTTTGGATTCTGAAGTGGACAGAAATGTAGGATCAGTTGCAGAATTCCTGGAAATGATTTGACTTCCTACTTGGAACGGTACAAGAGTATATCATCTTTACGCAAAATTAATATGTTCTAATAAAGAATATATATGGAATTTGGTAGTCAAAGCCAATGAAGCCACTCCTACTCCTAAAAATGCTTAAAACTTGGTGAAATGATGTCAGCAGTCACCACCAACCTCTGGGGAGCTAGCGAGGGTTGAGGGGTTCTAGTTGGTATGTCAAAGTCGGGAAATACTCTGTAACTAGGCACCTTCACTGCAGCACTACAACTACTACTGACAGCTCATGTAGAATAGGCACAGGAGGTTGTTGACATCACATACACTTATTACCTCAACACCAAAACCCAAAATAATATGATTTTGATGAATTGGTATTTATTTAGAGTAACATTTTGGCACAACTTTTACATTTAGTTCGAAAATCCAGTAAATGCTTCTGAGGCATGCCATTTATGGATGGAGTTAACAAATACAAGATCAAGCACAATACACGACTCCTCCAACTAAACAAAATAAGTTTATTCTTGTAATTAAGATTTTTTTCCTTTGACCATTGATTTTTTTTCCCAGACAAAGAATTTTATGTTATATAAGAAAGGAAAACCTTTTTTATTTTAATTACAAACCCTGATTTTATGTATTAAGGAGAATCTATTGAGATAAGGAATAAAGACAAAATTATATTAAATAGTTACTATAGATAAATAGTTATATAGGCAGAAGGCAGTCAGAATGAGAAGGCCTGTAAAAAACAGTAAAAAAGCCGAAGGTCGGACCCAGGAGGGGTCCACCATATCTCATGGACCTATGATTTTGTTTGGTTTCACAGACAAAGGAATATTATATAAGGCAAAAAGATTAACTACAAAAGCAACACAAACTAGAAAAAGAAGCATTTAATATACACACATATTGCTGAGACAGGCGTATATACTAATATATAGTACACAGAGATAGAGGTATAGGTATAGGGCAGTATTAGGGATAGGTAAGGTAAAGGACCTGTGTGGTCAGGCTTTTGACGGCTTCTTTGGTATTGGGTGTTCCACTTCCACGCGCCGCTCCTCCTCCACCTTCTTCCTCCTCTGCCACCGGCTTTGTACACGCTATGCACGTAAACATCTTCTCTTCAATTTACTTTCAACCTTTCTGGCCCTCTGCCCATGCGACCAAGCAAACGTTAATGAAATACAAATTGTAAGAAATATTAGCAAATGAAGACACTATCAACTCCACTAAATTTGTAAAAGGAACAAATTGGGTGGATTGTACTAAGCTTATGCTTTTGGTCAGGGGGGAGACACAAACATTCTTTGATGTCCTTGATGAGATAGACAACCTTGTATGGGCCCTTATATTAAAATGTGAACATGCATAACCATATTTACATGCAAAAAAGAGTTTTTTTTTCCCCAATTCCACCGCATTATTTTACCCCCAAAAGAAAAGAAAGGAAAATAGCCCATCAAGGATTGGAAAGAGATGGGCACATAGAAACAAAGAGAAAGGACAAAACTGTTGGTATTGAATGCGAAAGAAACGAATAAGAATTTGAGATTTGATGTTATGGTTGCGTTTCTAGACTTGCTATTCTTAAAGAAATGGCATCGGGGAGGTTGGTTTTGGAGAAAGACAAAAAGGAAAAAGATAAAGAGGTTCAAGTCTCGGGATCAGAGAAGAGCTAGACACAATAATAACAACAGTGAGTCACGTCATAGAAAAAGAAAGAAAACAAAGGAAAGGAAAAAGATTTGAGACATGGGCACAAAGTTGGTCTAATTAGATAATGTGTGCGCACATCCTCATTGCTTTTAAATTTTAATGTACAAACAATAAACATTAGAAAGAGATATAGAATGTGCAAGCCGAAGTTTCTGGAAACAGGAAGATATAAAAATCGTTTCACTCTCATTTTTTATTCAACCAATCCATAGATTAGTGGAGAAAACAGAGAAGGGTAGATTTTGTTTCGCATTTTTTCTAGTTGTTGCGTTGGTGGGGTAATGGAAAAGAGAAGAAATGAAATGACAAATGGATCATAATTATCGAAAACGACATAGCCTTAGGAACGAAGACCCCGCCCTCAAAGACGAAAAGAAAAACATAGCTCTTCAATCCGTTGTTCTAATTTCTTTCTTAGCTGTCGGCTTTATATCTCATTCATCATCAATCTTCAGTCCTTTGTATCCAGATATGCTTAGTTTTGCCTCTGCTTTTAGTTCCCTATTTCTTTCACTTTCTCTTCTTACCTCTGGCTATTGAAGTTTCACCCAATTAACTGCAGGTTCTATGCCCCCAATGAAATAAACAAACGCATAAATAGGTTACTGAAAAAGCAATATATCAGTGTACTTGGAGAGAAATTCTGGAGAAGCTAAACGCATTAAAACGCCTGTTAAAAAGGTAATCACTTCAATGGCAATTTGAAACCTTATTGGGATCTGGAATTTAGTGAATTTTGGGTCCAGATATTTGAATAAGATTGAGAGGCAAGAAAGAGAGAGACAAATAGGAGGAGTAAAGTGCAGCTCTGTTTGGTTGCTGAGAAAAGTCAAAAAGAATAAAACAAAACAGAAGCGAGAGAGAAAGAATCTGAAATTATTTTCTTTAGCAACTCTAAAACACGCAAATCAAAAATCCTTCATAGCAAGGTGCAAGTGGTCAAATAACAAAAGAAGAACCTAATACCAAAAATAATGCAACGTGTTTAGGCGATGAGAAAGTGAAGGAAACAAAACAACGGAATAAAGAACTAAAACATCAGAATCCAAACAAAGCTCTTACCTTGATCAGTTGCTTCTCAAAAACACACACCCTTCAACGTTATCTTAAATCTTCAGAAAACAACAACGCGCATCAAATGTCAACAAAACCATCGACTCTTTACACGTGGATACAGAGCAGCAAACCCTCTGGTACTTTGCGAACTCAAATATTCTGTTCACTGACACGCAGAAATCAATGGAGCAAGGATACACTTATGATTTTTCTTATCAGTGGTGGCTTAGAAAAGATCATGACCGCAATCTTTGTTGCTGCTACGCATACAAGACTAGTGGTAGCAGCAGCAATAGTATTGCTGGAAGCTATGAAACTAAACAACAAAGGGGAGAAAAGAAGTGGAATGTCGGAAAATTTCTCCGGCAAGAAAAAAATTGTGGCTGTGTATCCGCGAAGAGCTATTAAAAAAAACAGCAAGTTCCGACAGCGGAAGCTGGCGATTGCCTGTGAGAAACAACACTTACAGAAGGAAAAGGACAACTTGGGTTTGTGGCATTTATTAGGGAAAAAACATATGGGATTGACGCCGTCAGTTTACAACAGTTAAATTTAACGTGAAGCTTAGAATTTTCAATTTTTGATTAGTTTCTTGATATTAAATTAATAAATTTAGATAAAGAGAATTATTTAGGAGAAAAAGAGATAATAATGATATTAACACATGGTCTCGAGAAATGAGGACAGTGAGGACCCACATGTTTGGATGACGTAAGGAGGGATCTCTTACGTGTAATAGTGGATGTTGATCCAACAGCTGAGATTGATCACGAGATATTTTGACAGGCGAAGGAACTATCCCATCAAGGGTTATAATTATTTTATTTCCCTAATACTCTGAATTTTAGTTAATTGAGAAAAAGCATTGAAGTGGGGGGAGGATGAGTCGACGAGGGCAGAGTGCAGAAGGCAGAGGGCAGAGGGCGGAGGACATGGCACAATTGGAAGAGAAGCAAAGAGTTTTAATTAATGTGAACTTGCTAGTATGACCCATTCACTAAGAAATCCTTTTAGATTTCAACTTTTTTGTCTCTTTTTTTAAGAAAGGTATAGTTGGATCCCAATTACTTTACAGATCAAGAATAAATGAGAAACTGACATACCCTTTTTAATTCATTAATAACTCACTATTTCTTAAGAAACTTACATCCAATTAAAACACTCAATTTGTTATTGATACAATGCGATAATCTTTTGATTAAAGGATAATTAGCTCTTTTGCTCCAAGGACAATTGTGTATTTAATTTATAAGAAGGCCTGTCTTTTGGTGGGGAAGGTGTCTTTTGGTGGGGAAGGTAGAGGTGTTTGTAGAGTCCAGATCTCCTGTCTAATATTATGGTGCCTTGTTGTGTCCAATAAATCTCAGTCATTTATTTATGTGAGTCTTGCATGGGACACGCTTGAAGCCCGCAAAATAAATGATTGAGATTCTATGAGACAAAATAAGACAGAATAAAACTGGATAGAAAATCTAAACTCGTATTTGTGAGGGTTTAGAGCTAGATGAAATATCTTTTAGCTGGACGTTTAGCTTGGAAGGTTTTAATGTTTTAAAAAGGATTTTTTTTTACATTAAAAAAAAAGATTTGTTCGAACATCGGATAAGACACTTTGAAAATTTTTCCGTAATCATTAACATCCAATCAAAAGGCAGCATGCATGACGAGTGGATGCTAATACAAGGAACAAGGTTTTCTGTCCAGTTTTATCTTATTGTGTCCAGTGAATCTCAGTCATTTATTTATGCGGGTCTCGCGTGAGCTCCACATAAATAAACGTGGTGCTCGCATAAATGAATGGCCGAGATTCACTGGATACAATAAGACATCGTAAAACTGGACAGAAGATCTAAACTCCTGATACAATACTTGCTTAGCTGTATAGTAAGTTAAATTTTCATATTTCTTCTGCGAACATTACAATGTTTGCAATGCAAAGCTAATTTTGAATCAGATGAACTAGCAAGGGTTTGAACTGTGCAAATAAGACAAATTTTTTTAAGGTAAACAAAACTTCCGACACTGCAAAGGATGTAAGGAATCAGTCAAGAAAGTTGAAAATCCAAACGGGAGGTCTCTAATCTTGTCAAAAGCTAAGAGCAAACAAGAAGTGGGTTTGGTTTGTGCGACATGTCTCATTGTGTAGTGATAAACCAGAGCAAGTAAGGTGTGCAGCTAAAGAAGCCTTTTCCAATCTTTGATCAGTGATATTGGTACGATAAGAATAGGTCCATTTGGTCACTGACTAAACCGCCTGTGACCGGTGACTACACATTGGGTCTGTTCTGTTGGGCAGAGTACGTTTTACACCAGAGAGATGTTACTGAGTACTGTTGTCGGTTGTCAGCTCCAACTCTGGAATTGCCGTTTGGTTGCTTGCTTGGCTGTTGGTCTGGTTTGGGTTTGTATAATTGTATGTATGATGTGGATGTGTGTTGTAATATGGTATGTAATAAGTAAATAATATTGTTATTAGAATATGCACGTCTTGTGCTTTGCTTTTAGCTTTAACCCACTTCCTGTGCTCTTGTCCTTCGGCTTTATTCCTGGGGCTAGCCTGTCTTTACGCAAAGAATGCTTGAAGTACAGGGACAACCCAGACAATAAAAGGAAAAAACACATACCCGTAATTTTCACCACCCAAATCCATCTATCTTAAAACATTCTTTTTTGTTTTGTTTACTAGAATTGGCATGCAATTTGCAATGCAAGGTGTCATTGCGTGGATATCTAAGCTTTTGGTAAAAAAAGGTTCTCCACAAGATCGTCTTAGCCAAGAAAAGCATAGTCAAGGTACCAAAAGCATTCAAAACACTCCTCCATGCTCATGCCCATCATCACTTAAGAGTTTGTTTTTCTCTTTTTTCAATTTTAGTTTTTGAAACAAATTCAAATTTTAATCACTTTAATTACAGCTTTCTTATTCTTTTCTCCAGTACCAATGTGTCTAAAGAAAAGATCAACAACGGGAAGATGTAAACACTAATTTAGTAACATGTCAGGTGAGCGGGATCCCTATGCTTTAAAGACCAATCACTTGATTATGATTAGGTTTTAGCAGAAGGATTGATTCCGTCTTGTATTCAGTATCAGTATCAGCATTAGCATTTATATTCCTATCAACAATGAGCAACCTAATGCAATTATACTGATCTCCCTAGATTGATTGCAATATGCAAATTTTTTATTCTCACTGAATAGCTTGTAAAGTTATAAATGATTATCGTAGATGTTCTGTATTTAACAGGTTCAAAGAGATTTGAACTATGTGCGATGTATTAAGTTGAATATAGAACATCACCTAACTACTGTTAATGTAAAGAGTGATGATTTAAATTATTATAATAATTACAAATAACGTGAATATAATTAAGAAAAATAAAATTAAACTGTAGTTGCAGCAGCAGACATGAGATCCAGAATGGAACTGTGAAAGCACCTGAATAACTTTTTTGTCAAAGTAATATACAAAAGAAGGAAAAATGTAGGAAAGAAGGGAGGCATGAAAGGTAAGGTGTGGGAGATTAGACTTTGTTTTATCGTTAGGTCTTGAACTGGTGTGAGTGTGATGATGCATATTATGGTAGGTTGAAAAGTTTGTGTTATAAAAGGAACATTCAGTCGATCAACTCTTTCAAAAGCAAATCTCTTCTCTCTATCTGAAGCCCTAGCCTTTCCCCATTTCCAATGCCTTTGATTTTGCAATGAGTTCCTTTTCTTTTTCCTACGATGCAAACACAAACCATTAGGACTTACCGCTTCCCATTGTTAAAAGAAGAGACGCAGCTGTACTTTGGTTTAATGTTTTAAATTCCATTTACCATTCAAATTAACTTAAAGATCTTCAGAGACACTTGAAATGATAAAAGAGAAACCAAATCGTCCTCGTGATAGTAAATTCAAAATACTCCTTACGACCCACCTGCGGAGAAGTTTTATTTGGCTAAAAAGTTGATAAAAGTAGTGATGATCTTATTACAAAAAATTTCATTTAGCTAGGCAAATAAAACCTATGACTTAGTACATCAATTTCAACCGAATATATCAGTCTATGGATATTATAATCAATGCTTTAATGGTTCATGGCCATGTTCCCACTTTAAGAAAGATCTTTTACTGATGGTCGTATTTGGAGAGCTAGTACTAATGTCTCTTTTGTGACAACATTTTGACCACTACCACCTATCTACCTTTAACCTTTCAATTGATGGTTTAGAGCTGCGGTTGCGGTCTCTCTAATTGTTACATAACAATTAAACAAATGTGGAGGACAACAAATGTCAATGCAATTGTCACATAGAGCGTAATGTTACCTAACAAATTTAGGAAGATGAAAAAGACTCGTGTAAACACAAGATAAAGGAGGAACAAACTTGTAAACCATTGTGTACGAGAAACGATTGATGAAATTGTAACTATTTCCTTGCCATCTTCAATATATATATATATGCTATTAGATGGCAAACATTTTAGGAGTTCATACAAAATATCAAATACACTACAACAAAGATGACCTTAATTTGGCTACAAAAAAAAATCATAGCTAAAGGTATAAAAATCCTCACTAATATTTATTGACTACGATTTAGTTCAAATGTCATCAAATTCTTGTAGTTGAAAACTACAGGTGACGTTTTGTCGTAATCATCGTTAATAGTTTTTTACTACGCTTTATTTTCGTAGTCAAAAACTATAGCAAAGTTTTGAGAAATCGTCACCAATAGGTTTTGCTATGTTTCTTTTTCGTAGCTAAAAATTATTAGCTACATTTATGGAAACTTGGCTATGATCCCATAAACGTAGATAAATACAAAAAACGTAGCGAAATTTTTTTAGCTATGTTTCTAAAAACATAGGCAAGCAATTTTAGCTACATTTTATACAATGTAGCCAAATTTTTTAAGCTATGTTTTAACCAAATGTTACACAGATTTAAAATAAATTATTTGTTATATTTGTAATCCATATTATAATACATAATGTATCGATATATTTTTATTAATTTATTATAAAAATTGTATAAAAATAATTGAAAATTTGAAGCATTGTATATAAAAATAAAATATCATTAAATTTCTTTGTATACAAGATTTTAATTACAGCTTCAACAATTCTTATATACAAAATAATTGCTGAGATTACCAAAAAAAATTCAACATCCCAATAAATCTATAATAATCCAAAAAACTTAGTTAAAATATTGTGATTATTGATGCAATATTTTTAATTAAAGTAAACATCACATAACTTTACCATTCACAACATAAATCACTCATCAGTTGTATCTTTATCAATTTCACAATATGAGGAAAAGTATTAAATTTAAATTATAATACAAACCAGAATTGAAAGAAAAAAGTATAAGAAATGTAATTAAGACCATTTTCTTTCATCTTCATTGCTATTATAATCTAGGGCCAAGTTTTTTTTTCTGAATAAGTTATCATGTTTGGCCAATTTTGCTTGAGTATCGTCTTGAAGTTTTTGAATGACTATTTTCTGTGATGAGGTTGAAACATTTGGCTTAGGCCTAAAGCCAAGACGTTTGACATAACCAGATCATGTACTATATGGAATTGCAAATGTCTTCTACATTGACCTTATCCACTCAGACATTGATTTCTATAACAACTTTTACATCTTATTTTAAAATTTTAAAAACAAAATCAATATTTAATCCAAATAAATGAACTTAAATATTAAACAAATTTTTATACTAACATAGTTAATTTCCTCTTATTCTAACATCCACCCTTTCCTTTCCTTATAATGAGTGACTTTGTATAATGTGATCCTATCACTCTTGTTCATGTAATTCCTTCTCACTCCATTTTATAAAAGAAAAATACAAGGCACAATAAATAATATAGTGTCTTTCGATATAATTATAACTTATAAACAAAGATCTTCTATATTCATTTCGAATGACTACAAATGATTTCGACCCTTGATTGTGAGGTATTTTCATTTTTCTCTATTGACCTTTTCCTTCTCACAATTTTCCTAAATAAAGAAGAAAAAAAGATTAGGTAGTCATTAAATCATCTAGCAAGATTAATGGAAGCGAATATGAAAGGAAAGAAAACAAACTTGAACTGTGGGGTCAATCCAATAATCACATAAATTATTCCAATTTTCTTGAGACATTTGTTCCAGAACATGTTTTCGTGCCTCTACATCTGATAGAAAAAATTTATAAAACTGATGCAACTTATAATAGTGATCCTTGGTCCTTTGTTTCAATAATAAAGTCACACAATTTGAAACAACAGGGCTCTCGATACTGTCAATATATTCAATTTCAACTGTGAAAAATAAGTAAAATTACAACTAATCTTAAAATAAATGAAACAATATTACATATAGTTAAGTATATCGAAAAATTACAACTTCTTCTAAAGCATTTTCAAGCAAGTTGTCTTCCTTCAAGTCTTTAACATGCTTCAAGTATGGTAATTCTATTCTCGAAATAATCCCCAACTCACTTGAGAATTTTATAGATTGGATCTTGTCTACAAGATGACCTTACTGAGTATCAATTTGTATTGACAACTTGCTATTCATTACAACAATCATTCGTTGCAATTCATAACCAATAGTTTTACGTTTACATCTTTTTTTTCATAGTAGCATCAGAACTTAACAACCAATTAATAATGATAAGGAAATATTAGAATATATAAATATATATTTGAGCATAAGTCTATCTGTAGGTGTTAAAAATTAACAAACATGAACTAGTTGATTCATTGTTGTTTGAGGCAAAATGAAGTTATGTATAACTAATTTTATTGGTAGATGAGGTAGGATGTTGTTGTTGGCTAAGAGTTGAATTGATGGCACCAACTGATTGAT
>JANVCL010000005.1:11474046-11485024 GCA_026546855.1 Erythroxylum incrassatum
GAGTGTTCGATAGCAGAACAAACATTCTATTTACTGTCATATCGGTTTGAATGATCAAACCTCTTGATGGATGGTAAATTCTACATTTTTTTGACTGGATTAGAATGGCTAGCCCTCTTTCCTGAAGCTGACCCACACTAAAAAGATGATTCCTCAGTTTTGGCACATAAAAAACTCCAGGTACTATGTGATTAAGTCCATCGAAACACAATCTCACAGTACCCTTTCCAGCTACACTCATCTTCATATTATTTCCTAGATTAACCATTTGTTTGAACCCTTCATCCAACTCACAAAACAATGTTCGATCACCACACATATGGTTACTACAACTTGAGTCGAGAAATTATGCATCATTTCAACTTGCTCCATGCATCTCTACATAAGCCATGAGAAGCATTTCTTCTGTGTCATCCAACTGTGCATAATTAGCCTGCTTTTCCCACATCGGACACTCATATTGATAGTGTCCAAGTTGATCGCATTTGAAACACTTAACCACAGTTTTGTTGTAGGATTGATGACCCCTTCCTCTACCTCTTCCTCCTCTGAACACAGCTCTCCCACGTCCTCTTTCACTATGTTTCTCTTCATATGTTACCTTGAGTGCCGGCTCTTCTCTATGACTCTTATGAAACTTCTGTTCGTGCACAATGAGTGAACTTTACAGTTCATCAATTGTGAGTGAATCATCATCCTTAGATTCTTTGATCGAGACGATTATATAGGTAAATTTCTCGGTCAAAGTCCAAAGGATCTTCTCCACAATGGTACTTTCTCTCATTTTCTCACTATTACTCCTCATCTTGTTAGTAATAGCCATGCCACGAGCGAAATAATCAGTGATAGCCTCAACTACTTTCATTTCCAGAATCTCGAAATCTCTTCTCAACGCTTGTAGAGTCGCATGCTTCACCCTAGCATTTCCCTTGAATTTTTTTCATAGAATCCCATATCTCCTTTGAGGTGTGTTTCTCCAGAATTTGCTCAAGAATTGTCCTATTAATTGCATGGAAAAGGTAATTCTTTACTTTGAAGAGGACAATTAATTGCCTGGAAAAGGTAATTCTTTACTTTGAAGTCTGTAGCCCTCAACTCCTCTAATTTCTTTTGCTCTGTCACACTCAATGTTGCTCTTGCTTGTGGTTCTCCATAACCAGTCTCAACTAGACTCCAATAACATTAGATCTCAAAAGGTTTTCCATAATCATGCTCCAATGGTTGTAATGACCATCAAAGCGTGGTATGGCAGGTTGCAAGAAATTCTTTTCTTCACTCATTCTTCTCTCGTTTGTGAGTCACTCGAATGACTGTAGCTTTCTTTTCTCAGATCCCAGCGGGGCTCTGATACCAGATTGATAGGATTTATTGATATCACTCAAAGAGAATAACTTTATTTGAGATATAGTATGGCTACATATAACAACGTTACAAGATAAAACAGAAACCCAAATGCAGTCCACGTTATAGCTAAAAATGTGGTAACTAAACTAGGAAGAATTAAAACCTATAACAACATCCTAAAGACTAGGACACTTATTAACAAAATAACAAACTCTAATCCATAACATTTTTTCCCTTGTGGTTATATTAGGGTATACAGGCGTTTTGGTTACATTTGATGTCACTTCTTCACTTGTTTTTTTAGCCCGTCCTTCCCATTGTCAGTGGCTTGGTTCAAATCATCTTTTAATTGTCAAGACAATTAAAGAAATAAGCTTGAATCTTCCTTTTAGTAACGAAATTAAAAAGAAATTGTCTAAATTTTGAACATCCTTTATTATTAAGTTGTAAGGTTCAATGTCTTAGCTTTGTATACTTGTCTAATTTAGAAATTAACTAGCACACCATTGAAACTAAATTCAAATTCATGAGCACTTCCTTACTTGGAATTACTCGAGTGTGCTTTCATGATGACTTGAATTTTGTTCACCTTTGCCTAATATTTGATTCATTAAAATGATATAAATATCAACGGAACACAACGCCTATGACTTGTCAATGCTCATACTCAACTTATTGTTCCACTGACTTCAAGTCATATTTTTAGGCAATTAGAAGCAAAAACAAAATTCTCAGTTAGGCAAAAGTTTCACTTGAACCTATGAATGATGATAAATATGAAAAACAATTAGCTTCTTTCCTACATTTTTAATCTTAAACTTTTACATCCACTTATAGAAATTTTTAACAGTAGCTGTTAATAATACAATACACAATATTTTAATTTTTAACTCCAGCATTTGATTTCTTATTTTGTCATCTTCAACAGGTCGGGTATATATGATACTCAAAGCTCTTTCACACATTAGAGATCAATACACTCAAAAAATTAACAAATTTGATGCTGAAATTAAAACAGTAATTACAACGATATCAAGATTAAAATGTCAGATAACTAAAGAAACAATAAAATAAAGGAATAACTCACCCCATATTGAGCACAAAAAACAAATCATCTTCCAAGATTTCTCTATTTCCATGAAGTTCGCAGAACTGCCATTAACCCAGAAAAACAAAAATATTCTTTGCCAACACAGCTGCCGAATTTGCATATGTTTTTTGACTCATATTCATCAATCTTAACCTACTACACAAAATGCCAGACAATGAAATAAAAAATAAAACTAACCAAGAGTTGGTATCTTTTTAATAGGCATACTGACTACTGAGAATGCAGGAACTAATGTTGATCGAAAGCAATGTTTGAGTGGATTAAGAAATCAAGCACAAGAATGATAGATAAAAAATGGTACAAATATGGAACTACTCATGGATTTTGTTTAGTCATCACATTTATTATCACTTCATTGATTGTGTTATTTATCAATTATCTCAAGAACCAGACAATTCTTTCTTCTTAGTTAACATTCATAAACCAATCATTTGGGGCCTTCATGAGATGGTTCAACATATTAACTTTACACGATACTCAAACCACTGTTATTTTAGTTAATCCAATCATTTAGATTGGATATGCAAATGGTATTTTTTGAATTATCATTGTTACTCAGTCTCCCTACTGTATTAACATCTCCTTTTAGAGATTTTCGTAATGTAATTATTGTAGTAGCAGTGTCTCAGAAATCCAGTCGTAAAGGGCAAGCCTACAAAGTCATTAAGAATCGTTTTAAAGAAATCAAGAAAAGTTAGTTGAGTCAGTTGTTAGATGACAGTTAATGAGCTGCTATAAGTATCGTGGATTTACAGAAGTTGCAGACACATTACTTTTCAATATCAATAAAATCAGTAGAAGCCTCAACTAGTTGTTGAGCCTTTGAAAAACCACATACTCTGTTTTCCCCTGTTTTCGTTTTCAGTCTCTCTTTCTAGTTCTCCTACTGTTCTTTCATTCTTTCTTTAATAATTCCGTTTGCACTCTTTAGTTTTGTACATGATAGATAGATAACGACTACAAAATGGTATCAGAGCATTTTATTTCTTGAGGGACCTGTGAGTGTGTGATTGAGTGAGGAGCTTTCTTGAAGATCCGACGTTGGTGATTGTCATTGGAGTGCTGTGATTTAGAGGAGTTCATCGGAGATGGCTGAGAACTTACCTCAGGGCCTACAGCCTCTAGTGTTTAATGGTGAAGGATACACAGTCTGGGCAATTAAAATGGAAGTTTACATGCAAGTATAGGATCTATGGGAACCTGTTGAAGACGATTATGTTGTTGAAGTGCCTGCAGAAGATGCAATCAT
This sequence comes from Erythroxylum incrassatum, assembly GCA_026546855.1. Lineage (NCBI taxonomy): Eukaryota > Viridiplantae > Streptophyta > Magnoliopsida > Malpighiales > Erythroxylaceae > Erythroxylum > Erythroxylum incrassatum. The sequence goes on from JANVCL010000005.1 coordinate 11,477,751, forward strand.
ACCTCAGCTGAGGTGGTTGAGGCAGAGGATCACCAAGAAAGCTCGATCCCAGTCTTGTTTGTATCAGGCGTTAGCTCCCTCTATTTTTACAAGAATCGTGAAGATGGATTCAGCAAAGAAAATTTGGGACTTCTTGAAAGAAGTGTATCGGGGAGATGAAAGAGTTAAGCATATGAAAGTGCTTAATTTCATGAGAGAATTTGATAGACTCCAGATTAAAGAAGATGAGTCTGTCAAGGTTTATGTGGAGAAGTTGTGTCAGTTAGCTGATCAAATAAGACTTCTTGACGTTGAATTCAAGGATGAAAGAATTATTCAGAAGTTGCTGATCTCTGTTCCAGAAAAATATGAAGCAATTATTGCTTCACTGGAAAACTTGAAAGACATGTCCAGTATAAAGCTAGCTGAGATTGTAAATGCGTTGCAGGCACAGGAGCAGAGACACGTGATGAGGAAGGGTGATATTTCGGAAGGTGCTTATAAAGCAACTATAAAAAATGCTGATCAAAGCATTTTTTATTTTAAGTATGGAAGTTCTCTCTAGAGGGTTGACCAAAGCATTAGATGGTAATCCTTCATTCCATTACCATTGGAGATGTAAATCTCTTAAAATTCACCATCTTATTTTTGCTGATGATCTTATGCTTTTTTGTCATGCTGATTTGGAATCTGTTACTGCTTTGCTAGACTGTCTTAGGACATTCTATAATTTGTTTGGTTTTGAACTGAATCACAACAAGAGCCATTTTTTCTTATCTCCTGAGTCAATTGTTATAACTCCCCAAATTGAACTGTTGTCTGGTCTAAAGAGAGGTAGGCTTCCCATTAAATATTTGGGTGTCCCCCTCATTACTGGAAGGTTGACCTGTAGAGATTATAGTTCTCTAGTGGAAAAAATCGATGCTAGGATCAACAAGTGGACTAACAAAAGTCTCTCTTATGCTGGTAGGGTTCAGCTGATTATCTCAGTGCTTTCCTCCTTTCAAGTCTATTGATCCTCCATGTTCATTTTACCTTCTTTCATCCTAAAGGAGATAGAGGTTAAACTTAGGCATTTTCTTTGGTCAGGGCAGATTTCCTCTCATTCTAGTGCTAAGGTTAAATGGTCAGACATTTGTAGGCCAAAAAATGAAGGTGGTCTAGGGATTAAACACTTACCAACTTGGAATACTGTTCTTATGGGAAATAGGATTTGGATTCTGTTTCATGACCCTGAAGCTCTCTGGGTAAAATGGGTACACTTTATTATTCTTAGGAGAAGATATTTTTGGAGTATTCTTCCTACTAGTAATAGTTCTTGGAGTTGGAGGAAACTTTTAGCTGTGAGGGATAAACTAGGGAACCAATTTAGAATAAGGATTGGCAATGGAGCTTCTACTTACTTTTGGTGGGATCCTTGGCACCCGAGAGGTATTCTCCAGCATTTCTCTACTGCTAGAGCCATTAATGGTTCTGAGCTTAAAAGGACAACCACAGTTTCAGAGGTAATCAGTAATAATAGATGGAGCTGGCAAGAGGTTATTGGTGATACATTGGATTTTCTGCCTCCACTCTCATATCAACCGAATAGCTCTTAACAAGATAAATTGGAGTGGTTGGCCGGGTCTGTGCACAGCCATGTCTATACAAACTCTTCAACCTATTCTTTTCTGAGACCCCCTCCCCCTATCAAAGAATCCCTTGGCATACGCTGGTGTGGCACGCAAAGAATAGCCCCAGATGTTCCTTCATCCTTTGGTTGGCTTTTTGTGGTAAACTACAGACTAGAGACAAACTTTCTTACCTACATATCCCCAATCATTGCTCCTTATGTCTCAATGCAAATGAATTAGTAGCTCATTTATTTTTTGACTGTCTTTTTTCCAAAGCAATTTGGACTTATTGCCTGGCCTATTTTCAGATCTCCATCCTACCTCATCTCAACCTCCATACAATTCCTTCTTGGCTTAATTCCCCTCATAATCTCAACTCTGCCAATCAACATTTCCCAATTCTCCTTTCAGTGGTAGTCTATTTTTTTTTTGGAAAGAAAGGAATTCAAGGACCTTTAAAGATGAAGCTATGGGGGTGGATGGAGCAAAAGCTAGAGTTCTCACCCTAGTTCAGGAGTATCTTAGAGTACATACCGAGGGCAGGTAAGGGCATAAGAGGTTTTTACTACTAACTTCCTTGAGTAGGTTTTTATTTCAGGTTTTTAGTAGTGTCGCTTGGGGAGGCAGGCAGTTAGGTCTCCCTCATTGGCAAGGCAGGAGCACACTCTACACTCTAAAGAGGAAATAGGAAAGTCAAATGGTGCAGCCCCCAAATCCCCACCACATGCTGCACAGAAGGTCTTCCTCTTTCAGGAAGGTTGTGAGGAATTTCTGTCCTCTCTTCAGCTGTGTAATTTCGGCTAGCCCCCAATGTTTCCCCCACGGTTTTTTGAGGGTGTTTATAGAACTTGAGGGCAGGATTTGGTTGTAGTCTATTGAATGAAGGTTTTTTCTGCACTTGAGTTGGAATCTTTGTTTGGTTAACTTTGTGTTGTTTAGGTCTTTGGTCCTATTACAGGATCAAGCTAGTTTTACTTTGTTGGCTAGTTTCAACTTGAGTTTGTAGTTTAAACAAACTATAGTTGTACATATCTTTCTTTATCAATATATTCCTTCTGATTTAACAAAAAAATGAAGATTTGATGCAAAGAATGGATACACAACCATGTATATAGCTATGTATGTCTCACAACTCGTGCAAAATTGCGAATTCTGGATATTTTGGGATATACATAGTTTAGTAAACATCTGTGTATCAAACTGTGTATCTTCCAAAAATCCTAAATATTACTATAAAAAGATATGAGCAAAGTCAAAAGAGGAGAATGGACTTTCAAAGGCGATTTCAGGCGTGAAGAACATTCAAAAGGGGTGACATTGATCTAGAGACATGGAAAATGTTACGAAATCATCGATAAATCCAATGGATTACAACATTAACCCTCAACCTTGTAAGAACATTCGACAAAAGAGGAAGGGAGACTTAGAATTATGAACTCTTTGTTTCTATTCGTTTTTCTTCCTGTTAATGTTTGATTTAGTTTTTTATTATGTAAAACTAAGCATATTTAGTATCTAGGTGTGATGAACCCTAGTTATCATCATAAACAACATCCGTATAACGTTTTACAACTCTTATAGACACCAATTTCTTAAATATTTCTTTAGTATATGCCATAAACATAGTGTATTCCCTATAGTAGGAAACACCAGCTCAATAGAATTACTTATAGTCTTGCACTCATTTGTAATTAAATGTCGGGTGACTTCTTATTCATACACCTCAACCATGTATAGAAAATAAATAAATATCAATCATCTTTTTACCTAATAGTCGTAACTAAGCAATATAGATTATCTATGATGATTTAAACTGATAAATAAAGCAAATGATATTTGATATTTGTTCACAAGATCAAATGTCACCATATCACTAATTCAATATAAGTTACTCAATAGAGAACATTCCTCAGCCTTCTTTCCTTATCATAGTCAATTCTAAAAAAAATTACTAATATTTTTTTCATTTAAAAATGTCATACACTTATGCGTTTCCTTCTTCCAAACTCACTTGTCTCAAGTTGTCTATACAATTAAAAAATACGTCCAAAAAATGCCATTTTTGTATCCTCTTATGACTAAAAAATAGATCATGAATTGATGCACGACCTAATTTTAAAAATATTGTTTATTTCTAATCTACGTCTTATTGGATTATCCACAACCCAATGTTTCCTTATAAACCTTGTATTAATAAATCATAGTTGAGTACATTTTCAAACTTGATTATGGTCTAAATAACTTCATGTAACCGACAACATAGTCGAGCATAGCACCCAATTCTTCCATTTAGGTTTCATTCAATTTAATCTTTATGATTTGTACAACTAATCTGGATAATAAATAAATGTTCTATTTATAAACTCTTTATTTTCATCTTTCCATCCTCCCCTAATGGAAACTGCAAATCTTTAAGACCTTGCATACTTTTAGTGTAAATCAAATATTATTTCAAAATGTTCAAACTTTATTCCCATTTCGTGTACAACATCTATCTAAGCGTTCTCTGTAATATTATGTGAGGTCATTACATCTAACGAACTCTTCTCTTTCTCCATTTCATTATCCATTTCCTCTATAATATTGTATTATACCAAAAATACTATAACATTGTTCAAAAGCTACCATTATATTACACAAAGTATACCACTGGATGATACAAAATATACTATATTATGTTAAATAAAAATTATCACACATAACAAAATATACTTCACACCAATTGGAAGAGTTTCATATTAAGATATCAACTTTTGCATATGGACACTAGATCTTCTTCTTTGGTTTTTTAAAACTCATTTGTTGTGATATCTCGTCTTTTAAATTGTTGAAGAATCTAAAGTGTTAGACTGTTGAGTCATATGAGTGACAACATATAGAATGAATTTGGTACATTTGTGATATGATTTTATGATTGTATTCATATACATAATATTAGCATACACATATGAATTGTGATTTAGAAAAATTGCACTCAATTGACATATTCCGAGGTATGAAACTAAAATAAATATGACATGAACGTGCAATTCCAATGTCTTATAATTTGGATTACCAATGACAAGAATTGATGGACTATAATTGGTAACTTAGAATTTATTGTTACAATTGAGAAATTGTGAATTAAAATGTACATTTAATCTAGGTAAAATGCCAAATGGCAAGACAAGTGGATACATGAAAAATTAGGATGACAAAGCCTATAAAATAAGTGACATTTGACATACATAATTGAGTGGCATTTGGCATAGAGATTAAGTGACATATGGCAGCTTAAGAAAAGGATATATTGCAACTTAATAAGAGGGCATGTCTACCATTTAAGAGGAAGACATGTAGCTTGCTTCCTTGTAGGACAAGTGTCCTTAAATAAGGAGACACTTATCTTAACTCAGCTAATGATAGATGTATATGGCAAAGGCTTTCCTTAGATGTTTCTGTTGGAATTCATTCTTCCTTCTTCCTCACATTTCTGAAATACATTCATAACCCTATAGCTTTGAAATTCTGCTTTACTTCTTATCATAGTCACTTCAAGATTCATATAAGATTATGCTCAAAGATAACTATAATCTGCTATCATCTCCTTGCCTTTGCTGGGGCCAATCTACTTCCACTTTGTGCTTAGATGATCTTGCATATATGGAGACAGGGACAGATCCAAAAAAAATTTTGAATGGGGTCAAAATTTTAATAGGGACAAAATTTTATTTTTAATGGGGGAAAAATTTTAGTGGGAGTAAAATTTCATTTTTTATGGGGGCAAAACTTAAAATAATATTTTTTATAGGGAATTTCTTGGACATTGTAGATCCACCCCTATATGGAGAGTTAAATTAGTTTCATCTTTGAGCTGAAATTTAAGCTAGACAAGTAAGTAAAAGATTGATATCTATGACATATTATAATTGGGATGAATTGTATATGATATTGATGATGAATTGTGCTGGAAATTTTTGCATGAACTTGGATATTTTTTCTGTTGTGTTCTTGATGTATGAACAGTAGGTTATTGATTTTTTTATGGATGAATTAGATTAGGATTTGAATTATAATGAAGGTGAATTTATGTTAAAGAAAGGTGTTAATATAGTGATCTTAAAATGGCAATAGAACTAAGATACATGATTGATAGTGAATGATAGTTTCTGTTTTAATTTTGATATGTGAAAGATAATGATTTGTGAGTTGTCTAATGAATGATTTTTTAATTAGGTTTACACATGAATTTGATAAGGGATTGAAGCATGAATAAGGTACAATTGAAGTGAAATTGATGGACTTTGGTGAAGGTGTGTTGGATAGAGTATGAAGAAGTAAAATTTGGAAGCAAAATGAATGTTATAGGTGAGTGAACCTTTGGTTCACTCATCCCACGACCGTGGGATTTATAAGGCTTTTTCCCACAGTCTTTGGAAGTACTTGGAAGGAGAAAAGATTGGTTTTAGGCAATTGTTGGGCTATATAAGGTTAAGACACTTTATAATGGTATAATTGAACTTGATTGGGGCTTAAAATGAACCTAGATAGTTGCTTGATTAAGTGATTAAGTGTTTGATAAGTTTAAGTTATTAATTGAGTTTATAAATTAAGGAATGGAATGATTGGATATCAATGTATATGAATTTGAAAAGTATGAGTTGTTAATGGTATAAAGATGTTCATGTAAATGCAAATGTGATTCAAAAGATTTAAGAAATGAATTAGGTATGATTGAATGGGAATTGGGAAATTGTGTGAATACTTAATGCTTGGAAAGGATTGATGGATGTATGATTGATGAATTAAGGCAAAACCTAATTGCAAACTAGATATATACAAGCTATGATGAATGAATGATCAAGATTTGTGAATACGGATACTTACCCGGGATAGTCAATTGAGCATGCATTTAAACATGATCTATATATATGTGAATGATTAAGTAATCATATGATTGATAACTTAATGAATTGTGAATCTTGTGTGTGTATTGCAAGAAGATAGATACACAAGTGATTGCCAACATCCAGACATTGCCGGTTCACCAAGGTAATAACTTATCTGGAGCGTACTGTGAGTTAACCTAAATGTTTACTCACTATATTTGAATTGTTTTTAATTAATTATTACATATTGAACTGCTACTGATATAATTGAGATAATTTCAGACCATCAATTATCCGAAGAGCTTAATATTCGGGATTGTACTGGAAGTACTTTTTAATGGTATGCGTAATATGGAATGTGTTCTTAACTAAATGTTGAATGTCGGACTTAAATTAGATGGATATGATAAATGAATGTGCACACTGAATGAAAGTTATTGATAACATATTATGTTAAATGATGCATTTTATCACTTGAATATGCATGATCAGATAAAGAAGTTATGACCGGAGTGACCAACGTGAAAAGGAACTTAATGCTCAGAAATGTGTACAAAGAGTCACAGGCTCAACGATTAATGAGTCCGGTATCCACAATGGGTACAAGACAGTATCTGAAATGAGCCCGGTATCTACAAGGAATACGAGACAGTTAAATAAGTGCTCGATCACAACAAAATAAAAATGAAAGTGGAGTCTCATGTGTATTTACATATTTATATCATTACATGTATCATGTGAATGATTGCAAAGAATGACTAAATTGAGTTGATATAATGATATGCAATGTTTGTGTACATGTTGATGATATGAA
>JANVCL010000005.1:11485124-11513611 GCA_026546855.1 Erythroxylum incrassatum
ATGTTCAGAAAATTTTCAACTCACTTTGATTAAATCAATCTCTTTCAATTTAATCTCAAAAATTATAAATTTCCCATTCTGATGAAGATAAATGTCTTAGGAATCCAACGCTTCAAAAACCAAGTCAATCAGATGTCGGACGGAGAAATTATAAGCAAAAGATTGAATAAGGGTTGGATTAGAAGCAAAGTAACAGAACTTCAATTATTTACATATAACCGAATTTTCCAAAAATCATAACTCTTGATCCAGAATTCCAAATTTGACAAATTTGGTATCAATAGAAAGCTCAAAGGAAGCTCTACAACTTCCATGAAGGACAGAAGAATCAGTTTGGCCTCTAAGGGAGTCAAAAACTCGATTTACTGAAGCTTACCCGAGAATGTCCGTTTAAAGGACATAGGCTGGCAAAACAGCCCCTTTTCGCTCGAGAAGGTCCGTTGAACAGACATTGGCGAGGCAAGGAGTCCAATTTCACCCGAGAAGGTCCGTTGAACGGACATACACTAATCAAAAGGCCCAAAATTCCTTTCCAAGCCTCTCCAATGCTTCCAACTCCTATCCTAACACCATATACATTCATAATCATTCCAAAATCACTTGTTCTAATGTAATAACACTCCTAGATCATTCAATTGCCAATTTGAAGGCATCAAACTCCCAAATCTCAACTCAAAACTCATAACATACACAAATTCTCATCATTCTCCATACCTATCCTATTCATACTTCCATATAGCATCATCACTCTTAAGGCTTGTATCTTTCACTCCAAATCCCAAAAAGTCAAACTTGCAATTCCCTAACATTTAACACTTTCATTATCCATTTCTTACTTTTCAATTCCATTTAAAACAATTTATTCATTTTCAATTCCATATAGTCTCAAAACACCATTTTAGGCTATAATCAATCATAACCATTACTAACAAAAGTAACACATATTTTACCTATCTTAATCTCATAAAACCATTCACATTCTCAAATTTTCTTTTTCTTTACACAGGACTAATTCACCACCAATTTCTCTTTTAATTTCATTTCATAAATCAAGAATCCCAATAAGAGATCGGGGTCCAACACATAAGTTGTCAAAATTCACGAAAATTTGGATTTTTGAAACTAATGCAACTCCGTAAGGAGGAAGCTCCACAACTTTTAATATACTAAACTGTGGTGCTATATTTTCTTAGGAACCAATCACGAATACTTACGATTTGAATGTTTCATATGAGCCTTTACAAATTCTAACATTCACGCTAAACATTCTATGTTTAAGCTGAAAATTTGATTGATACTATGTGGAATTTGACCTTTGAAGCAGTATGGGAAGTTACCTATAAAGTGAAGTCATTGACCATTATGGTCCATCTGGTTCTATCTTCCTCGTCCTTCTGATAACATTTTCTGGTCCAAATGGGCAACCTAACATTATATTCCTGGTAAATGTTTTCCATAAGAGATCATTAGAGAAAATGAGTACGCTTACTTGGTTAATATATCTTCTTGACCTATAAGATGTTCTATTCTTTGTTCTTCCAGTTAGACGGTATGATCATAGCTCCTATTGTTACGAGTCCATGGGTGTTTGGGCTTTTACAGTGGATCAGCATCTATAAATTAACAGGGATTACAATTACAAGCAAAGGTACAATGGTCGAGGATCAATATGGTGGAATGAATTTTTCCTTGTGAAACTATAACATACGTGAATACTATTGATTATTTCAAGTTGGCGCCAATTCCGTCAACGACTTCACCTCCTTGGAAGCTATTCTTAGCAATCTTTGGTGTGAAGGTGGTAGTGCCTATGGCATCGATGCATATGGGTTCGCTAGAGTTGATTTTTCAATTAGGTTAGGTTCCACAACTAAATATTAAAAAATTAAAAATTTTTATTTCATAAAAGGGTCCTACACTACCACTAATATGGCAACGTGAGACCCGCGTATACAATAAAATAACATTAAAAATGATGTCATCCGTTTCTTCGTTAGGATTATATTTAAATGTTTTCTAAATGTTAAGGTCTTATATGTACACTTTAAAATTTTAAGGTTAAACTTATCAATTTTTGTAAAAGTTGGTTTAAATTGACCTTTTTGCCTATTTGTGATAATAAATTTGCTTCTTGTGAAGTTCCTTACAAGTTTATGAAGTGTGACCTTTTTGCCTATTTGTGATAATAAATTTTCTTCTTGTGAAGTTCCATAAAAGTTTATGAAGTGTTATTTTTATTGTATATTAGAATATTTCATTTTTTATTTAACTATTTTTTTAGCTAGAGTTATCTATTTCACTTCTCTTTTGGGTGTCTTAAGGTTAATAATTGGTGTTAGGGCAACGTTATCATTATTGCATATCTTAGGACATTTAAGTTAAGATCATGATATACCTAGGATTTTTTTACCCAAAAAGGGAAAAGTATTTGTAGGCCATCACTTTTTATAGCTAAAACTATATTTATGAGAAAACTCATAATTTTTTCTTATGGTTAAAGCATTAATTTGTGGCATGTTGTAAAAAAAGGTGTTGGGGAGCCATAAGTCCATGCATGGCTATGTAGTGGAAGCATTGGAATCAAAATTCCGACATCATGACATCCCCAAAAAATCCAGAATCCATAAGCATGTATAAACAAAATGTAAGAATATGAAATTACAACATATGTACCTTGAAAATGTTCCTTCTTTCTTGAATCTTGTACTTGTTTAGGTTGTAGCAAACACTAAAAATCTTTAACAGCCAGTGAAAAACATGCAAAGATGAAGAAAAATTAGTGTATAAGGGTAGTTAGAGCACCATACAAGATGAATTCAAGTAGACGTTAATTACGAGTTAGATCATAAACAAGTTACATGAAATTAAACTCATGCAACAATTGCATAAAATTGAATAAACAAACCTCAAGATCACTCCTCTCAACCTCCAAAACTCTTTTGGAGCATTAGCCTCTCAATTGAGTATATTTTAGCTTAAATTTCATGTGTACATAAGTGAAGAACTCACTTATGTACCACCTGTCATAAAGTGGGTCACGATCGTGACTTGCTTAAAATGACAACCATGCACACTTTGTTTTCAATTCAATCTTTTTTACATGCGACCCTTAGGTTTCTAGTTATTTTGGGCACTTGAATTAACTCTTAATCCGAGCATATCATGAATGATTTCAAGCCATTTAAATTAACCCTTTATTCAAGCAGATCATAAAAGGTTTCATGATGCCAATTTATCGGAATGTAAGTGAATTAACACACAAACTCTTTAATAGTTAATTATTTGACTTACTAACCTTTAATAGTTCATTATCCGACTTATGAACCTTTCCATAGACAATTACCATGTAATTCATCCCTTCACCATCTTATATCCCATTTGGTTCGGAGTATGGGCTATGTGTCAACTCCCACCATACTGACTATGTCACATCTAGTCTAAGTGATGTTAGTTCTTGTCTTGGGGATCTTATTACTCTATGTGTCAATGAAGACTCTTTTCATGACACATAACTGCTCTGGCCAGAGTCTCCTGGGTAATGACCCTGATAAGAGACCGTGGGTATCATCTCCTTCTATCAAAAGTGGTGAATCCTTTATTAGCTACCCAATTACCTTCATAATTGTACCTAATCACCACCCTATGAGCGTTGTCATTTTGAGGCAACAAGGAATGGTGTCAAAGCATAGGAACAATATCCAAGATATCCTTAAGTACCTCAAGTCTAAGGATAGTTGCACCATTTTTATGATGAGATTAATCACTGACATTCGATAAATCATCCATATGATAATCTCATAGTGGGTCATCTGATGTACTTACTACTCTTAGTAAGCATACACATATTAACTATAAATATCTCATGTTTACAGTTAATAAGATCTACTGCTTAATCAAATCAAGGAGTATAACATATGCTAGTCTATCTGAATTAACAATTCCCTGTCTCATTAATCCTATAACTAGGGATAATTTAAATACTAACATAATTGCATATGATAGGAACCTCATTATCATGATCTTATCATGATTTCCTTCATGTTATGTTTTGTATCATAGACTTCATTAATTCAATTAAAGAACGACATCAATTCATAAATAAATGAACATTAAATTAATGAAAATTTCCTTTCACTTTATTAATCAAAATTAAGTTTGTACAAAAGTGCTAAAGGTGATTGCCTTTAGAGCACTACTCTAACAATCTCCCATTTGCATTAAAGTCAATCACCTTTGTATCTAATATCATTGGTGAGTACACTAGAATCAAATCTCATTTGAGGAAGTGGCTTAATCATAAGATCAGTGATGTTTTGATCTGTGGGCACTCTCTCTAGCTTCACATCACCTCTATCAATGATCTTCCTGATCAGGTGATATCTCCTGAGTACGTACTTGGACCTCTGATAAGACCTTGGTTCCTTGACTTGAGCAATATCCCCATTGTTGTCACAATACAACAATATTGGGTCTACAATGCTCCGAACAACTCCAAGTTCCATAACAAACTTCTTGATCCAAACAACTTCTTTTATTGCTTCTGCAACTGCAATGTACTCTAGCTCAGTCGTTGAATCTGCAGTTGTCTCTTGTGTGAAACTCTTCCAACAGATTGCTCCACCATTTAATGTGAAAACGTAACCTGACTGGGATTTTTACTCATCTTAGTCATATTGAAAACTAGCATCTATATATCTGCTCAGTACGAGATCTTTATCTCCATATACCAAGAATACATCCTTTTTCTTTCTCAAGTACTTTAGGATATTCTTAACAACCACCTAGTGACACTCACTAGGATCTGATTGATATTTGCTCATAACATTTAGAGCATACGATATATTGAGTCTTGTTCATAACATAACATATATGATTGATCCTATTACTGAAGCATACGAGATCAAACTCATGTAAATCCTCTCATCTTGTGTCTTGAGACATATAGATTTCGAGATTTTTATCCCATGAGTCATGGGAAGAAACCCTCTCTTGGACTGCTCTATGCTAAATGTATTTAACACTTTATCTATATATGTAGACTGTGAAAGACGTAGCAACCTCCTTGATCTATCTCTATAGATCTTTATTTCCAATATATAAGTTGCTTCTCCAAGGTCTTTCATGGAGAAATTCTAAGGCATCCAAATTTTGACAGATTGCAAACTTGAGACATCATTTTCTATTAGTAATATGTCATCTATATATAACATAAGGAATATGATAGCACTGCCACTAACCTTATTTTACATACAAGGTTCATCTGGATTTTTTGAGAAACCAAACTCTTTGATTATCGCATCAAATCAAATGTTCCAACTCCTAAATGCTTGCTTTAATCCATAAACGGATTTCTAAAGCTTGCATACCTTTTCACCATCTTTGGATATGAAGCCCTCAAGTTGAGTCATATAAACATCCATAGCTAGGTTTCCATTTAGGAAAGTCATCTTCACATCTATTTTCTGTATCTAATAATCATAATGAGCAGCAATGGGTAGGAGTATTCTAATGGATTTAAGCATGGCTATGGGGTTAAATGTCTCGTCATAGTCAACTCCTTGTCTTTGATGATAACCTTTAACGACTAGCCTCGATTTATAAGTAATCACATTACAATCCATGTTGATTTTTTTCTTGAAAATGCACTTGAACCTATGGGTTTTAGCCCTTGGGATGGGTTAACCAAAGTCCATACTTGGTTTTCAAACACGGAATCAATTTCGAACTTCATAGCTTGAAGCCATTTTTTAGATTATGAACTCTTCAAAGCCTCTTCATAGGTTGTAGGCCCATTGTCCTCTATAAGCAATATGTCATTATGTTCACTTACAAGAAATCCATATCTCTTTAACACATTACGTATCCTACTTAACCTATGAACATTTTGTGTGTTAGAAGGTTCAACTATTGTCTCATCCCCATAAACAACAATCTCGGGTTTAGGCAGTTAATCTGTGTTTGTTTGAACATTATAAACTTCAACAAGTTCAACTTTGCTCTTACTATCTTCTCTTAGAAGAAACTCTTTTTCTAAAAAGATAGCATACTTTGAGACAAACACCTTTTGCTCTAAAGCATTGTAGAACTGATATCCAATTGTTTCTTTAGGATCTCCTACAAATAAACATTTATTAGATTTCGCTTTAAGCTTGTCTAATCCAATCTGCTTCACGTAAGCCTGACACCAAACTTTCATATGAGAAAGATAGGATCTTTTGTTAATCCATATCTTATATAGAGTAACATCAACTGCTTTTAAAGGGACTCTATTTATCACATAAACAACAGTCTCGAGTGTATAACCCTAAAAGGATTTCGGTAGATCTGCTAAGCCCATCATTGACCTAACCATATCCAACAAGGTTCGATTTTTCCTTTCAGCCACACCATTATGTTGTGGTGTGTAAGGTGGAGTCAACTGGGATACAATCCCGTTATCCTTGAGATAACTTAGAAACTCCTCATTTAAGTATTCACCACCTCAATTTGATTGAAGTGTCTTGATACTTTTACCGAGTGGTTTCTATACTTTATGTCTAAATTGTTTGAACATTTCAAATGATTAAGACTTGTATCTCATTAGATACACATACCCATATCATGAATAATCATCGATAAAGGTAATGAAGTACATAAAACTACCTTTAGTATGAATGGACATTGGACCACATACATAAGAATGTATTAGGTCTAATAACCCATTCGCTCGTTCACCCTTTCCTTTAAAAGGTAATTTAGTCATCTTGCCTAACAAGCAAGATTCACATTTGTCAAATGATTCATAATCAAATGATCTTAAGCTACCACTCCTGTATAGCTTAGACATGCGTCTCTCAGTTATATGGCCAAGTCTACTATGCCATAAGTAAGATGATTTTAAGTTATCCCATTTTTGTCTTTTATTGTCATTGATATTTAAAAATTAGATTGCACATATCTAATATGTAAATGCCATTGCATAATGTAGCAATACTATAAAACATTTCATTTAACTTAATTGAATAACCATTGCTTGAAAAAGTTAAATGAAATCTCGTTTTATTAAGACTTGAAACAAACACAATGTTCTTTGTCACAATGGATACATAATAGCAATTATCCAAAATTAACTCTAGCCCACTAGGAAGATTCAAAACATAGGTTCCTATGGCTAATGTAGCAACTCTTGCTCTATTTCCCACACGTAGGTTTATCTCTCCCTTCTTGAGCAGTCTGCTATCCCTGAGGCCTTGCATACCAACACATATGTGAGAGCCACATTTGGTATCTAATACCTAAATATTGTGATCAGAAATTGTATTAACCTCAATGACAAATAGTATACCTGAAGTAGACGGCAAAGCATGCGTTCTTCTGCCTTAGTAACTCTAGATAGGCTTTACAGTCCCTCTTCCAATGCCCTTCTTTGTTGCAATGGAAGCATATTCCCTTTTGTGTATTGTCCTTTACCTTCTTCTTTCTGGACTTCTTCTTCTTCTTTGATTCCCCTTGCGAGAACCAGAAGCATAATCCACCAGCATCATAGCCTTATTGTCCTTCCTACTAGTTTGCTAAGTTGTTTTGAGTGGATTAATCATCTTAGGTTTCGAGGTGGATATTTGGTTGATCCGAAAGTTAAGCACAAACTGTGAATAACTATCAATCAAATTGTTCAAAATTAAGTCTATACTTAATTCATGATCTATTATGAAACCCAAACTGGCTAACCTCTTAATGTATCCATTCATATTTAGCGCATATTACATTGGAGACGATCCCTTAGCCATCTTAGAGCGAAAGAGCAACCTCAAGGTCTCGAACCTTTCAGACCGAGTTTGCTCATCAAACAGTTCCTTTAGATGGTAGAATATGGTATGAGCATCCATAGCCTCACGTTACTTTTGTAATTTTGGTGATATAAAGACCAACATAATACAATTAGCCAGCTATCATCTAATAGCTTCTTGTAAGCTTTTTTGATCCTCATCAGAGGCATCGACAGTAAGGGGATCGGGAAGTGGCTCATCTAGGACATATCTTAGTTTTTCATATTTAAGAACAAGTCTTAAATTCTATAGCCAATTTAAGAAGTTTGGTCCTATGAGTTTGTTGGAGTCTAGTAGAAAGCGTAAGTTCACACTGGATGAAGACATCATGGCGATTTAATAACCTAGAAGAATGAGAGAGAGCGCTAAAATGTCCATAAATGTATATCAATAAGGAATTTAATTACATTCAATATTGGTCCTAATATTTTATTCGAATCTATATCCGTTACTACGAATCCTAGTAAACTTATAGTTTTTCTATTGGGTCGATATCCAACATCACTAAGAATGGGCTTGGATTTGCCCAACAAGCCACCTTAGGTCAATCGGTAGGTATCATTCATACCAATTACATTCAGTTATGCAACTATCGACTTGTGCCATCAACTGTTGATTTAGCACACTCATTGGGTTATCAACTCTTGATACGTATACATCCTATGCATACTACCCAACTTTGCCTCTATCAATGTTGACCTTAGGTTTGCCCAACAAATCAACGCTTCTAGTTAGGACCAACCCATTAATCCAGAAATCTAATTTTTATGGTTTGAACATATTCGTGTAAAGCAGGCTTAGGTTTGCCTAACAACTTAACACTAAAAGAACTCTGGTTCTGTTGGCCCCTGAAATTTTTTTTATAAGCATGATTAGATTAATTTTGGGGTCTTGCTAGATTTATTTATGTTGGAATTAATTAACATGTTATGTACGTAAGATAATATGACATGGGCTAAAGGCATTGAACTATTAAAGTAGAGGGAGAGTTTAAGGCCAATTTTAGCAAGTCACTTAAGTTTAAAAACCTTAAGGCATTAAAGGAAGGGTAAGGTGGACTTTTCTCTATCATTAAGGGTAAAATGTGGAAAAAGAAGTGTTGTTTTCTTCCTAAAGAGGGGAAAACGAAATGGGGAAAGGAAGAAGGGAAATAACAAAATCAAAGAGAGAGAGAGGAGAGGTTTCGGTGATTGAGAGGAAAGAAGAGAGTTGAGCTAGGTTTCCATCCTTTCTAAGCCTTCTAAAGAGATTTAGGTGCTATGTAAGAAGGGTAAAAGGTAGAGGAAGATAAGAGATTTCTTTTGAACCAAACATTTCTTCATTTGGTGAAGATTTGAGGTAAGAGCATTTTAAGGTTTTGGATTTTTGGAAAAGTTTCGGTTTCAAGAGCTTAGGAAATGCATGAGTTTAAGTGTGCTAAGATCAATTTATACATTAGTTTCTTTAGGTTCTTATTTGGAAATTCCTACTAATTTTAGGAATTGTATTTATGTTAAAAAGGGAATAAAGAAGGACAAGAGGAGCAAGAGAAGAGACATATTTGAACAAGCCATAATCAAAGACTTTAAGGTAGGTTTCACTTTTATAGTTAGGTGATAAGCTAATAAAAGTTTTCTGTCAATAAATGAAAGTAATTAATTTTGCAACTACTTCATTCATATGCATTTAATGTTTTTAAATGCTACAAGATTGTGCTACATGCTTATACATGATTTGTGTGATGATTTATGAAAAGTTGTTTTTAAAATGTTTCTTTGAAATGATGTATGATTATGATATCATACTTTTGGAAATGGTTTTTAATATATAACAAGCATGTGAAAAGCAAGTTTTCAAGAGATTGTGCGTTTTTGGGCATCAAGCTTACAAGATTTTGAAATCTATGTGTTATATGAGTTTGTGGTAGTCTCTCAAGAACCATCACGTGCACGTTGACCCAAGTATAGGCTTCTCTTGCCTGCCCGCTAGTGGCATGGTGCTTCCTCAAGGACTCCCTTAAGAATTCACGACTATACAGGACCATTATGTTGGGAATGTGTAATGCGTCATAATTTGGACTTACCCAAACTATTTGATATGTTTATGTGCTCATGACAAATCAATATGAGTGATGCATTCATGATTTGCATACACATAAATTTCTGTATTGAAAATAATTTATAAATATTTTTGCTTGTTACACACTATAAAATTATTACCCACGGGCTCTAAGTTCACCCCCCAAATCTCCTCCCACACATTTAGGTGATGAGCAAGATATCGAGTAGGTCAAGGGGCAAGGCAACACTCCTAGTTTTGGTTATTTTGAATTTAAAGCAAGACTTTTGTTGCATTTTGAGCAAATCTTGGTTCATGTATCTTTTGTATTTTGAAATTTTGATGTATTAATGTATTTGCGGCTTGAAATGCCCACTAAAGCTTTATAAAACTCTTATCTTTTGATGCTAGTGGAATATACTTGCACTTTTGTTCATGACTCACCCAATTTTTTTACGTGGTTTTTTTAAGTTTTCATAAGGAAAAATTTGTGTTCTAACTTCAGGGAAAATTCTGGATTAATATAGGCTGTTTTAGGCAAATATGTCTTCTAGAAAATTGTAGGTCTTTCTTTTATCTTTCAAACGGTATATAGTATGAAATTTTTGAACATTTGAGCTGAAAGTTATGGTCCTCATGAGGAAAGATGTTAAAGAGTGAAGTTGCATTCTTCTATGTTTTGCTTCTTCTGCCTTTTTGCTTCTTCTGTGATGACGTCATCTTCTTTTATGTTTTGCTTCTTCTATGATGACGTCATCTTCTTCTGTGTTTTTTTCTTCTGCCTTTTTGCTTCTTCTATGATGACATCATCTTCTTCTATGTTTTGCTTCTTCTGTGATGGCATCATCTTCTTCTGTGTTTTGCTTCTTCCGCCTTTTTGCTTCTTCTGTGATGATGTCATCTTCTTCTATGTTTTGCTTCTTCTGTGATGACGTCATTTTCTTCTGTGTTTTACTTCTCCTGCCCTTTTGCTTCTTCTGTGATGATGTCATCTTCTTCTGTGTTTTGCTTCTTCTGCCTTTTGCTTCTTCTGTGATGACGTCATCTTCTTATATGTTTTATTTCTTCTGCTTTTTCGTCTAGCCTATCTTCTGTTCCTTTTTCGACCCTTCAGACGATAAAACCTATCTCGTAGGTATTTATAAAAGTTGTTGATCTTAAAGTTGTCTTTCAAGCCATCTAAAGAACACCCCAATCCGATATCTGTAGGAAAAGTTATGGCAATTTTCCCCATTCTTCTATCTTTTCCCATTAGTCTGCTTTTCATCTATACCTATCTTCTGTTCCATTTTTTAACCTTTAAAAGATAGAATATGTCTTCTAAGCCTTCATAAAAGTTGTAGATCTTTAAGTTCTCTTTCTAACCATCCAAAGAACACCCTAATCCTATATCTATAAGGAACCCCAATCCTATATTTGTAAGGAAAGTTATGACAATTTTTTCCAGTCTTCTGTCTTTTTCCATTAGTCTGCTTTTCATCTGTACCTATCTTCTATTCCATTTTTTATCCTCCAGAAGATAGAATTTGTCTTCTAGGTGTTTACAAAAGTTGTAGATCTTAAAGTCCTCTTTCGAACCATGCAAAGAACACCCCAATCTGATATCTATAGGGAAAGTTATGACAATTTTTTTTTCATTTTTTGTCTTTTTCCATTAGTCTGCTTTTCGTTTGTACCTATCTTCTATTCCATTTTTGATCCTTCAAAAGATAGAATTTATCTTCGAGGTCTTCATAAAAGTTGTAGATCTTGAAGTTCTCTTTCAAACCATCTAAATAACACCCCAATCCGATATCTGTAGGGAAAGTTATAGTAATTTTCCCTATTCATCTGACTTTTTCCATCCATCTGCTTTTTCATTTGGTTTCATCTGTACCTACCTTCTGGTCCTTTTTAACCCTCTAGGTGATAAAATCTTTCCGAAAATGGTAGAGGTAAGCTGTCTTGGTGTTTGTCTTGGTAGGGGCACACTACCCTTGTGGGACACATGTCCAGATGTCATTTAGGACGTCAGGCTCGTGACTCACAAGGGCGGGGTGTCCAATAGGTTCTTGCCATATCAATGGAAGGCATAAGTCCTAAAATTTAGGTTAAGGGATTTGTTTTAGGTCTCATTAATACTTGGATGGACTTAAATATATCTCACATATATACTCAGATATTTACTATAATTATATGGCATGATTATAGACACTTTAATTAAATTAAGCCTATGTCCATAACCACCCTATCATGTCTTTTTAACTGACCCTTAAAATGCATCTAATGCCTGCAACAAGGATTAATTTAGGTTGTAACTTGACTATACATCAAAAGTTTGTGATTTGATTTAACTCTTAAACTGAATCGGGTATTAATGTTAGTCTCAGCTAATTCAATTATGAATGTGGTTTGATTAGGAACCCTAAAATTCAATTATTTTGATGTCCAAATTAAACACTTTAGTTCTAGTACACATGCCTTTTCTAGTCACACTAGAAATGCAATGCTCTACTTGACAGCCAAATTTATCAAGATAAATGAGTTAACTTACTAGACACTAAAGAGATCGATTCGATGTCTAAAAATTTTTCAGAACCATAATTTTAAGCACATGCACTTAGCATGCTACTACCATCAAAATAATACATTTCTTATCTCATAAAAATGTTTCAAGTCAACCCATTAGCTTTCAAATAGTTGACCAGTGTTGACTTTGACTTGATCTATTAATTGAATCAAGTTCATTAATTATGGAAAAAATTCTAGAGTCTTATACACATTCTAAATGTGCCTAATAAAAAAATTCCAGAATCTAATTCCTAGGAATTCTTTATAAACTAAGTGGAATTAGCCGGCACATCATATGTCCACTAACACTTGTCATACACCATTAGCATGCATGTAAAATTGAGAAAAAATAATCAATCACTTCAAAAATAGGTGTCATACATCTCATCCATATGGAAACATCATATGTGCATGTTCATAAAGGAAATTCATGAAAACAAATTTTTTATAAAATTATTCTGGAATTTTCAAGCATGCATGTTCATCAGATTTCCAAAATTTCCCAGACCTTCATACATGCATTAAGCTAAAACTAAAATCGTAATAAAATAGCAAATGACATTCAATTACAATTTCCTTTGACAGAAACATAATATACCATCTTATAAACATTTATGTGAAAGAAAATTAGAAAAAAAATTCTAGAAGTATCATCTCATGCATGGCTATGAAATGGAAGCATTGGAATCAAAATTTCAATGCGACAACATCCCCAAAAAATCTAGAATCTATGTGCATGTATAAACGTAACGTAAAAACATGAAATTATAGCATATGTACCTTGCAAATGCTTCTCCTTTCTTGAATCTTCTACTTGTTTGTGTTGTAGCAAACATCAAATACCTTCAACATCTAGTGAAGAACACGCAAAGATGAAGAAAATTCAGTGTGTAAGGGTGGTTAGAGCACTAAACAAGATGAATTCAAGTAGATGCTCAATCGAGGGTTAGATCATAAACAAGTTACATGCAATTAAACTCATGCAACAATTGCATAAAATTACATAAACAAATCTCAAGATCACTCCTCCCAACCTCCAAAACTCTTCTAAACCCTTAGCCTCTCAATTGAATGTGTTTTAGTTTAAATTTCGTGTGTACTCACTTATGTACCACCTATCATAAAGTGGGTCATGATTTTAACCTATATATCACGATCATGACTTGCTTAAAAAAACAGCCATGCACACTTTGTTTTTAATTCTATCTTTTATGCATGTGATCCTTAGGTTCCCGATTATTCTGAGCACTTAAATTAACTCTGAACCCAAGCATATCATGAATGGTTTCAAGCTACTTAAATTAACTCTTAATCCAAATAGATCATGAACGGTTTCATGATGCCAGTTTACTGGAACGTAAGTGAATTAACGCACGAACTATTTGATAGTTAATTATCTAACTTACGAACCTTTCTATAGGAAATTACCACGCAATTCGTCCCTTCACTATCCTATACCCCATTTGGTTCAGAGTATGGGCTATATGTCAACTCCCACTAGACTAACTATGTCACATCTGGTCTAAGTGATGTTAGTTCTTATACTAGGGATCTCATTACTCTATGTGTCATTGAAGACTCTTTTCATGACACATAACTACTCTGGCCAGATACTCCCAAGTAATGACCCTGACAAGAGGCCGTGGGTATCATCTCCTTATATCAGGAGTGGTGAATCCTTTATTGGCTACCCAATTACCTTCAAATACCAATAGCTATACCCAATCACCACCCTATGAGCGACCTCATCTTAAAGCAACTAGGAATGGTGTCAAAACACAGGATCAATATCCACAATATCCTTGAGTACCTTAAATCTAAGGATATTTTCACAATTGATATGATGAGATTAATCACTGACATTTGATAGATCATCCATATGATAATCTCATAGCAGGTCATCCAATGTACTTACATCTCTCAGTAAACATCCACATGTTAACTCTAAACATCTCATGCTTATAGTTTATAAGATCCACTGCTTGATCAAATCAAGGAGTGTAAAATGTGCTAGTCTATCCGGATTAACAATGTCCTGTCTCATTAATCCTATAAATAGGGATAATTTAGATACTAACGTAATTGCACGTAATAAGAATCTCATTATCATGATCTCATCATGATTTCCTTCATGCTATGTTTTGTATCATGGACTTCATTAATTCGATTTAAGAATGACATCAATTCATAAACAAAATTAATGAAAATTGTCTTTCGCTTAATTAATCAAAATTAAGTTTGTATAAAAGTGTTAAAGGCGGTTGCCTTTAGAGCACTACTCTAATAAAAGGAACTCTTCATTCCAATGAAATATACCATTATAGATAAGGTAACCATATAAGTTCCCAAGTTAACAGACGAGTAAAATAAAAGGATAAACAATTGATTAACTTAAATAATAGGGTTGTACATATTTTATTTTCTGTGTCAAGTAAAAGTGATTTTAATAGAGGATCAATATGTGAAGCTACTTATGGTATTCGGCATGTACTTGAGATGACACACAAGAGGACAAACCAAGTTAATCAGAGTAGAATAAGTATGTCAATTGATCAATATGAATTATTCCACGAGAATCATAATGAAATCATTTCTTATATGTATGCATGGTTTGATGATATTATAAATGCTTTAAAATAATTTGGTAAGACTTACCAAAATATTGAGATGGTAAGATAAATTGTTAGCTTGTTGCCAAAAGTTTAGATGCCTAAAGTGATCACAATAAAAAAATGTAAAGTATCAATATAATTTACCATTCAAGGAGTTGGTTGGATCTTTTTTTCACATATGAGATGGAATTGATAAGGATACATCAAAGAACCAAAAGTTGTTTATGTGGCCTCAAAGCACAAAAGTGAAGAAGAGAAGGAAAATTCATCTAGTGAAAGTGAAGATGATAATGATATTGCTATGATCACAATGAAGTTTAAGAAGTATTTGAAGAAAAGGGATTTCACCTAAAAATAAGACATCAAAGGCAAAGGTAAAAATGATTTATAGCAAAAACAGAATATTGTTTTCCATGAATATTTGAAGTCAAAACACGTGAAGTATGAATGTTCTAATCTTAATAAGAACAATACGAGAATTCAAAATGGAAGGTCTTAGAAGCTATATAGGATGACACATGAGAATACAAAGGAGAATTTGAGATGAAATAGCAAATATACATTTCGTGAAATAAAATAATGAGCTAAAATATATATACCATGAATTTGATATGAAATAAAATGAATTGCTTAATCATTTAAGGAACATGATTAAGTTAAGGAAGATAGTTTCTTTTATGTGCCAAGAAACTTAAAAGTCACTTGATTAATATATGAAAGAAATTGACGGATTAATGAATAAGTTAGTCATAACACAAACATCTTCACATGAGCGTAAGGATAGTAGTATAATGTATAAGAATAAGATAGTTAAGAAAGAGGTTATGGAGTTAAAAACTTCCCTTAACACATTTAATGAAGGAAAAGAAAATTAAACACTTTGTTGAGTGAACAAAAGACCCTAAATGATAGATATGGGATAGGATACATACAACTTTTGTCAAAGGAAAACATATGTATGAACATAAAAACTCTCATGAAGTGAATAAGGTCCAAACTCATCCCTCTGATTAGAATCATAAATACATCACCATACTCGTCAGGAGGCGAATTAAACAATCAAATGCATACATGTGTAGTTCATATTCTCAATCTATAAGAAACAATGGCCTTGCACATATAAACACAAACATGGAACCTAGGACATCATGTATGAGATATAGCCATGAAAATATCTTATACAAAACATATCTTGCAAGATGTTTCTTTTGTGATGATCTTGGTCATATAAAAAGAGATTGCCATATTAAAGAAAGATAAAGAATGCAATATGATACATTCCCCTCAAACACTCATATATATAATTCTAATAGGTAAAAATCACATTATTCTTTATATAGAATATATGCTACCGGATGATATTGTTACGTTAAGTGTGGTCATATTTAAAAGTTTTACAATTTAAAAAAGAGTTTGTTAATAGACTTAAAAGGAAGTGGTTTAAAAAAAGGTCTAAGACTAACCCCCTATAGACCAAAATATGCTTTGGTTAAAAAAAACTTAAATAATTCTTTTTGTAGGAAACAAAAAAGGAAGAGAAATGGAGTTGAGTCAATAAATCAAGATCTTGCTAAAAAGGAAAGCATATATTTTTAAACCAAGCAATTTCTCTTAAGGAATGGAAGGGAAAAAATAGTCTTATTAGAATTAAACTCATGGTGAAGTACTCCACATTAGCTCACTCTAAATATATTGTGATTTTTCTCTTTAAAAGAATTAATAATAGAACTAGATTTAGGGTTATGTGTTCCATTTAAACTCACTCTAACTATATTGTGCTTTTCCTCTTTAAAAGAATTTATAATATAATTTTGAACTTGGTTTTGATATGCATATATTTTGTAAACCTTGAATTATTTATGAAGAGTATGTGATACTTATAACTAAGTGACATGTAGGATATCCATATGTATGATATTAGCATCAATAAGATTGATTTGATGCATATATATATAGGGGGAGCAGTATCATGTACTTAATTGACCTGCATAGGGGTTGGCAACTTTAGAGGTTTTCACTTATTGACATATTATTTTCTCGACAACCCTACAAGATTGAGGAAGATATCATGATCTGGACTCCTCATTCTAGTGGTACCTTTAATGATAGATCTTTTCATTAACTACTGGTTAATAACCTTGAAGTGGTTCCTTAGTCTAACGTTATCTAGAAGCAAGCTTTAAACCACAAAGTTGTTGTTTTTTTACTTGGCTAATGATTAAAAAATGGCTTAGGACTAAAGACAAATGGTTTAGGGAATATGACCCCATATATGCACTCTGTAAGCAGTTGAATGAAAGCATAAACCATTTATTCTTTTAATGTAACTATAATAAAGCAATTTGGAGCAGAATTATGGTTATGTTACAACTACTTAGGTACACATTTGAGTGGACGGAGACCTTGAATCTTCTCATATAGTGTACTAGGCATGGTAGATTAAATGGGATGATTATTAAGACTGCTTTGCACACTGTAATCTATTCAATTTGGAGGGAAAGGAATAGGAGGATATACAAGGGTGTTGAAGAGAGTAAATAGCAGTTGGCGGAGCATAGAGTGAATTAGGTTAGAGCTGCTACTATTGCCAATAATCAACAATGCTTAGTTAGTCATAAACTGAAAAAGAACTGGAGGTTATAATGCTATCTGGTGTAGATATCTTGTATATTGGTTAGTGAATCTATTTTTTGTTATAGATAATATGATTCGTTGTAATGGTTATGTAATAGCTTTTGCTAAGTTAATATAATTTTTCGTTATCTTAAAAAATAAGAGCAAATCCTAGGGAATAATGTCCAAACTACTTATAACCTTATACTATTTTTAAAAGGGTCATTCTTTCAGTTATTCAAACAAAACTCTGGGGTACTTAATGGAGAAACCCAATAATAGTGCTTGTGGTTGGAATCTTTGATTGGTTAGCTTTGTGTTGTTTAGGTCTTTGGTCCTATTTCAGGATCAAGCTAGTTTTGCTTTGTTGGCTAGTTTGTACTTGAGTTTGTAGTTTGAACAAGCTATAGCTGTACATATCTTTATTTATTAATATATTCCTGCTGATTTAACAAAAAAAATGCTGATCAAAAGAAGAACAAGAATGTCAAGTACAATCCAGGTCCCCATTGTGGTAAGTCAAATCATTTAGCTTACAGGTGTTGGAAGAGACCCGATGTAATATGTAGAAATTGCAATGAGAAGGGCTATATGGAGGCAATCTGTAAACAACAGACTGGTCGTTCTTCGGCTGAGGCTCAAGTTGTTGAAGAAGAGGAGCAACTATTTTTTATTACCTGCAATTTGAACAATTGAGGAGTTTAGTGGGAGTTCAGAAGCTGAATTTCTGATCCAAGGAGGAGATTGTAGTAGCGGTGTCTCAGAAATCCAGTCGTAAAGGGCAAGCCATGCAAAGTCATAAAGAAACGTTTTAAAGAAATCAAGAAAAGTTAGTTGAGTTAGTTGTTAGATGATAGTTAATAAGCTGCTATAAGTATCGTAGATTTACAGAAGTTGCAGACACATTACTTTTCAATATCAATAAAATCAGTAGAAGCCTCAACCAGTTGTTGGGCCTTTGAAAAACTACATACTCTGTTTGCCCCTGTTTTCGTTTTCAGTCTCTCTCTCTAGTTCTCTTGCTGTTCTTTCATTCTTTCTTTAATAATTCCATTTGCACTCTTTAGTTTTGTACATGATAGATAGATAACGACTACAATTATATGTTTAACATCTCTGAAGTGATTCAAGGTGTAAATGGCTAGTCACCTGGTCAAAAACCAAGGGGAGTACCTGGAGTATAGTCATCTTTAATGAATGCATTGGGCAACATTAAGAACATGCCTGTAAGACGGGCAAGTTGGTTTTTCCCTGTTCACATTATTCTTTTGGCATGTCAACAGTTTGATGCACAAAAAATAAACAAATACACACAATACCATGAAACACTTGATACAAAAATGAACAAGTAACATAAAAGGAAAAACATACCTAGCTCGTGAAGTTTGAAAACCTAATATTAAACAACATGCAAAGAAGATGAGATGCAAAAAGTAATGCTTCCACCTGCAGACGCAAAGGAGAGGAGAAGCAAAAAATGGTGCTTTCCTGACATCGATGCAAAGGAGAGGAGATGTATTGGATGAAGGTGAATTGGTTATTTTGAAATAAAATAGGATATTAGTATAGGCTATCAGTACAGGCTATAAGTTAGGTGTATTAATCCATGTGGATGCTTAGTTGTCTATTAATTTTCTATATAGAAGCAGCTACATATAATGGACAAAATAATCATATTTGCCAGATAAGCAAAATATTTACAGAACTGATGTTTTGAACATTTGTTAATGTTATAAAAGATTGGCCACTTATTTGAAAATTGTAAAAGATTTAGTACTAACTTGAAAATTTTCTAAAAGGTTTGGCACTTTAAAATATTTTATCCCTGAATAACTAATCCTGAAATGCCCAACTTTCTAAGATTTTTTTCAATCCTGTGACCAAATTTTTAATTAGTTGATTGACCTTTTAAACCTTAAAGATTCAATTCAACAAGTTAGTTTTGTTAGTAATTTGATAACTAACAAAGTATTTGTTGTTCATAATATGTAGAAATTCAAAGAAAAAAATTATCTCCATTCCAATCTAACTTTAACCACTATTTTTCTAAGTGGACATCTATATATCATAAATAGCAATTCCATTAGTTAAACCAATAAATTACTAACAAATCCAACATTTTGAACTAAATTATTAATGTTTTAAGATATTGGTTACTCAATTGAAAATTTTAAAAATTTGAGCACTAAATTTAAAAAAATCTCGTAAGGTTGGCAACTGTAAGATTGGTTATCTCATTATTAATGGTATTAATAAAAATTAGATAACTTAAAAATAAATTACTATTATGAATCAATTAAGTAAATAATATTATTTTAATCTTTACAAGATATTTATTAATAAATATTAGTAAATATTTAATTAAAATTAATAATTTAATAGTTAAAATTTATTTACAATAATATTTATTTGTTAATATTTTAATTATTAAAAATAATTTTATCTGGAATGTGTTTGTTTAAGATATTTTAAATTTAAATTAATTTTATTAAATAATCATTAAATTTAAAAATATATTTGATTTTGAAAAATAAAAATTAAAGTAATTATAATCATAAAATAAAATAATTAATATTAAATAATTAAATACTATATATTCCAGTGGTGGTAAATTACATTACAAGAAAAATGATAATAAAAGCAAAAAATCAAATTGGAAAATAATAATTTTCTGAAATTAAAAATAAAAACAGAAACCAAAAATTAAACTTAAAAAAATAACATTACCCTTAATTGCGAGGAAATATAGTTATCTCTTATTGTAATTTTTGTTTTTTTGGAATCAAAAAGGGAAGGATACAAGTCTTACAGTACTAATAAGGGAAATGAAATTCTTGATATATCTTCTAATAGGATGGATAAACAACCCACAGGCGGGTTTGAAAACAGATGGATGCTAAGTTTCAGTAAACCGGCATAGTTAGCTAGCCAATTCACAGTCTTATTAATCTGGCGATAGGCATGTCTTACTTTCACTAACCAATATCTAATTAGTAATTGACGATTCCTAATATCAGAGAATTAAATAGAGCTTGTTGAGCCTATGAGGAGGATAATATTTTGATAATAATCATCGAGTCTACGTCTAATTCCACTTGCCAATACCCAAAATTCCATGCCAATTGTAATCATGTAATATTGTAATATTTTTAGTAGTTACTAAAATCACTTAACACAAAGTTAAGAGTTGAAAAGAATACGAAAGGGCAGTCTTAAAGTTTTCTGACTCCACAGCACACTCTAGTTGTAGATTTATATTTATCCACTAGGGCTCAGCATTGAGGTGACTTGACGTACAAGTATGTGCATATTTTCTATCAGCAGATAATATTAGTTTTTTTTCCCTATACGAGAAATCGAGAATACACTGTACCGACACTTTACTGTAGTGTTTAAATTATTTTCCAAATAAAATAATATTATTAAATTAAATATTTCAATGAATTTCTTGTATTTATGGACATCGATATAGCAATGCTTCGAGAATCAAAGAAGTTGTACACAATACAGAAATACGTCTAGTTGTCACAGCCGAAACTTAGATGTCAAGACAAAAGGCCGATCGTTCTTTCCCGGTCTAAGCCAGTATGACTATGAACTTCAAAGTATCCTAAAGCATAGAATCAACAACCCGTAACCAAAAAAAAAAAAAACTCCAATGAATCAAAGTCCAGATCTACTCTTGCTTCTTTATGGTTGAGCGTTGGAGCATAGTTTGAAACAGAGTTGAAATCACTTGACAGTAATTCCAACACATCATCCAACGGCCGACCTAGCAGGGTTGCCTGGTAAACCAAACTGAAACACTTGGGAAATTTAATTTACACGAGATAAACTAATCATGAGGCCAATTATCTGGATTCATGGCATTACCGGTAAAAGATATATCAAACATGTATCTGTGAGTAGCTAGCAAAAGAAAGGAAATTAAGTTGGATTAATTACTTACCTAGGTTGATGTAATACCATACCGGCTTTGGAGATTCGCAATGGCTTTCTCAAAGGATTTTGAGAGATCAGGGATTGTGGTTTTGCACACTGCAAAAATGTAAAAGTCAAATACGCCATATCAAAAAGCTATAGGACAAGACATGTTCAGTATGGCGTGGAATGATATTTCCGCCTATTATAAATTGAAGGATTATACCTGATAGAAAATAATTTTCAAGCTCATTTTATGAATACAACAACTAAAATATCTGCCGAACTGACAAATAAATTAATTTGACATCTAATCTGGGCGTGTTAGTTGAGTTTGGGTTCGTACAATATGCAATTAATCCTTGAAGAAAATTTCTCGTTTAGTCTTCTACAAAAATTAAATTTCATGTATCCACATATGGCAAGACTAGCACCTGCAACTACGCCGTTTAAGCCAATAATAAACTTGTTTGCTTACATATCGTGAATAATTTGAAACTGAAAAAGTGAATACTAACAAGTCCACGAAAAAAGCAAACCACTCATTCAATATATGCTGCAAACTTACCATGAGATGCGGTAGCTTGTACATCTACCATAAAATCTGCATAAGAATCCTATAGAAAACACGAAGAGCGGTCTCACGTACCTTTTCTTTTCAAAGAAATATATATAACATCTTTTTCTTTTCTCTAATGAGAAGCCGTTTTACCTTCATAGCTTCACAACTGTCATTGATTCTTTCAGACATCTTCTTAAAATCCTTCTCTGCGTTTTCCATATTCTGCTGACATGCTTGGGCCTGAATCTGGTTAAATTAAATGGATTTAGAAAATGATAATGATTAACCTCATAGTTGGATGCAAGAGAAACTGATATACTTCATCCACTTTGTAACAGGTATAAATACTTCAACGCTTTCTATTCCAAAAGTTAATATCGTAAACTGATATAATCTATCAACCAAACAGAAACGGTAATATATTTCTGTTGTGTGTGTGTGAGAGAGAGAGAGAGAGGAGAAGAAGAAGAAGAAGAAGAGAACCTTAAAGCGCTTGAACAGGCGAGAATGAGAAGCCTCGAGATCCTTGAGGATCTCAGAGTGAGAGCGATCGATGAGATTGGACTTGAGATCTTGGAAGCCAGAAGAGACAAGATCCTTCAGATCGGAGATGGAATTCATCGATTTCTGACCTAAACAACCGGAAAATGTAGGTGAGAAGGTTGGTTTCTTGTAGCCTGCGTTTGGTTTCCTAGCCGACGATTTTGGAGGACACGTGATGCGCGAAGGCGATTGTCGACGGCTCTTTCTCTTCATTAGATAATCCTGCTTGCTATTTGATTTCTGAAATTGGAGAGAGGACTCTTGTCCAGAAGTTGATTGGAAGGAGTTTCTGATGAACTGTTTGAATTTGAAAGTAAGGAGGGAGAATTCCGCACATATTTATAGGGCGCAAAAATGTTGCAACTTTATGTGGATTTTTATAAGAATGAAATGTTAATTATCATGCTTGGAAAAAAAGAAGAAGTAAACTTTTGATTTTTTCTTTAATCAATAAATAGCTTTTAATTTTTAGAGCAATTAATCAGTATAAAATGAAGAATTACTGTGATCTTTTATGTCCTATGCTCCATGCCCAGTGTTTTCCACTCTAACTAACCAAGGTTTTTAAGAGTTTTTTGGTTGGAAAAGAAAATTAAAGTTAAAAAAAGAAATTATTATTATTGAATTAAAATTTAAGAATTAATTACAGAAATATGACATAAAAATTAAATTTCATCAAATTAAAATTTAAGTATGTAATTGCAAAAATAAATGACTTCTTAATGTATGTTAAGCTTTAAAACAAGTACAATCCATTTGATTCAATGTCTCGTTGCATGAAGTCTAACGCAATAAAACTGTATCGATATCGGCATTAGATTTGACTTTGGTACAATATTCTACTAGTATTTATCAATATTTGCTGCTATTTTGGATAATTTTTTAGAAATTATAAAATAATTTTTTATATTTTTAAAATTGCAAAATAATCTATAAATATATTGTACTTTATAATTCATAATTTTACATTAAATTTGTCTCAAAAAATCATAACAATAGAAATTTGAAATAACAACAATTTCTTTACTTTCATTATTATTGCATTTCACACATTTCGCATATAAACAATATCTACAATTAGTATGAAAAATACCATTTAATCATCATACAAAGAATACAAAGTATATAAAATGTTCTAATTTCATCATATAATAAATACTAATTACATCAAATAAAAATAATATTAAAGGTTCATGACTCTCTAAGTATTACAATAAGAGTTCGTGCCGAAAAAAATCAATTAGAAATAAAACCTGAAACAAAAATATTAACAATTATATTTATATTGCATATATAGAATTTAACATATAGATCCAATATTAGTGAACTTAAAAGAAGAAAAGAAATAAAAACCTAAAACTTCAGTCAATCGAATATTTACTCAAATTGCATGGATCTTAACTCTCATTTGGTACAAAATTCTCATCATTAAGAGGAGCTGTATCGTTACTATCATTTAAATTCATTACACCAAATGACATGTCAATATTTTTCTATCCAATATTATCTTCTAAGTTACCCTCATCTATCAAACTCGGTTTTTTATAAATCTAATTTGTCAAAAGTTTGAAATGGTCAAAGCAAATTGGATTTATATAACTACTAATTCTATTAAGAGTCTTAGTAAATAAATAAAATTAAATTATTAAGAAATTACAAAAAAAATATTCAACTTATAAATAATAATAGCATACACTTTAAATTGCATCGGATAAAGACCAAGTCACTTAATTTTCTATGTTCTAATCTATTCCTTGTCTTAGAATTAATGAATTCAAATGTGATTCAATTCTTTTCACGCTTTATTGCACTCACACATTGACTCAGAATTTGAATTATAAATCTTTGTAATTTCATAACACATCTTTTGAATTGATCCCACCAAGTAATTGCAAGACAAAAAAAGTAACATTATAAACAAAGTAAAGTAATGATTAAATTTTAACAGGTAACAAAAGTGAAAGATTTATATACGAATTAAGCTTGTTTCTTTGACAAATAGCAATATGCATCTAAAAATCACTATAAACATCTTTATAAATCTCCGTTTATGAGCTTAAGAGATTTTACATCATCTTATGATCGATAATAGTTATAATAGATAATATCATTTTCCTATTAACTTCAATTTTCTTTATAAAACTTGGTCTAAAATAGACACTAAGTTTAAAAAAATACCCCAACTACAAATAACGAAGAGTATAAGTTATTTTGTCCATCCCTCATTGATAACTGCAAGATAAGATGTGTATAAAGAAGACCTTTTTTCATATCGGTCTTGATTGCTTCCTTTGCCATCTCTAAAATCATAAAAGTAACCCATTGTTATCTTTTTACCACTATTAGCTAGACAAAGTTCCCTCACCAAAGGCTTACAAACTCGGATGAAAAATTAACATTGAGACCTAAATTCATTATCCTTGACTATAA
This sequence comes from Erythroxylum incrassatum, assembly GCA_026546855.1. Taxonomy (NCBI): domain Eukaryota; kingdom Viridiplantae; phylum Streptophyta; class Magnoliopsida; order Malpighiales; family Erythroxylaceae; genus Erythroxylum; species Erythroxylum incrassatum. Next base: position 11,510,198 of record JANVCL010000005.1, read on the forward strand.
TTCTAGAAACCTCTAATTTGGCATTAGACCTAACATGCTGAGACTTATCATTTGTAAACATTTGCCTCAACTCCTTCTTCATTAGAATAAAACCCTATAGTGATAAGAAACTAGTTGCAAACCTTGTAATAGTAGGACGACATAAGTTCCTACTATTTGTAAAATCCTTTCTCACTAAATTCAGGTTCCATACATAATTGTAGATAAACTTGGTCGCCTTTTTATTTTTTGCATAGTCTTATCAATAATAGAAAAATATCTAGCCTCTCTTATATTTTTTAGCATTAAGTTAATACAGTATGTAGCACAAAGAGTCCAATAAAAAGAATTATACATGCTTTGCAATCTTCTTTCCAACTATTACGTAAGCAAAATTATTTTCAGTAATGAACTGAATATTATTTTTTGACCCAACTTCGCTTACAACTTCATTAAATATCTAAAACAGAGTATTAACATTTCTAACAAGACCAGATGCATCAATAGACTTCAACAACATTATCCCCTTTGTAAAATAAACCACATAATAATAATAAGCTCCTATCTTCTATTTATCCAACCATTATACATTATTGAACAACCATAAGTAGCCCAAATCATTCTTGTTTTTTTTTCAAATAACTTTTTATTTCATAAAGAGAGTTGCTTAGAAATTAACTTTTGTAATCATCAATTGAGGGACTTTGTATCTTAGACTATAAGAGACATTAACATCTACCATAAGCTAATAATAATAAGACTGAACAACATTAAATGTTATACCTGAATCATACTATGTGACTTGTGCGTCTATAAATCTGTGATGAGTGAGCCTGTGCAGGCTGCAAAGGCTGAGACGGTCGATGACAGGAGATGAGCATAACACACCTGGGAGCAACGACAAACAATAAATGAGCAAAGGACTGAGGAGATGTAGCGTTAGGGTTAGGGAGAGTCCACATGCAATAAATACTTATGTAATTCATACATCTAGTCATCAATGATTCTAACAATATTCCAAACAATAACACAAAATCCAGACCTTCGTTGCATTCATATAAAACCTATACACGAATACTCAGACTATTAAAGCAGAACATAAAAACTAAATAAAAGTTGGACAACTACCTAGATGGACGTACAACCAGAGACGACGAACGACGAACAACAAAGCTGGGCGATTATCAACGCTTTTTAACGCAAAACAGAGCTTGAGAAAATGACAATTTCTTATGTAATATAATACACTTATTCAATGTCAATATGTACACTAAAATTATTTGAACCTATAAGAATTAGGCATACACTAACATTACTATATTTGTTAACAAGTCTGAACGTGTAACTATTAGTAGAAATGATACTATTGCATCATTTTTCAAAACATCAAAGGGTTATATATCAGATATTAGTGGGGTTATAAACTTAACATAAGTAAGAAAAAGAACAAAAGACTCTCCAATTAAAAGAGAGTAAGCAAAAAAAATGTTAGATAACAATAACAAAAAGATAATAAATAAAATTATTGTTTATTATTCAATATAACAAACAATTTAGATATGTTTAACACGAGAGATAAAAAGAAAAGAAAATGAGAGGTTAGTGGAGAGCTAATTGTTCCATTGTAAAACATATAGTAGAGAAAAATGAATTGAAAAATAATTGTAGTAAAAGTTAAGATTCTTCATATACTAAGGGTCATAATTTATTTTTTATATTATCATTTTAATATCTTCATATTTATGGAGAAATGCTCCATAAACATATTGATTTCAAGATTTTTTATAGCCAAAGAATTGATATCCCATTTTAAAGATTAATTAGTTAATAAACACTAATGTAAAGTGAACTTTTAACATATTAAACTTAAATCTTCCTCTAAAGTATATGTCATGATTTGTTAACAAGGCTAAATTTATTAATAGAAAAATTACTATTGCATCAGTTTTTAAGCTTGTGTATTAACAAGCTCTTATATAAGCATAAGCAAGCAAGCACGTTAAAAAGCAATTCCATAAGGGCACTAAACACCCATCATGTCCTAACAAAATTAGCCAAGGCATATAGACTAAAGATGCATTGCTGATTTGGTGAAGTTACCACCATTGTTATTTCTTTTGTACAACTTGCAAAAGAAGTCATGAAGAGTTATGACTCCATCTTCTCAACAAGGCCCAATATATTTTTTGTGAGTATTTTATGGTTATAATATACATAATATGCATTCTATTCAAATCCAATAACATACTACTAATTTTTCATAAACAATTCAAACAAAAGTTAAAAAAAACTCTAATAGAACTTTCATCGAACATATTATAGTTTATACTCAAACAAGCTTCATAATCCATATTCAACTTCAATCAACCCATTCAAGACACATAACCCATCTCACCATCTTCATTATTATCACAACACACATTCACTATCAACAAAACCATTACACACACGGTGAAAACACAAAACCCAGCAGAAAACAATACCTAAATACAACAATGTCACCATTTCCAAAAAAACTAGAGTGCAAAGGATGGACCACTTACTTCAATCGATTATTAAATGGAGATGACGACAAAAACAAAGAAATGAAGAAGATGAAGACAACAATGAAAGAAGAAAAACGCAGAGGAATAAATGAAGAAAATGAAAATGAAAAGGGAGGCTTCATTATTTCCTTTAAAAATGAAACGAAAATGGTGTCGTTTGTTGTTAAACAAACAATGTCATTTTCGTATTATTTTTTAAAATTTTGAACATTTGGCAGCGATTTCAGAAAATGTTGCCAAATGTTAAACAATTGGGAATGACTTTCGGTAAAAGGACATCTTTGATGACAAATTAATAAAATTTTTGCCAAATTATTGTCCTTTGATGACATTTTCTTAGAAGTGTCGCTAAAGAAAGCTTTCAGCAACGATATCTTTTCATATATATATATATAGCAAATTTTTTGTTATATATGAAATAGTATAAAATTTATATCTAATAAATAGAGTTTTGCAACACCATATAAAATTATCAATTCATATATTTTAAAAGAGATTAATAAAAAGTATAAATTTATGTAATATAAATTAATTTTTTGTTTTTAGTTTTATAAATTTTTGAAATGATGTTGTTGTTAACTAAGGGGTTGTTTGGTTACGTTTTTTATGCGTTTTTTGTTGCTGTTTTTAAGGGGGAAAAAAGAAACATCCATTTAAAACATGTTTGGTTGAAGATTTTCTCGTTATAAAAAATAAGAAAATCGCAATCAATTTACGAAAACCCAAAAATAACGTTTCTGTGCGTTTTCAAAACAAGTTTTCTATTTTCATGTATTAACCCAACAGGTTTTCATATCACGTTTCCTGTGCCTACTCTGCATCTTCTGCCTCTTCCACTGTTAAAAAGTCTTGCATATAGAAATCAACTTCATCGTCTTCTACGTCTTCT
>JANVCL010000005.1:11513711-11532586 GCA_026546855.1 Erythroxylum incrassatum
GCCCCATTGCTTATTTTAGCAAGGCCCTATCAGCTACTGCCAAGTCTAAATCAATGTATGAGAATGAGATTATGGCCTTGGTGCTAGCCAAACAACATTGGAGGCATTATCTTTTGGGGAGATCATTTAAGGTGTATACTGACCACAAGACATTGAAACATCTTCTACAACAAAGGTTAAATACCCCTGATCAGTATCATTGGCTGTCCAAGTTGATGGGCTTTCAATTTGAGGTGTTCTACAAGCCAGGACCCGATAACAAGGCAGCAGATGCCTTATCACGTGCACCAGTGGCACCAGAATTTCATCATCTGGTTTCATCCCCTAATTGGGTCGATTCTACTAAGCTACAAGAGGAGTACCAAGTTGATCCATGGCTGTCCAGCATTCTGCAGAAGCTCACAACTCATCCCACAACAGAATCAGATTTCCACTTGTCTGGAGGGTTATTATTCAAAGGAAACAAATTGGTTTTACCTCAAACTTCCTCCCTAATTCTAGAATTTTTGCAAGAGTTTCATTCTACTCCCACGAGAGGACATTCCGGGTTTACTAAAACCTATAAAAGGATAGTTGGATGTTTGTATTGGGCTGGAATGCGAAAACAAATTTTGAAGTTTGTGAAAGAGTGCAAAGTGTGCCAAAGACACAAGTATCAAACTCTTGCTCTAGCCGGGCTACTTCAACCTCTTCCTATTCCCAATTCAGTTTGGGAAGGTATCTCGATGGATTTTATAACAGGTATGCCCAAAAGCCAAGGATTTGAGGTCATTATGGTAGTTGTGGACAAATTATCAAAGTATGCCCACTTTATCCCTCTCAAACATCCGTTTACCGCCAAGGTTGTGGTTGATTGTTTTGTTAGGGAGGTGGTTAAACTCCATGGCATTCCAAAGTCAATTGTAAGTGATCGAGATCCAATTTTTGTTAGTAACTTTTGGAGGGAGATTTGGAGGATGCAAGGAATGGTTCTTCGCATGAGTACTTTTTATCATCCGGAAACGGATGGACAAACTGAGGCGGTCAATAGGTGTCTTGAAACCTATCTCCGGTGTTTTGCATCTGAGCAACCTAAACAGTGGCCTAATTGGCTATCTTGGGTCGAATTTTGGTATAACACCTCTTTTCACTCTGCAACCGCCACAACTCCCTTCGAGGTGGTGTAGGGTCGACCTCCACCTAAGGTTCCTCACTTTCTCATTGGGGAGTCCCTCACTGATACTGTAAATGGTGTATTGATTGACAGGGATGAAGCTTTGAGACAGCTCAAATTCCATCTTGTTCGAGCCCAACAAGTTATGAAATCTACAGCTGATGTTAAACGAAGGGACGTTCAATTGGAGGTAGGAGATTGGGTCTATGCCAAGCTTAGACCCCATAGGCAAACATCCATGGCTAGGCGAATTTGTCCTAAACTTTCAGCTCGGTTTTATGGCCCTTTTCAAGTGCTAGCTAAGGTTGGGGCTGTGGCATACAAGCTGGCTCTTCCGGATACCTCAAGAGTTCACCCAGTGTTCCACATTTCACAGCTTAAAAAGATGATTGGGAACCATGTGCCCGAACCCACTCTTCCTTCAGGCTTAGAGGTTGACTCCACTGAACCTTTAGCACCTGAAGCCATCCTTGCCGAGCGCACTGTTCAGAAAAACCAGGAGCAAATGGTTGAATGGCTTGTGCTATGGAAGGGTAGACCTATTGAAGAAGCCTCGTGGACAGCAGCTGTCCAAATACAACAGCAGTTCCCTTCCTTCTGCCTTGAGGACAAGGCAGATTATGTAGGGGGTGGAATTGATAGCAATATGGATCCTAAACCCATATTGACATATTCTAGGAGAAAGAGGGAGAAGGGACCAAACATGGGCCACAAACCCATGTTGACATACTCTAGGAAATTCACTAAGGCAAGGAGGAATGAGTTAGCAAACGGTTAGAGAAGAGTTAGTTAGAAGAGAGAGAGGGGACTATGTAAGGGAGGGGGTAGTACAGAGGAGGGATCTTTTGCTCTTGTACTGACTCAGCAGATAGCTTGAGGGGCCATTGTTGGCTGATAGCTTAGTGCTTGTAGAACTTCCTGCGAGGCTATAGCTAAGTGTCAATAAAATCACTACATTCTCATCCATTTGCTTATCAGAATCAAGGATCATCGATACATAATCAGCATAGTGGAATTTCGTGTGTTCAATGGAAGCAACATTCGAAGCTGGATTTACAAGGCTGAGCAATTTTTCCCCATACATAAAACACCTCCAGAACTCAGAAGTGAAAGTAGCAACTACTTATCTGGAGGGAATCACCCTGGAATGGCACATGCTGTACTTGGAGCATCGATTGATCATAGAAGATCCTAGTTGGGGCAACTACATTGTAGCATTAATTCAATGATTTGGAGAGAAGGCTTTTAAGGATCCTCTTGGAGATTTCAAAGAGCTGAGGCAGATCAATTCAACGAAAGAGTATTATGCCCTCTTTGATAGGTATTCCAATAACCTCAAATTCCTAAATCTTATTTGATAGGGTTTTTCCTTAAAGGATTGAGGCCTGAGACAGAACTTCCTGTGGAATTATTGAATCCAAAATCAATCCAGCAAGCTTACGTTCTTGCTAAGAAAAGTAAGCTACAGCTGCTATATGTTATTCTTCTCCAAACCAAAATCATCTAAACAACTCATACCATCACCTTCCACAGCTATTATTCCTTTTATTCCCACTGCCACTCACTTAGCAAGTATCCCTACCAAAACTAATTCCCACTAGGTTATTGCCTGCCCAACTAATGCATCTACACAAACCCATATAAAAGCAACATAGACAGCCAAGTAGCAGAGAATTTGAGGATAAAAGGGAAAAGGGAATTTGCCTCTAGTGTGATGAGAAGTTCTTCCCTGGCCACAAATGTAAAAAAAAAAAAGGTAAAATTTGTTTGTTGTAGATGACAAGGGAAAAGAAAGTCAGGAGGAAAATGGAGAGAGCTCCATGGGTCAACAGGAACCTAAATCCACAGACCAACCAAAGATTTCTTTACAGGCAATGACATGAGTCGCAACTGCTGATTTTAGGCATACGAGAGTTATAGGCTTGCATAGAGGAAAACCCATTCACATCCTCATAGACAATGGAAATATCCACAAATTTGTGGACTTACCATTAATGCAGAAAGGCAACTATGAGCTGCAGGATATCCAAGATAATAGGATGACAGTGGGAGGTGGCTCTCATCTATCATGTTCTAAATTGTGCGAAGGATTCAAGTGGAATCTCCAAGGAATTGAGTTTGCTACAGATGTTCTAGTATTACCTAGGGGCTGAAGTGGTTGTCTATCTTAGATGAGGTGCTTTGTAGTTTTGATAGAAAAACCATGTTATCTTCAAATGGACAGTGTGTTATTGACTGGAGGTTCTATAGGAAATTCAAAACTGTTCATCAGCAAGAAGTTTGAGAAGTTGCTTACCAAACCCTAGGTTACAAGCCAAGTTTGTATCCTGCAACTACCTTATTTGTATCCTGCAACTACATTATCCAATGGAGCTGATGCAAGTAATTATTGGTAATCTAATTTGGGATTTTAGGGATTCGGTTTAGTAAAGAAAGAACAGAGTAGAGAGAAGAAGAAATTGAACAAGAGAGAGAAGTCTAATTATTGAGAGAGATACAATTACAGTTGATTTGTTCCCCTCTTCCTTCCAACCAACAGCTATATCAACGATGAACACAACCGTTATCTTTTTTTTTTAAATTGAAAAAATGACGTTTTTTACCTTCCCTTCGGGCTAAGCAATCTTGCCCTTTGACCTGGCCCGTAGCCCGGCCAACCCGGGGCAAAGTCGGGCTGGATTGGGTCGGGCTGTCATCCCTAACTGTAGATCATGCAATTCCACTTGCAAAGTGCTAAAAAAAGAGTGCAAGTGCAGGCTAACAAGGGTGATAGAGAATATCAAACTGGAGAACTTGTCTTTTTCAAATTGTGCAGCTTGGGATTGAGCTTCCTTGGTAGAAACTCTCTCTGTCAGTATTACCACTGCACTCAGTCAGTGACTCGCCCTGTAGCAAAGTCTCAATAGCAAGGAGGACTAATCAGAAGATGTCACCACTGTTCTATGATCCTTTTAAAGTGGTCGACATAATTGACAAGGTGGCCTACAGGTCAGAATTTCTACAAGGAACTCTCATCCATGATGTCTTCCATGTTTCTCAGTTGAAGAAGCATGTTCCTTCAATGGTCGCCTCTTCGCCAATGCTTCTGTTGAACTGCACTTTGAGGAAAGGATTCCAATTGTATATCAAAAAGGAGGTTAGTAAGGCCTGCTACTCAAGTTCTGGTTCATTGGACTGGATCTTCTTCAAAAGAAGCCACTTGGAAGCTTCTCTATGAACTGCAATAGTGATACCAATCTCTTAACCTTGCAGACAAGGTTTTCTAAAGGACAGGATATTGTTACTTCTTTATTCAGGTTGAATCATTGACTTTTTGTTTAGTCAACTTTAGTAATGCTACGTTGTTTGGGCATTTGGAATAACGAATTGAAGTAAAGGCAATAGCCTAGCAGTTAAAGGAATCTTTTATCATTAATTGTTGTAACTACTATATATGCTGGCGAAATAACAAGCTGAACAGAACAACAATAAAATTCTCTTTCAGTTTCTTCTGGTTTCTTCTTATCTTTTCTTCTCTAATCTTTCAAGTTTTAAATTTATTCATTTTACCCCTAACAATTTTGCATTTCACCTAACTTGTCTTCAAGAAAATAGTATTCATTTCATTGGAATGCAAAATGAATTCATCACATGGTAGAAACAACCAAGTACACTTGCACTGTGAAGAGGGTTATGGAGTAAACTAAGTAAACTACAAGTGCCAATATATGACAAAACAAATTGTCATGTCAAGAAAATTTATATCAATGCTTAAGTTATGCTATCTAACAATTTATTCATTGTAGAAGAAGGCCTTTCTATCAACAAAGAGATGTCAACACGAGCAAGCATCCTAATTATCAATAAACAAGGTACCACAGGTAGGACTAGAAGTGCAAGGGATACCTTTTGTAATAATTCAATAGCAATTATATGGTGGAAGAATATATCTACAGTCAACAGAGAACACATTATTAAACTTCCTAGTCAAGTAACTGTCTTTCCAACTCACCTTCTTCTCAAGAAGTTTATCAAGTTCTTCCTTAAGCTTTAAATAGCACTCTGCCAAACTAGGATCCATGAAGAAATCAATGTATCCTCCCAGCATCTTCAAATGCCCAGCCTAGAAAAATGTGAACCACTGGCTTAGAAAACCAATATTGTACATTTAGAAGGAAAATATTTCAAACATAAAATAAATTACCTGTAACCCACAACTAATAGCACCACCGAGAAGGATCAGTATGGAATCAGATACACCAGTGGAGTCACGTATAAAAACGGTATTAACTTTTACTTTTTCACCAAAGACTAGCCATGGATAAGGAATTGTCTGATAGCGTGCGTTCACAGAATTCTGGAGCAGAAGTATCACATAAAGGTTTATACAAAACATTCACAAAGTATCATATTAAAGCCAGCAGCATGAATAAAAGTGCCGTACCAAGTTTATGTCATTATAACTTGATCATGATTCATGTAATTGTTCTATACAACTTAACATAAAACTATCAGTAGCAAGATAAAGAAATACTAAATCTGCTAAAGTTGGCTTCAATATCTCAGTTGAAGGTATAAATATACGAAATTGGAAAAGAGTACAACATAGCTAACAGTACGCAATCAATCTGAAAAATCTGAACACTCTCTGATTGAGAAACAAACAAGTTAACCCAGAGAAGCATTACTCAAACACAAGAATTTATGGAAAGGAACATAAAATCAAGATAGAAATCAAAGATGCCAAGTAAAAGACAATATAAATCCCTTAACCTTGTATTAGCAGAAAATACCAAAGAATCCTTCCTAACCAAGCTGTCAAAAATTCAGTAAGAAAGATACTAGTACGATTTTAGTCCAAACATTAAAATTTTCCATGAGTATCAATGTTGATGACGACATCAATTTCAATACCATCCATTATGAGTGTGATATGTAACGATAGTTCTAAAATTAAAACAAATGCAAACATAAACCAATAGTAATACCAGAATTGAATTTCTGTAGCCTTTACAAAAAATATTTTCAAAGATGAATGATATCTATGATGTTAAATTTATGTCAGTCATGTTTGAAAAACTTAATCAAGTTCAGCAACTTCAGTTCGCACTCACCGCATACAATAGAACTTGGCCATCATCCATTGTCTTAAAAGACATTGATGTTTCTCTGTGCTGCACATATAAAAGAAAGGAGTAGAATGTCAACTGGTTACTTTTGGTATCAATCAACAGAAATACAAATTCAAATGGAGATACTTAACCACTACTGAGGCAATTCCAGGATAAAGTCCTGAGCATATGATTGCACGAACTAATGACTGGTTATGACTTAATCTGTTGTTGGATCCTGCATCTGCATCTACTATGCCAGCATCTCTCAAAATGTAGCTAAACTGTTTCCTAAGAGAGTGGATGGCTTGCAAAGTTTGAGCAGACAAGAAATTCCGCCAACAATACTCATATGCTGATCCTTCTCTTTCTGCATCTTTCCATCCCTCGTAAGCCCGAACAAGAGCCATATGATCACTGTAGTCTTTTGCAGAAAACCTAGACTTTGCAGTACCAGCTAACTGAACCGTGAATGAAAGCATTAGCCAATAATCTAACCTAACAACCATGCTAAGCTTCATCAAAACTGATGTCACATCATTTGACTCCAAAGTACAAACAATGGCATGGTCAATTAGTAAAAAATGGGGTACGAGTATAAAGCTGGTCAAAGAGTTTCTGTGTCAGACAAAAAAGAAATTCAACATCATGAAAATGTTTTTCTGCACTAGAACAGTTATTTCTTTCCCAAGACAATTTATGAAAACTAATGTGAAATAATTGTGTTTTGTTAACTGATTGAAGCCAAAATGGATTCATTAGGTTGTTTCAAGGACAAAACTAACATATAATAAAGAGTAACCAAAGAAGTAGAAAAGAAATTTCTACCATTCTGTTAATAGCTACAAAAAGCAGTGAACACCTTCAGAGCATAGCAACTCAAGTTTCTCAATGTGTTTTTAGTTTAAAAGAAAGAAGCATTTCATAAATCAAGACAATCTTATGGTCAATGGGAATCAACCTTCTTTCACATGGTACAAGCCTGATAAAGCAATACCCTTCCCATATTGATTAATGGAGAAAGATTACCTTAATTGGATTTACTGTCAACATTACTAACTATTTGTCAAAACTAATAGCTAATAACTGTGCACAAATACAAGTAACAGGAAGCCCTTGAGATTATGAAATCCCCCATCTTTGTGGATGAGGATAAAGAAAAAAAAGAAGAAAGAGAGAAGTCTGATCTTAGTATCATTGAGGATGTCATCAAAGCCAACCAAGCAAGGACAATTTTCACAATCCTTCAAGAGTATTACTATTCCCTTGAATTAACACCTAAGCTTATCCTCTTCTCTCCCTATTTCTCAAAGTAAATAGGATGGGGAGGCAGGATACTTGTATGGTTAGACGTGACTGCAGGTGCTACAAGTACTGCGTGATATTTAAAATCCCATTAATGAATAATACTTGGGACCTTTATACATTAATGCATGAAATGATACTATGAATACAACATCTACAATTTCATATACATGTCAATCAAGAAAGAGTAGAATGAGAAAGGAAACACAGAATGCATCATACTTACATCTTTTTTGTCCTGGGGCAGAAGGAACGGATCTCTGCTACTAAGCCCTGAAACTACTGTCAATATAGGATCAAAACAGTGAAATAGAGCACCCATAATCAGCATTTTGCCCAGCTTTGGATCTACTGGTAGCATCGACAAATACTTCCCTAATTAACAATTGAACAAATAAGTACAGGAACAAGTTAGTAACCCAAAGTACAAAAATGTAAATTTCTATGTTCAAATCTTCAGAAGTACATTTACTACAAGAATTGACAAACTTACCAAGATTTGTAAGGTTCTCACTCTCATCTAATGCCCCAATCATTTTCAAAAATTCGATTGCATTTTGAACCTGACATCCATTTACAATGGTTTTGCGTCATGTCAAGTTTTATTTTTTCGTTGACCAAATATGAAAACAAGTTTCTTATATTATTTAGTTCCCAAAGTTACCAAAAGACAATATTCTCAAAATTCATAAGATTTCAGAGTTGAATATCACAAATTCCAGCCAATTTGGCTTTCTTGAACAATTTTTTTAATAATTGAAGATCTTCATGCAAAAAACAAACAGCCTGAGAAAATCAAGAAACGGAAGGAAAGACTGCAAGATATGTATATATGGTGCAATATAATGTTGACTATCTTAAATTTGCAGCTGCAAATCATGAATGAGCTAATACAACAATGAACCCTGAGTAATTATCCTCATTTCCTAGTATAAATTCTGGTCATGTACACCTGTTTGCAGTTCAGCGAGACCTGTTGCAAGGATGAGTTAACTGTCCACAATTGCACGATTAACATTAGATAACAGCTACTGTAATGATAGGATCAGTCACTTGAAGGTGTACCCATATGTAGTCCATGAAATCAAAGAGGCTTCTTGATATTAGTATTGAAAAGGAAGCACTCTATTATTCTCTAGGCTAGCGGAATGCAGATTCTGTAAGTGTTAGATATGCATGCCGTCCTCTCCTTGCTACGTAACAGGTTAAGTATCAATATCAACACAATAATTAAGGTCATGTTTGATTAGGAAGTTATTAATGAAATGTAATGGAATGGAATATTATTCTATCGTTTGGGAGAAGGTTTATAAGGGAATGAAATGAAATAGAATAGAAGGAGAGGGTTTTACATTACATCTCATTCCATTATAGATAGTAAAAATAAGTTACCTCCGATTTGATAGTTTTAGAATGGAATGTAAAATGATAAACAACATTTCACTATATTACATTATGAACCCTTCTTCCAAACAACATTTTACTATATTACATTATAAAATCTTTCATCCCTCCCAAACAACAATTTTCTAATATTACATCTATTTACATTCCATTCTATTATAAATCATTTCATTCCATTAAAAACCTTATGTAGAACCAAACATAACCTAAGGGTGACTAAATGATCAGAAACAAAGATATTCATACAATCAAATGGTTCTGCTTGCACAGAATAGTAAGGCAGTCAGCATTTTCAGGGAGCTAAAATTGATCACTGGATGATGGAAGAAACAGAATGTACATTAAACATTCCCATTCTGTCCATACTCAATGGTGCTAGTAGAAGTTATGAGCCACCATTCTACTCCCTGTACTTGTGTCATTATTGTTCGCCCCTAAACACACTACTTTCGCATGTTCAAGTGCATCACCCCACAAAAGAAAAACGGTAGCAGAACATAAGAACTTGCAGAAGAGGAATGCGAGAAAGAGAAAAGACAAAGTGGAAGAAAGGAAAAAGGTAATAAGTGATTGATGCATTTCAAATGAAAATGCATCCAACATCAATGATATTTTGGATTCAAGAAAATGAAGTCAATTACTTACAGCCAATGGCTCTGGTGGCTGAAGTGCAGCTGACAAGAATTCACCTATACTTCCAACCTCTAAACTTTTTATTTGCAAGCACAGAGAGTTTAATGGAGTTCTCAGAAGTTCAGGGAGTTGATATTCAGCAAAAGCTTCATAAACACATTTTGGATACAAGTGATAGCATTCTCCTGGTTGCACACGGCCAGCTCTGCCTCTTCTCTACAGCAAGTATAACCAAAGAGGAAGTACAGTGGACATTAAGGAATTTTAAAAATAAAATGATGATAAAAAGCGAAAGGGAGGTTCAAAAGTTAGCTAAACGATAGATATTTCATAATATATAATTCCAGTTTACAGAACAATATTTCAGTCGATAAGCATGAAGGTTCTTGCACACGCAAGAAAGAAATAGCCAAACAAACTGAATAAATGGATATATTTCATGACCTGAGAAATGCTATAAGTGACAGTATGTTTTCCATTTTCTATTTGGGGAGTAAGAAAGAGATAAAAAGTTTGGATTAGATGTTGGACTCATGAATTTGACTACAAAAGGAAGGCACTTACTTGGCGAGCTGATGCTTGCGAAATCCAAGAAGGTAGCAGGCAAGGTGTATTATTTAAAGCGTCATATGTCGTCTCTTTTGCTTTTCCACAATCAATCACAAATACAATATCATTGATAGTAATGCTTGCCTCTGCCATATTTGTAGCAAGAACTATCTTGCGTATATTAGGATGAGGCTTCTCAAATATGAGTTTCTGCGGAAAAAGCAGAAGGTATTGAACACTGTGGGATGAAAGCTTAACCAGAATGAAGCACAAAGCGTGCTGATAAACATTTGCGGAGTGGTTTGGAATGCAGGAGGTAACAACCAGTCATAACCAAAATATAAACCATACATCACACAGAAGGTAGGGTAAATAAAAGCTTCAAGGACGTATGTGTCTGCAAACTCCAAGTATTACAAAGAGAACCAAATAAAATTTAGCATCAATAACCAAAGAGGCAACAGGTAGAGGGGTTGGGATGGGGTTTGGGGAGAGAAGCATATTAATTTTATCATATTCCCCACCATCAAACAAACCCATAGAATTCTATTTTCTTATCAGTTCCCAAACATTCCAAACTTGACATCCAAAAGAGAAACATGGGCTCTGTGTTAACACAGTTGACTTAAGCCCACAGCAACACAACATCTGGAAAATACAAACAACAAGCCCATTCCCACTCTACCAGACTAGCATCGTGTAAGCCCAGATCAGAAACTAAGTAAGCAGCCTCCTGATACCAAAATCAAAACAAACAAAAAATCCAAAAACTTACTCCCATCCTATCATACAACAACTGAAACTAATAACTACAAGGAAATCTTTAAGCAGTCCAACAAATGTTTCAAATCACAAGGAGACTTGGCAAAAACCAATAACAGATAAGTAATATACAGGATGCAATAGTAATATTTTGGGAAATCATCACTGAAATAATCCCTGTTCACAAGATTTCATGTAAAAGCAACCTTACCTGTTCAGATGTAGCCATTGAACCATGACAAGTTAGAAGTAGAACCCTGTTGGGGTCTCCTAGGAGAGGATGAGCTTTGAGTTGATCTCTCAAACAGCTAATATCCTCCCAGCCAGTCATGAATACTAAGACAGCACCAGATCGCTCCTTCCGACATATATGGCATAGTACTGCCTCAATAAGATTGAATCCCATGCAATCAGGAATCCAGCATGCTAGAGATTCACGTGTCCTGGCGCTATAATTTTCAAAACTTGACTTGTTAAGAGCATCCTAATAGGAAGAAAATCACCAGAATCTACTCAGAGCTTCAGAGTGAATGCTGAATAACACAGCCAATAAGGAAATAATCCATACAGAAATAAGGACAAGTCATGTTCTTTTCAATGGGATCAGAAAGGACAAATTTGGGAGAAAATAGTGTGTTTTACAACAAAGATTTACCAATAACCACAACCACCCATAGAGTGACATAACAGGATCATTGCAAAAGAATGGAAAAAGGAAATCATACTTCCACAAAGTATTTGAACATATGCAGTGGACTATCACAAATCACGAAGCAGTAAACATCAAACTTGTGCTCTACGTGCTCCAAAAGTCATAATTCAAAGGAAGTTGTAGATTTAGTTCTGTACCTCAACAAGAGTGGTGATCTGATTTTTCTTTTTCCGTGGTGCAAGTTGCTTCTGCGTCTTCCACATCTTGTCTTGGCCATAGTCATCAATTTGATTGAAAGAACTCAATTTGTAACCAGTTATTTCCAATACATCTTCCAAAAAATGTTCCCTCACTGGGTATGTGAAGCCCTGAATAACATACAGATGTGTTAAGTACAGCATTTTTCCACATAAAGCAACTCTAAAGGAAAGCTTGGAAGAGCTAAAAGAACATGAAATGTAATATTTATATCTCCTGCCCATTTAAAGGCATTAAATAAAGGTGCAAAAGCAAATCCACTATTCAGCTTACAGGAATATGAATTTTTGGTGCTCCTCCAAAATAATTAGAAAAAAGTTCTGCATTCAAAGTAGCACTCATTAAGATCAATCTCAAGTCCCGGCGACGTGTAAGCAGATCCTTTAGCACAATCAATAGGAAGTCTGTCATATATAAGAGTACAATGAATTTAGTTCAATAAGAATTCTATCATAAATAAGAGTGTGACAAATTTAGCTAGACAACTCCTAGTAGAAGTCCTGGAAAATTGAGATTTTAAGGAAGATTACCTTCATTCATTCCTCGTTCATGAATTTCATCAACAAAAACATGGGTTATACCATCCAAGTTGCGGTCACTAAGCAACCTTCTAAGTAATATTCCACTGGTGCAGAAGAGCAAATGAGTGTTTTTTCCTTTTACACCCTCTAATCTAACTTTATAGCCAACCTAAGAAGATTTCAGCTGTAGTAAGCCATTGAGAAAGAAAATTCTTTCCAACCCAAATTATGAATGCTTAACAGATAAACTATGTGTGCATACATTAGTTTCTGGAGGGAAAAGATACTCACAGATTCACCAAGAGGCTCTCCTTTCTCTGCTGACACCCTATCAGCAACTGACATAGCAGATATTCTTCGGGGCTGTGTGCAAATTATGCTACAGAATGCTCCACGCCCAGATTCTATTTCTGACTCCAATATGTATTGAGGAAGTTGAGTGGTTTTCCCGCATCCAGTCTCACCTGATATCACTATGACCTACAAACAACACCGAGGAGGTTAGATAGCTGCCTATTCATACAAATCAGAAGGTTTTGAGGGACACATTCTATCACGTACACTGTGATCTTCATTTGAGAACATGTATAACAAATACGTATGCATATTCTCTTCCCTCCTCTCTTCTCCTCTCTAAGTCCAGTACTACACTCTGGTCTAACTTTTAGCTCTTAATTGCTGAAAAATAATAGGAGAGAAAGATTTACCCAATATTCCACCATCAAATTTTAAACTAAAAACCTTAATGATTTCGCAAGTTCCAAGCTGTATCCACTGCCAGATAGCACATGGATAATCCAATGTGTGTCTATCACTCAAATGAATACAGCAGTTGAACGAACATGTGACCAAAAAAAAAAAAAAGTGCATTGAATGCTAAAACTCATAATTGTCATGCATGGCCATGAAGCCAGGAAGTGAACAAGAAAAGAGCATTTGTCAAATTCACCTAAAATCTGAGAAAAATCTTTTTATATAAGAGAGCACTAAAATTGAAGCAGCCCAACCTGGTTTCTTGCAATTGCTTGAAGCAGCCTTTCCTTTTCCTTGAATGCTGGTAGAGATTGTCGAAAGCCCATCATCTTCCTGCCTTCAGGTGATTCCTGCAAATTAGAGATGATAACACATTTAGATAGAAAGATTAGTGATGATTTTATGTTTCTGCATTCACGTTACAAGTTTTTTTTTTTTTGTCTGCCTCAAAGATATTATCTGACGGGAGATCAAACAACCAGTACGCGGAATGAAAAGAAGGCTCAAAACAATCATCTTAAACAAGGCTCCCGCAACAGAACCAACGCAAACTCCAAAAGAAATCCAAGCATGACTAAAAGAGAAAGGTCCCTAAACTGAACCTGGAAGGGCCCTGGCATACTGACTTTCCTAGGATGCCTTGGCAATTATGTTTCCCAACCATTTATTGGCATGACCAGTATTTTGAAAAGACAATAGTCAAGTTATTTGAAACTAAGACTTTAAATTTCATGTCTCTTGATAAATTAAGCAAAAAAATCAACAACACCTGCCAGGATCTCTGTGCGTTACGCATTTGCAAACTCCTTCTCTGAAGAACTTTTTCCATAACAGAACCATCAAGAAAATAGTCTGGGTTCTCATCCACACTGGCGTCTTCAACCACAGCAGTAGACTTAGCATCATTTGAGCTATGACAATCTCTACCAGAATTTAACTGTACCCTATCAAGATACTCTTGAAGCAAACCCTCCACCCTCCTTTGCAAACTTAACGGTATAACCACCTGCGACAATTCAATTAAATTTAGAATCACCCCAGCAACACCATTCCTACAATAAAACTACCAACATGGAAATGAATATAAATTATACCTCCCTTTGCGGCCGCTTGTCATCCAAGTCTGGTCTATAATTAGGAAGTGGAATCTTGCTCGCAACTACCACTTTTCCATACAATTCACTAAGCCACAACAATGTATAAAATAAAAAAAGGAAACAGAAATGGGATCACTTGGAAAAAAAAAAGAAAAGACAAAATCTCAATTCAAAATTTACCTATAAAGTCCCATCCTTTTTGCAAGATTGGATATCTGTTCATAGTCCCTCCTGTCTCTTCTATCTCTAGACAAAATCTCCTGGTCAGTCTCATTTCGCAGCAACATGCTTAGCTTCCATTTCCATTCATCAATATTAGCCACCGAAGAAGATGCCTAACACACATCATTATCCACACAATTCTTGTCTTAATACCCAAAAAAAAAAACACCTACTAATCACATTACAAAGGCGAGTGAGTTAAGCAAAAACCTTATGGCTCTCGAAGTCGACCTCATACTCATCATCCGAGAACTGCTCCACCGCGTATCCGGAAAAACGACGCCGACCAACAACTAAAGGATTGACGGTAGGCATTGGACGAGCTGAGAGTTTGAAGAGTAAAGTGAACAAAGCGTTGCTTCTAGAGATTGAACTGGCACAACCCCGAATGAAACCTCTAATCTTCAAATTTTGCATTCTATAGGCCAAAACCTCCAAACACCTGCGTTCAGTTAATCCGTTAATAAAAGTCTAAAGCTCTGCAATTTGTAAAGAGCAGACGTCCATTTTCCGAACGCCATGCGATTCAACGGCGTCGTAATCAAGCCTTGAAAACCTTCAGCTACACTTCTCTGCTTTTGCTGACTGACGTCGCTCGGAATTATCCACAATGAACCTCCGACGAGTGTTTTATATTAAACAGCAGTAGTGCTTCGGGGGACACCGATCGTAACGCGGCCACTTCACTTGATTTTATTTTATTTTTATTGTAATTTTGAATTTATTTTTATCCAAATTTTATTTCATTATTAATAATTACAAATATATTATTAATAATAAAATAAATTATTAATATTAGAAATAAAATTTGAAAAATAAAATATTTTGTAAATTAATTAAATGAATTATTTTATATTAATTTCTTACATAATATTTGTTAATAAATATTTTATTATATTTTTGTTATAATAAATAATTATGTTTGTAAAATAAAATTTTATTTATTAACATATTATTTATAATAATAGCAAAATTTACAAAAATTTTATGTTTAAACAATATATTTAATTAATAGTAAATACAATTATTAAAAAAAACAACTTCTTTAAGGGTTGCTTACTTCTCTTTTTTATTTTTTGTGAATTTAAAAAAGAAACATATTATTAAAATACGTTTATTTAATTATTTTTTATTTTAAGTTTATAAAAAAAAACAAGATTTTGTTTCTATATTTTTTTGTCGTGATCTTTGGAAAAGAAAGAAATATAAACTATTAAAACATGTTTGTTTTGTTCTTACTTCTTGCTGTGATTTTTTGTTTTTAAAAATTAAAAAATCATTACAAAATTTGTATTTTTTACGTTGTGGCAATGGATTTCTAAAATCAAAATAACGTTTTCTCATTTATAATTTTGTCATTCCTCTTCACCGTTAGCGACTCGCTTTCCATTTGGTTTGCTTCTCCTGTTCTCTTTTCTCTGCAATCGGTTGCTAAAGATCAATTAGGCAAGGGTCTTTATGTATAATAAAATGAATACAAGAATCGTTTCTACGAAAACAATAAATACTAAAAATAATTGTCATTATATTATATAATCTAACAAATTGAACGATTAATTATAAAAGAAGTGATTAACTAAACTAAAATCATTGGTCTAAAATAACAAACCTAAGCAATAAACAAGAAAGAAATAATCAATAAATAAATAAGATTCATATATAGAATTGTGAGTAATTAATATGATTAGACCAAAATAAAGTAGACATTATTGCATACTTTTTATCCGATCAAAACATTGTATGATGAAATGATTGGACTATACAAGAAAAATCATGTACGGTAAGATTAGTTAAAATTATGTTGAAATTCATAAATGTAAATAGTCATAATGCATTACTAGATATCAATCTTGATCTACAGATATAAATTGTTTAATTAGAGAATTAAAATTCTAATTATAAATGTGATTTAACGTTGTAATTTATATCAATTGCCAACATATTTGAGAACCTAATGGGTCATACACAAAGAATAGGTTAAAAAGAAAATATGTATTTTAATCAAGTTAGACTTGATTGTATAGTTTGAGTAACTTTATGATTAAATATGAGATATTTAATAAATAATGATCAATATAAGATATTGGATCTTATTTGAGTATTAAATTACTAATGTAAGGACTAATTAAGTAAGTTAAGAATGAATCAAATTAAGTCAACTAAATATAAAGGAAGAATACTAAACTCTGATTTAAATGAAAGACCTCATCTAATTGTAACTTTCATCGTAGGTCTAAAAAGAATATTTATGACAATTCAAACAGATAGTCTGAAATATATTAGGATAGTCATAATAAATCTAAAATTTCCTAAATTAATTAGTTCAAGTCTAACATCCAAATCAAAACTTACCATCAATTGACTGGATATGATAGCATTCTATATCAAATAAATGATAACAATATGCTTAGTGAAAAAGAATAAACCCTAAACTTAAATAATCTAGATAGTTGCAACTATTTCACATAGTTTTCTTGTTTATTATAAGTTAAATATGCAATTTCATAAATAACTTATTTGCTACTTGTATCGATCCTTCATGACAATTACAGGTCATTAAATTCGTAGATAGTTATAGAATAATCAACATTAAATTAATTTGTCAAATTAATCAATATTAATTATTCATAAAATATCAAAAATCAAAACAAGAAATAATTAAACTAAAACATGAATAAAAGATTAGAACAAAACCTCACAAGGTTACAACTAGAGTTTTTAAATCCCCTTAAATCATAATAATTGAGTTTAGCCATCATAATAATTGAGTTTAGCCACACATGGCTAAAGTTGCAACGCCAAAAATAGAAGAAAGAAAAATATTAAGAGACAAGTAAGAAGAGAACGGTTGATTGATTCATGAGAATTAGAAAACATCCCTTTTATATTGTTTCCTACTTTAAAGCTAATCTTATTCTATCTTGCAAAGATGCCTATCTAAAATAAATCTCAATCCCATTATGATAGGGATAAAAAGAAGTTTTCTACTTAAACTTCATCTCTTTAAGTAAATCAAGCATTTGGCTTTATCTCCCTTTATCCACTACAATAATCCTTTCACTTTATCCAAAGTTCGTGATTATCATCAATAGTGTCTCAATTTAATGCAATCTCTACTTTTCATTTTTGAAAATAAAACAAACATTAATTTTCTTATTTAAGCACCAAAATAAATATAAAACAGAAGAGATAATTCTAATTAATTTAACTAGATAACATCTTATCAACCACTTCCATTCTTCCTAAGGGCCTACTCTTCAAGCAAACCTTTAAAGACTTTGCCAAAACCTCCCTCTCCAAGCACAATATTAGATTTAAAATTCTTGGTGGTGGACTTTAGTTCTACAAATAAGAATATTTTCAAGTTTGATATAGGCAAAATCTGCCTACTTGGATAGACATCAACATTGCATCCACCCAAAAATTGGTCGTTAAATAAAAAGATGCTAGCATTTGAAAACATGATGTTGCTAGTCTCAAAAAGAAGTTGAATTGTTGCCTTTGAAAAAGCTATATTATTACTGGTGTAAGATATCCTTATTGCCATGATAGGACTTAAGTTAAATATATACAGACACAATGGAACCATTACAAGAATAAAGTTACTAATTAGTGATAAATCAAAGCATTAAGTAAAATAAAAATATCATAAACGATATTACCAAGAGTTGAGTATGACAGTTAGTATATAATTAATTAAACAAATATCATAAAAAGGATCGGACTGTCCAAGTAGCATAACATAATGTCAGTTTATAATTAAATCTACTTAACCTTACTATATAGTTGTGTATGATGTTCTGTTTAATTAGAATGGAAGGAAGTAAGATGGTCCTCTTGTTATTTATGGAATTTCTTTGTCATTTCTTTAAATTATTAAAAATAAAACATCTGGCAGTCATGTGACAAAATCATTAATCTGCTTCAAGTTTATTAACAGAGAACTTAACATTAAACTATCTAAAAAAATTAAAAGTTAGAGTATTTTAGTGTTACTTTTTAAAGTTCAGAATAGTATTACAAAATTAAATAAAGTTATATTACAATTAACCTTTAAAATATTAAGTATGTTTTGAAAATGTGAGTGTTACCTTTCATTATTTAAGTATAAAATTAGGGTTATGTTTATTATAAAACTTGTTGAGCGACTCAAGTCTCCTTTAATCTGAATATGTTTTATTTTAAGTTAATAGGTCCTATATAACCATGGTTTAGAATACCGTACTGTACCAGCTGGTACGTACCATTCCAGCCGGAAACCGGTACCGGTACGGATATAAGTGGTACCGGTGAAAAATACTGGTCAATACTGGCCAATTTCGGCGGTACCAACCGGTATTCAAAATACTAGTTAAATACTGGTCGGTACCGAAAATTTTAAAAAGTCCCTTACCGGCCAGTACCGAAAATTTTAAAAAATTGGGGGACTTTTTTACAAAATTTTCAAAATTTCCCTCCCTCCCTTCTACCTCTCCT
>JANVCL010000005.1:11538755-11552165 GCA_026546855.1 Erythroxylum incrassatum
TTTATGTAATTTTTGAAAGAGAACCAAACAGAGTTTCGGGTAATTCAGGCTTTACCCAAACAAAATTTCTGGTAATTCAACCGGGTAAGTTCGGGTAATGAAATTTCGGGTTCGGACTGGGTAAGATGAAAATTTTTTGGGTAATCCGGGCCGAGCTCGAACAGTAAAAATTGGACCCGAATTACCCAAATGCTCACCCCTAATTCTACCAAGTAATTAAATTCAGATTACGTAAACTGTCCGTTGATTCCTTTGCCAGCATCCAATGGTAGGCTTCACCGTCATACGGTGCAACAAAAATGTATAAAGTCCATGATGATGATTAAGATCCTAAAGACCTATTGGTCACATCACATGTAGTGTTCAATTCATATTTGCTATAATTTGATGCCAATCCAATCCTGTAGTCTTAAATCTTAGTGCGGGTGTTGTGTGCATCTCCCCTTGGAGAAGTGTAGAAATGGGCCTGACACTACACTGGTTGATTATTGAAGAGTAGGCCCATTGGTATGTATTTTTGAAAATTTTAATTAAAAATGTTAATTATTAGCTAAACCAATATTATATATATCAGCACTGATACCGAACTAAAGCAATTCTGTAATTATGATTAGTTCTGACTAATCCGTAGTTAAATAACTTTTACGGTCTAGGGATTTAAAGGAGAAATAAAAAGAAGTCTCCTGAAATTTGAATTCTGTTTCTAAATTTGTTTGGTTTGATAAAATATATTTAATAATATTTAATTAAATTATTTTATTTCATAAATTCTTAATTTAATGAGAAAATTAAGTCAAAGTTCGAGTCAAATTAATCCAAAAGGACAAGGGAAATAAAATCTAAAAATAAATTGAAAATTTCTATAAAATGGTTATCAGTGTTCATTATTTTCCTGCTGCCCAAACATCGGAAAGAAAAGGTAAGAAAAATTAAGCTAAAACCCAAAAGTCATTTGGACTTGATTGGTTCGCAGTCGAGAAGACAACGCGATCTCTCTCTTACTTTGTTTCCGCCATGAGTCTCTTTGGTCTGGGCAGGTCCTTCTTTGTTCTCTTCTTGCTTTCAGATCTCTGTTATTCTGATCAATTCGCTCTTTGCATCAGCAGTTATCATTTGCACTTGGGATGGATTTGAATTTTGATTATACTTCTTTTATTAGTGTGCCTTTGTGTTTTGTAAAACCTTTGATCTGATTTTGTTTAACTTGGCTAATTGAGCAAATTTATGCATACAAAAGTGAGTTGATCAGTCTTTTTAAGCATGCATGCTACTTTGGATTGCGTATGTATGCATATACATGTATAGATTCTGATGAGTCACTAACTTCCTCTAGCTAATTAGGAAAATAAAGAGAGGTAAAGTAGGGCTTGTATCTCAACACGTGCGTTCATATACATGTGCATATATATAGATAGATGAACACACTATCTAGATTTTAATGAGTCGCTAATTTCCTTACATTCAATTGCCAAAAAAGAATTTGGAAAGAAAAAGAAAAATTACATTGACTAGCCTAAAAGGATTTAGGGAAAAAGGTAAAGTATTAACTATGTGAGCGGGGGGCATGCATATTGCTTCATAATTTAATAGTTTCTGTGTCTGTCATGCATGCACGGTGAATTTTCCGTGTCCGTAGCTAGTATAGTTTATCAGCAAGGTGGCAGCATGAAAATGGTGTGAAATCTGTGAAGTCCCGGACATTTCTGAATAGCATGATTATTTTAGGCTTTTTCGGGTTTATGCTTGTTTCTTCTCCAGTTATATTGTATAGGTTTTTCTAAACTGACTTGTGGTAACATGGTGGTTATTAGATGTAATGAATGGTGTAGCATGTTGTCAAAAAGTTTGTACTATTACCTGCAAAATACTCGTGTAAATGACTTTACTTAAGATGGAAAATATTTGGATATCAGATAGCTAAAGTTGCTTAGTGGAGGCATAGCGTCTGTCCATATGGCAAGTATTGTGCCAGACTGCTAAAGTCTAAAAAACTGCATTTAACTCTCTAATTTGATTAAAAAAAGCTGTTCATATCTGCTTTAAACCCGAAGTTACAAAAGTCAAGTAATCTAGCAATTAGCAAGTATCCATAAAGCAATAGGTTTTTATTGCCAGAACCTATCAATTGGTGTTGCAAATCAAATATCCGTGTATATGCTGGTGGAAGCAGAGTCAATACGATGCATTTAAAACTGTACCGTTTCTGTTTGCATGATTATTGTTTGGTTTTCTGTTTGCCTGATTATTGTTTGGTTGTCATTGTAAGATTAATGATTTGACTTTAGCACTTGAGTAGATATTTGATCTTAAGTTTCATAGAATGCAGGCTTTCAGACTCCATCTTTCTTTCTCTTTCTCCCGCACACATTCTTCTTATGCATTGAACTTGGTTCATCCCTGTGTCTAGTTGTGTAGGGTCCATTTTTTATTCTTTAGATAATTTTTTTAATTGTGTATAAGGTTGGACAATGTTGTAGTTTATATATTTTTTTAGTACATACTCAATTTGTAATCCTGATATGTTTTCTTTGTCCAGAAATCAGAGGACATTCCGACCCAAAAAGAGTGCGCCATCGGGGAGTAAGGTCAGTTTTCATTCTTGAGTAACAAATTAAAAATCCAAGCTTTGGCAATCAAATGTTGTAATAAATTGCCCCATGCCTACTGAAGTTTTGAATGATATTGTCTTTTAATACGTTCCACGTTTGTGTCTGTTGTTGTTATCATTATTACTGTAAAAATGTCGATATGTGTCTTATGACTAGAGCATGCAGGTGCGGTGAAAGACAACATGAGTGCACTTTGATGGAATATCATGATTAATGGATTTTGTCTGTGTTTGTCCATTTGCACGGGTTCTGGAATTTTAGAATATAGTGATATATAAAGTATGTGTGTTTACCAATTAGTGTGAGTTAGGTGTTTTGGCAGGTAAATCTCGTATGCATTCTCGTGCATGTTAGATTTGAATTAAGACATGAACACAAAATCTGAAATGAATTAAATAGGCAATGCAGATGATGATTGACAATTAGTAATGTATGGTATTATAATGGTTTAGTGATATCAAAAGAATTACAGGGATTGGAGACTATAAAAAGTTGATGTAAAATCATAGTAAAGAAATTAAACGATTTGGTTTATATGGACTCTAGCTTACATAACTATATTTAGGGAAAATGCCAATTAATATCATGAGGAATTGGATAAGTGTAGCATTGTTTAGTTAACGACAGTTTGGGAAAAGAAGGTTTCTTTGTAGCACAAAGTGATAAACATTCTTTAGAGTTGTGGGGTCCATATGTATAATTTGTAAATATCATGAATGGGTTCTGACAAAACAGGTTAAACAATATGGTTTATTCTAATTGCTGCCATTACCATACAAGCATGTGATAAGCACATACATGGGGCAGAATGATGTCCCGTGCTTTCTATGATATTAATAGTGGATGGTGGAGAAACTGTTCTTATTGCCTTTGTGAATTTGTAATTTTCATGATGCAGGGGGCACAACTTAGAAAGCACATTGATGCGACCCTAGGCAGTGGAAACCTTAGGGAAGCAGTGAGACTTCCTCCGGGGGAGGATGTAAATGAGTGGCTTGCTGTCAACAGTAATTGCTTTCTCTCTTTCTCTCTCTCATTGAATGTGTGAGCAATTTTCTGTCATCACTTTTTTAAGTGTGTTTACCTACAAACTTATGTTTTTTTGTCGGCAGTCCACCATGTTTTAGTACTTTGATGCAAGATAATAAAGTCATCCAAGTCTTGTATTATCTAACTCAGCATATGTTTTTCTCTTTAGAAGTTGTATTTACTGCTAATCTCTTCCTAATTCAAACCAATGTCTTTATGGATTCCCCTATTTCAGCTGTGGATTTCTTCAACCAGGTGAATCTTCTGTATGGTACCTTGACAGAATTCTGCACACCTGAGAACTGTCCTACAATGACTGCAGGCCCCAAGTATGGCTAGAAGATAGACAAAATTTATAATTCTTTGTGGTTAGCTTGCATAATAGAGAGTTAAGTATAAAGGCCTTGTTGGTACCTAGTTCTTTTTGCCCGTTTAATTAACATATTCATAAATTGATTAGCTCCTTTAAGAAACTTGCAGTTTCTACAGCCAATTTGAATAGTAACACCAAAAACATCAAGTACTTTATAGGTTTGATATTTTCAAAAGTTTGTTTAACCAGTTCCAGGCTTGTATTAGTGGCCTAAAGATGTAGAAAGGTGTTATGAACCCACTACTCGCTTCTAGTATCAGTGTTGAGGGCAATTATATTCCTATAGTTCTCCATGTGTTTTAGCAAGTCTGAATAGCTGAAGACAAGCATTCTCAAACTTTTGTAACTTTCTAATTAACCAGAGAACATCATTATCCTTGCTATTTATTTTCCAGATACCAGTTTCAGGCAGGTTTGCCATTCAATTGAGTGAAGGAAGCAACTTTTAGGCATATGAATAATAAACTTGTGCCTTATAGTTTCAAAAACATTTAATATTTGGGTGTATTATCTCCTAATCTCAAGGTTGATATTTGGCTAACTTTGTTCTTTCATGTAGGACATCTATCACCCCTGTTGATTGATAATCTTGTTTATATGTTAAATGTGTAGAACAAAACATTATAATACAAAATCTTGCATTGCTTTGTTCTGCCAGCTAGTGCAGATGCACATTCATTCACTTTTATAGTTGATTAAAATGTGTTATCTGCAGGTTTGGTTATCTGCAAGTTTGATTATTTAATAGCTTGTGATCTGGTACTGTTGGAACTATGCAGGTATGAATATAGGTGGGCAGATGGTGTACAAATTAAGAAACCTATTGAGGTGTCTGCTCCAAAGTATGTTGAATATTTAATGGACTGGATTGAAGCTCAGCTTGATGATGAATCCATATTTCCCCAGAAACTTGGTAATTAGTCAACTAATATGTACCCTTTTGTACTTCTATCATCTACCTACTGCTTCTTGTTCACAACATGCACGTCCTCCTGTTGGAAAAGCTAATGAAAAGAAGGTAGCTACAATTTTATTATGCAAAGTGGCCCATTTTGGCCTTAGGTTGCCTTGTTGAATGTTTAAGATATATTATATTATTCCTTTTATATTTTGGACCAAGGATTATTATAAAAGAAATGAGAGAGGAAATTCGGAGGATTTTTGTTTATGACAACATGGAAAAGTTTGATGGTTATGATGAATAGTCTTTAGTCCATTGGTATAGATAATTACCTTTTGGTACATGTGTTTCAAGCCTATGGTCATAGTCAGATATCGTTCACTAATCATTAATCTATATATTAATTTGATTGAATCTTGCAGGTGCTCCATTTCCTCTTAATTTCAAGGATGTTGTGAAAACTATATTCAAACGGCTGTTCCGTGTATATGCCCATATTTATCACTCTCACTTTCAGAAGATTGTAAGCCTCAAAGAGGAAGCCCACTTGAACACCTGCTTCAAGCATTTTATACTGTTCACCTATGTAAGTTGTTTTCTGCAATCTCACTTGTTGATCATAAGCGACATACCTCATAGTTTTGTAAACTCAAAACGTTTACCATTCATGACTAATTCATACTGTTCCAGTGATTTGAGGTAGCTACATTAAGACTTCAGTTGCCTTCAAAGTGGCTGACATACTTATTTTTCCCTTAATTCAGGTTTCTTTTGTTTAAATTCACATATTTTGTTAGGACAGTCATGTGCCTTGTCATGGCTTCCAAGAATGTGTCCCATTTTGATTTTTCCTGCATGATTGCCTCGCCCTTAGAATCAGTCCATTTAGGCAACGATTGCCTATAAAGTTAACTATATTAGAGTTTATATGTGCTCTCCAGGTTTTGGGCTCGCACTAAACTTCTTGGATTGAACGACATAGTTGACAAGTTCTTAGTATTACTCCATCTTTCTAGCTATGCAGCAGTTTCTCATGGCCATAAGTGGCTCAATCTGCTTCTTTTAAATTTGAGCCCTGTTCACCCATTTCATTGCAAGAAATGCTTAGCCTTTGGTCTTATTACCTTCTAATTGATTATAGAGTTCATCATAGACAAAATTTCCCTTTGTAATAGTTTCTTATGGATTTATAAATCATCTCAAAGTGTTATGGTTAAAGCTTCTACTACAACTTTATCTCCATCTCATCCATTTCAATAACTGGTGATTGTCCATGTTTATGCTGGAGGCTTCTGTCCACTCTTATCTCTTAACGATGCCCTTTCTCTTTTTATTTGTTTTCAACGACAAAATGTTGTTTTTACTGATCCCTTATGGTTCTCACAGTTCCAATCTTATTGTGCAGTGCACCTAAATTAAGTTTGCCAGGAAGCATTTTCTTCTTGTAGAGAAATTTCTGGATTTGGTGATTGATTGTTCCGTTTGGATGTATTGCCTTTTGCAGGAGTTTGGACTAATAGACAAGAAGGAGCTTGCTCCCCTTCAAGAGCTTATAGATTCCATAATCGTTCCTTACTAGTCTGGGGAAGAATTTATATTGGAGATCGTGTGAAAACTGAATTTCAAGTGCTTCAGATCAGTGTTATACAGTATAATGATGCTTTTACTAACTAAGCCTTATGGATGTGCTGTATAATTTAAAAAAAGAACACAGTTTATAAGGAATGCCCCGTGAGAATGTTTTTGTTTTTAAATATTTTTAAATTGTAAACATAATTTAAGGTTATTATTTGGGAAAATGCAAAATAACGTACAAGTAAAATTTTATTTTCGTAACAAATTGTTAGAAATAATGAAAATGCGTGAAAGTATTCTAACACTG
Source organism: Erythroxylum incrassatum (assembly GCA_026546855.1). Lineage (NCBI taxonomy): Eukaryota > Viridiplantae > Streptophyta > Magnoliopsida > Malpighiales > Erythroxylaceae > Erythroxylum > Erythroxylum incrassatum. The sequence goes on from JANVCL010000005.1 coordinate 11,545,550, forward strand.
TAGCATTCACCGAGAAATAACTAAAGTTATGGCTAAAATGATAGGTAAAACAGGGAAGAATGAAAAGATACTTCCACAAAATTGTTGCATGAAGCTAAAAGAATACAAAAGCATGCTTACATAGTTACAAAGAAAAGTCATTTTACACCAAATAATTTCTAATTTTTAAAATTTTAAACATTTCTAATTTTAAAATTTTATTTTTTATGATTTCAAATTTTAAAAAATATAGCTCTTTATCTTAGAATTTTATTAAAATAAATTTAAGTAATTTATTAAAATTTGTTATGAGTTTAATTTTTAACAACCTCTTTATACTGGGTATTATTAAAAAATAACGATAAAATACATACAGATATGAATATTACACACCGGCTCAATTACGTGTGTGTTATTGACATGATGATTCAATTTACCTCTTAATCTTAATTGAAGCTGATTAAAGTCAATTAAAATAAATAATTTATTGTATAATTCTTAAATTATTAATTTGATTCAAGTTTAATTAGTTTGAATTAAGATTAAGAGTTGAGTTATTTTATCATATCAACATATGATTGGTTTATGTGTATTTTACTGCTTTTTAAATGAAAGAGTTTTATATCAAACTGAAAACTATAAACAATTTTTTTAGAATTTTAAAAATTAAATTTATTTAAACCACAAAAAAGTATAAAACTCTGTTTTGTCCTTATATTAAATTTATTATTTCTTAAAAGTAAAAACTTAATTTTCAATTAAGAAAAATATTATTATAAAATAAGAAAAACGAAATAAAAATGAGTTAAACATCTCAAGAGAATACAAAAAGAATAATAATAAAAAGTTTAATATATAAAATTTAAAATGTAAAGAACAGGAATTGCGTAATAATGCCTTACTTAATTATTGAAAGTTTGTATATTATGACATAATGTATTCTATTGATACGTTATGCATTCATTTAAAGTTTGTTTTAAAAGCTTATATTTCATCATATTAAAAATCCATTGTCGTTAAAAGCTTCTGTCAATGAAATGAAAGCCCTTTTATCAGATGAAAATGAACACTCAAGACTACGGTCCCAACAGGTTTTGAACTTCTACAACTATCCACCCTTTGGTTCCTGTCTAATGGGACCAAGTAACTTCCATGGTCATCTCAACAATCCTCTAAAACCAAATATGAAAAGTTCCAAGTGCTACTTGAAGCCTTCCTTTGACTTCTGCTAATCACATCACTTATCTACAGCATAAGCCTCTTTCCAAAACCATCACCCACCGTAGGGTACAACAGAAATCTGTACATATGTCTGCATGTGGTCATCCACTGTAATGCATCCCAATTAGGAGTCTTGATTGCTAAAGAAGAGGGACTCTATTCTTAGGACAAGAACAGAGATAGTAAGAGAGGATGGTCATTCTAGTTTCAGTTAATAAGAGAATCATGAAAAAGAACTATCGTCAGTCATCATCTCCATGTCATGTACATTTACATTCAAGTGGTAAGCCAAAATTTTCGCATCCAGTTTATATTCATAGTCTAGAAGATCAAATGCCTGCTTATGCTGCGGGGAAAAGAAGTACCTTATGAAGTAACCTAATTCATCTGTACCATGTGTAAGCTCCTAATACTAGATTGCCTGTATCTTGAAGTTAGAAAACCATACGCTACCACCACTGCTATGAGGACTCCAAGGACCAATGAGAAGAGCTGAAAGTTAGCAAGCAGCTCACCTCGAACCTCAGTGTCTTTTGACCGGCATCTGATTTGATCACCCGTCAACCGACAACCATCTGGCATCATGGGGCCATAAAGAGTAAAAGCAGTTTGATAAAACCAGAGACCCTGCAGAGTAATAGCAACACCATTAGACAAATCAACAGGAAAACTGGTTGGGATGAGGGCGCCAGCCACAGTCGCTAAAATGCAGAGTCCAATTAGAAGGACGAGAATGAGATGGTAATATCCCTCGAGTCCTTGATGGGTTGTCGAGTGAAAATAAAACAGTAGATATTCTGCACAAAATGCTGATGCTGCCACCAAACAAAGGGCTTCATCTGGCAAAGGTAAAAGCCTGCAAGAAATTAACCCAAAAAAGAAAATTTAACTGTAGTTGAAAAGCAAAAGCTCAGCACATCTACATTAATTATTATTATTAGTAGTAATTCAATGTAATGGACGCATCATCAGGACTGATGGTTTTGAATCCAGTTTCCTATTAAACATTCAATCTCAATAAAGTTTGATTGCTGTTTAAATGATTGAGGCAAGCCTTTTTTACAGGCAGGCAACAATTGCTAGATCATGCTAAACAATTCAACAGTTCAACAGAGAGTTATACAATCATAGACCTCATCACTACAATGATAAGAAGTTGAAAGTCCTATTCAATGATTGCTTGAGATAGAAAATACACAAGGTCCGTTCAAGGCATTGCTTCTTATTATTTAGAAAAGAAAAGGTAGATCCTTCAGCAAATGGAAAAAGAAACAAAATATGCCTGTATCTTGAAGATGGGGACCTCATCAAGCCCCCTGATAGCATATACCACAAAGAAAGCACGCTAAGGAAACAGTCTTAAGTCCTATTGCAAGCTTATTGCATACGTCTGTTGCTAGTTCATAGTTCTCTAACTAATTCTTCAAAAATACCATAACCAATGCTTTTGAGAGAAGTTTAAAGGAGTTGAACTAGTAATGCATTTTTCAGGATAGTCTGTTCTTATAGATTTAAGGGTACAGTTGGCAGAAAATCTCGGTAAGCAATCACAGGAACTATCAAGTACATAGGAGCACGTATGCATTTCAATGCAGTCTCTGATTAGTGTTAATCTGGAAATATACAAGTGTGGTCAGATTTTTCAAATGAGTAGTTCCAAAGATCTTAAGGTCCTAGAATTTTAGGTATGAATGTCCTGATCCTAGTTAACTCTAAATAATCGATAAAAACAAAATGGTGTTACGATCAGTGATGAATTACTCTTTAGTCCATCACTGATGAACTTCCAATGCAAGCGAGGTAAGTTTTTTACAAAGCTACAATCTGCAACTTCTGATAACTCAAGAATTTATTAAAATCATATGTTTACCTCTGACACCCCATCAATAAGCTACTTCTCACCCCATTTATCCCCTACCCGATTTCAAAAAGAACCTACAATAGTTTGGCATTCATGCCTTCATAAAGAACTGCGCAACCTGGATTTGGTTTCCTTTAGCTCAGACTTGGCAAGCTCATGATGACATCATTACGTAAGTTATTATCTTTTACTATCTTAAATATTTGATGATCAGAGTCTTGCCGATAAAATTGTGCAAGCTCTCAACAGAGAGTCAGAGAGTTCATATTGTCCTCTCCATATGACTAAAAACCAGAGGAAATTTTGGAGAAAGCAAGGACAAAGAAACACCAAACTCTAAATGTATATATAAGCAAGTCATGGTTGACTAAAACTCCTACGTAAGGTTATGTTCAAGAAATCCCAATTTCCTTATATTTTCTTCATTTCTTATGAGTCATCACACGATTATACATCACCACAAAGCAAAAGGCAATAACATATTAAATTAAAGAGAACCAACCTTGTTTTATCCGATAGCAAGGCGACAACTCCAAAAATAAAGAACATGAGAAGCATCCCGGTATGCTCGAAATTGTTCATATGAGATGGATTGAGAACTCCATTGACGAAAAACTTGAGGTGGGTAGAATATAAAAACTCAATACATAAATCAACAAAAGAGCCGAAAACCACAAGATAGAGCTCCAAGTAGTTGAGTTTGCCGTCATAACCAGACACAGGGCTCCAAACCCGAAAACGGAAGGCCTTCGGGTTTGATGCAAATCGAACCAAAGCGCTCCATATGTGCCATACTCCAACCAAAAGGAAAAAGGTTCCTGGTAAAGCATGACCTTTGAAAGAACCCATCTTCTTTTTTAGTCTATATTATGAAGTCTTTGCAACTCCTCCTTACTCCTTGATTCTGCCAGTTCTTCTGTTTCATAACTACTGTGCCTCAGAAATTATTCATCTAAAAGGGAGGCTTTTAATTCTTTTTCTAAACTTTTTCTCAACTTTGTAAAAAAGAAAGCTGCTTTAACAAACTGTTTGATTGACTAGAAGATGAAAAATACGAGCAAAGAAAAATAATTCGTGAAAACCAAAATGGAAAGGACACCAAATTTCCAAACATAAAAGGGAACGAAAGGCAGATAGATAATAGGAACGAACAAGATGAAATGGAAAGTTGAAATCAAATCATTCACTTACTAGCTTCTCTGACTCTGTGATTGATTTCATTAACGTATCAGGAAACAATCAACTAGGAGAGCCAAATCCGAAGAGTACATAAAAGATGCACGATTCAATTTCTATCCTTAGATTTTCTCAGGCAACAAACAGATCGTGATTGCTTCAGCTTGAAAGAGCTTCCAGTTTTCAGTCAAGTTTCGCTAGCATTAGAATGCTAGGAAAAATAAAAAGATACCAACTTTGACTCCTGCTGGAAGCTAGTTTTCATATTAATAAAGTTGCTAATGGGAGGCCATTTTCAAGCTGAAAAAGTAAAACGTTCGAAATGGAGATACACTTCATAGTCGAAGAATTTAAGCGAAACAAAGGGAAAAAATTTTGGAAGGAGCGCCTATAAACTGTAGAAGTCGACAGTCCCTCGAACCCATCAACGACAGTGAACCTCGACAGACACAGAGAGAGGGAAGCGAGAAAGAGAGGAAGTTCTTGCAAAATGATATGAAAGTATGAACCTTTTGGTTCAGGTGGGCTCATGATTGTGTGTAAAGAACCAGAGAGCAGATAACAATAACTGGGCAATAATGAAAAAGGGATTCACGTACTTACGCGACGTGATTGATTTCAGGGCATGATTAGGATCCAAAAAGCATCTCCGTCAAAAACCAAAGAAGGGCATGATCAGACAGACTCAAAGTCGAGACCTTTTGGTTTTGGATCAAGCCAGATAGAGACAGAGAAGTGGTGATAATACTACAGAATAAGATAAAAATTAAAAAGATTGTGGTCTCCTGAAAAGGAACGTGGCAAAGAGAAACAAGACGGAATTGAACGTTGTAAAAAACTCTTCTGCTTTTCCATATTTTTGGTTTTGGGTAGACTTTACATCGTGCTTATATATAGACAAAACCATTTACGATCCAATTTCTTAATTTTCTTTTCCGGAATTTTGTATCCAAATCCAATGTCAAGAAAAAGAGAGAAAATAACGAAGCATTGACTTATTGTTGGCGTGAAATAGAAATGCGACTTAGGCGTATAACGAAGCATGACTTCTTGTTGGTGCGATATATATATATATATGTGCTAACGTCTATATTGGAATAATTAATGAATATCACAAATTAGGGTATGGTCGTTTTCGTGACATGCTTCCTCATTCAAGAAGTCATTATATATATATATACAACCCACCTGATATGGGTCCACGAAAGCTCCATACAGTAAAACCTCAATAAATAAATATTCGATAAATTAATAATTTTGATTAAATAATAATTATTTTCTAACCCGGCTTGGGCCAATTGGATAAAATAATAATCTTACTAAATGCGTAAAATAATAGTTTTAAAAAAAATTCTTGAGGCCTACTGAAAATATAAAATAATAATTTATTAAATAAGTATGAAAATTACATATATAATTCATCAAATAAAGTACTTCCTAAATAATTTTTATTTCAAATTTTATACTTTTCTAAAATATGTATCTATAGTCAATTGATTCTTCTTTTTATGCAAACTGAATTTAATTTCATCTTTAACTTTTTAAAAGGCATAAACTACATTCGACACATTCTTCTCATTTTGAAGTGTTACAATCTGATCTAATTACAAGGTATGTGACTTGAATCTCATATTAGTTAAATACAAAATTGATGTGAGATTTATAAGGACTTTGGGCTCTCTACCCTCATAAGCTAGCTTTTGGGGTGTGGTTCTCCTAAAAGTCCTTATCAATTGGTATCAGAGCCGGGCCTTTGAGTGGTAGCCCACGGTGTGGTGGCCTGAGAGTGTCAGTCGTGACCAACGTGGCCATGACCAACAAGGATCTCATAATGGTGGCCCATGGAATAGTGACCTGAAAGTGTCAGTCGTGACCAACATGGCCGTGACCAATGAGGACATTGGTCCTTATGGGAGGACGAATGTTACGGTCTGATCTAATTGCAAGGTATGGGACTTGAATCCCATATTAGTTAAATACAAAATTGATGTGGGATTTATAAGGACTTTGGGCTCTCTACCCTCATAAGCTAGCTTTTGGGGTGTGGTTCTCCTAAAAGTCCTTATCATGAAGCAAGTAACTTTTCAAAGTCTCTACGACAAGAAAAGCTTCTTTTGGAGAAACATGTGGTATAGCGTTACTATCATCTGGATCTTGATTGTCATCATCTTCCATATCCATTACTCCTTGAATAATTTCTTCATCCGTAGGCAATTCTATTAAAGCTTCATTTTCACTAGGATAATTCAAAATTTGCTTTACATTTATAGTATTTTTATAATGTAAATTAGAAATAACTTCCCATAATATTTTGAATACCTTCAACATCACCAGTTTCTTCTTCTAGAAGCATACATTCCTCGGATCGAAATTTGCAAT
>JANVCL010000005.1:11555294-11572523 GCA_026546855.1 Erythroxylum incrassatum
AGCTACAAGTTATCTTTGTGTTTGTTATTTCAAGGTTGTTGTTGTTGTTGATGATGATGATGATGATTATGATTACTATTACTATTACTATTACTATTACTATTACTATTACTATTACTATTATTATTATTATTATTATTATTATTATTATTATTATTATTATTATATTTTTCTTTTTCTTCTTCTTCTTGTTATTATTATTGGACACCTTGCATATTGCAATATTCAATCTTTAAGAGTGGTTCATTCTTTTTCTAGTTAATGCAGATAATTTTATAAAATTATCATATAGCTTTCTAACATTTTGCAGTGGTTAATTTTTCCTTCATATTGTAACATTCCACCCCCGATGAGAAGGGTAGAATAGTAATTTGGAGTAAAATTAGGTCTGACAGTGTTTTGGCCATAACTTCTTCATTTCTGATCCGAATTGGATAATTTTGGTGTCTATGGTTTTCTTATACATAGGGGAACAGTTTGTGATGTGATTTTTAGAATAGTGCCGAGAATGTCACAAACATGCATTGTACATATTGTAATCACCACAGGTGCATTATTAAATATGTTTGATTGTACAGTTTACAAATGAAAGTGGGCCCAACTTGGTTTTTGGTTTCTGAGCTTTTGAGTGTTAAAAAAAAGATTTATACTGAATTTACTGAGTGATGTAGCACGCTACCCTCGCGGGGCACGAACTCGAATATCAACATCGATGTTGGGTTCGGGTCATGCAGGAGTGGGGTGTTACACATATACTTCATGAATTTGGTCCAACATATATTGGCATTCAATATATAGTTAGCAATTATAGTATAAAATACCATTAGGATGATATTGAAAATAAACTTAACATAGGGCTTTAAATGATTAAAAAGTTATTTAGTTGAACAAAAAAAAAGTTTCAACCCTATTTTAAATAACTAGACAAAATATTTAAACTTCAAAATAATCTTTAATGTATGGCAAGAAACCTTCTCACTCACCTAACACATCTGCAACCATACAGCCAATACAACCATAATCCTTTGTTCTTTCGAGATTTCTACGCAAACTTAAATGAGTCATGACTGCAAGAAATAAATTCTCTAATTTATTTACATAAAAGAGGGAATTGTAAATCATGAAAACTAAAATCGCTTCCCAAACAAGCAGTTTAAATGAAACCCTAACTCAAATAACCCAACACCAACTTAAGGAAAAACAATCACACGATAGAAAAAAAGGCAAAAGTAAAATAAGCATAACGACCCTATTGGTTAAGGAAAAGGATGTACATGTTTAGAAATGACCTTGGTTTTGCAATTTCATCGGTAACTAATAACTAACCAAAAAAAGCTATCTTTGGAGCATATATTATCATTAGTAGGACACTATCTAAACCAAGGACAAGATAGATACCCCAAAAGATTATGGAAGTTAAATTGAATCAAAATCCCTAACCTTTAATGGGAAAAAGAAGAATTGAATTCGAAAATATACAAATATTTCAAGTTTTGGGTTCAAACTGTTGCAATTTATTTCTATCAATTATTTAGTTTAATATTTCATTACGTCTACCCAGTTAGATACAACTCAATCCATAAAAGGGAAGTCAAGAACCTAGATCATAAATTGCTTTTTTCCACCCTTACATAGATCATAAACATAAGATTATTCCACCCTTACATTTTGTTTCCAAACTACATTTTTTCAATAACAAACATAGAGAATGAATTATTGTAAGAAATTGAAATTACAATTTATCCCTCAAAGGTGAACCACTAATGTAGCGGGCTAATAGTGTTAAAAGTGCAGTTAAGATGGGCTAACATTTAAGATGAGTTATGACATTACACTACCTATAATTCTACAACCATCTCCATCATCCAAAACACATCCCAAAGTATAGACATTGAAATAGAAAAAGCAGACATCTAGCCAGTTTTGGCTTTTCAGGATATGAAAATGGGATGGATCCTATGACTATGATCATTAAGGCCACAATTTTGAAACACACACCAACCTTATGGAAGGCAGTACACATGCTACTTCCACCACAATAATGAAGATGAATTGGCATTACATGTTAAAGGTGTCCTAAAGTCTCTAATAACAAAACAAAACTTTGTTAAAGTTCTAGATATTGAACTTTATATTTTGTGTATGAATAAGTTATCTAGTTTAAGGTCGTATATCACACAATCCATTTCTACTTTTTCTCATTTCCTTCACAAACAAATGCACAAAAGAGACCTGAAAATGCTTCTTTCCTTTCCTAAAATTAATTGTTTAAAAATTGCAACCATTTATGAAACCTATCTACATCAAAAAGTTTTATATCACGTCAGACCTAATTCCGACATCAATACACCCCTGTAGAATTGTCGTAAACACAAAAAGCAGTTCGTAAATATGCATCTGTGGGAAAAAGTAAATCCATTAGGGCCAGTAGAATTTTTTTATGCAAGAGATTGTCAATAAAATGACAAAATTCTTAAGATAATGAAAACATGTTACAATAAGGATAACTCCAAATTTATTCCAAGAAACAATCTAAAATGAGTGTAAATTCTAGAAATTGATCAAGTTAGAAGCAGATAAATTCCAAAAGACAAGCTTGATAAAGTTGGGTTTATAAAAAAAACTGAAAAAAATCAATTATCGACGACAAATGTTAGGGGAAAGGTTCTCTTTACTGAATCAACGCAATTGGCAGAGAAATGTTGGAGAAAAGAGATGAGAGCGTAAAGTGCGAGAGAGACCCATTGAGCCAAAGACGAAGAGTGTGAGTGAGACCAGACTAGACAGTGGAGAAAAGAGACGAGAGCGTGAAGAGTGAGAGAGAGGCATTGAACCAGAGACGAAGAGTGCGAGTGAGACCAGATAAGAGAGAGGTGTGTTGCTACGTGAGTGAGAAAGTTTGTTAAGAAAAAAGGAGAGGGGCAGAACTTATTGAAGAGGAAGAAATGTTGTGTTTACCTATTCCGAACATGTGTGTAAGTAAAGGCAGGGGGTAGCATCTTTATCTATTCCTCGATGTCCAGGAATTTTTTTTTAAAAATTAAAAAATTTGATTGAAGGATTTAAAATGGAGTACATCACTAAGAGAGAAGCATTACTCTCATACAATAAATAAAACATAAGACATTATTGGACAATCAGGTGAAGAATACATGCAATAAAATGACAACATTCTACAAAAGACAAACATAACTCGAACGACAGTGTAGCAGTAAAAAACATGTATGCGTAACCAAAGAAAACTACAAGAAACGACAACAACGTGAAAGCGTTGAGTGCTGAATGTGGGAAAGATAGTTAGTCCTCATGAAAGGAGACTCGAGAAGCTTCCAAATTAGGGCAACTGGGATTTCGACATCTTGGTAAGGATGCACAACTTTAATATATTATATAATTTCTTTTTCCACTGATCACTGATCGATGTAATCAAGAATTTTGGACCTCAAAATCCTCCTATCAGTCATAGGTGGGAAAGAGAGGGGCATCTGTTGAGAGGTAAAGCATTCACAATTGTGTTAACTTTTCATGATCTATGTGTGAAACAAACAACTAGAGTTACTTGCTTAAGATTCACCATTTGTATCTGTCTTGAACAGTCTGCAGTAGTCGAGAGAGATGAAGATGCTAAGCAGTAAAAGGAACAGTCTACAATAGTGGCAATATACCTTCCAGCAGGAAATAACTTTATTTCCTTATGAGTATTGCATGAGTTTGATTTAGCCTAGATTCTATACTCTAACTATATGGTCACTACAGTTAGGTAATACTTTAGAAAGAAAGAGCAATTCTCTAATTTTCATGATTAGAAATTTAACACCTTTAGATGTGAACGTGTTGTACCTTTGAAAATTTATAAGTTCCTCTCCTTCCATATCTCATCTAGGCTAGAAGCCAGTGAGATGATATATATCGATCTATCCCCTTGAGGGTTAATTGGCAGGTTTCTTAGGTTGTCCAACATGACATTTAGTATAATCTCATTCAATCTCCAATGGCATTTCTCCTTAATTCTTCTCTATATGATCTTAACAAAAGGGCATTGGAAAAAAGATGATCTCTCGTTTCATAATCATTCTGACATAGTACATAAGTGTTGTCCAAATTTAGGAAGCATAATCTGTCTACGGTAGCCATCTTATTCAAAGTAGCCAACCATAATAAGTAGGTGGAATTAGGTCTTAAGGATTTATGCCATACAATAGGGTACCAAGTAATAGAGGGTTGTCCTTGAGTTAGCCATTCCTTACATATCTTGTTTGAAAAGGAGCCCGGGGGTTAGTTTAGCCATGAGTATTTGTCTTGAGTCCTACAATTTGGGGAATAGGTAGGGATTAGTTGAAGCACCTGTTTTGGAAAATCAATCCATGTGTTGTCAGTTATAACTGTATAGACTTTTGCCTTAAGAGGTATATGACTCCACCATTGGATAGTAGTTGAAAGTCAAATTAATGGACCATGACCCGTCTAATTATCAAACCAAAAGTAGGCTTTTTTTCCTATTGCCAACTCTACTTGCCACCCCCGACTCCATAGTGTCCTTTAGTTTCAACAAATTTTTGATGAAAAAAGATTGGGAGTGTTTAGGTGTAATGGACCACAATGATTTCCCTTTTACTATATGAGAGTGCAGCCACTTGGTCTATAAAGAATCTTCATTGCACAAAAGATGCTAGATTTTTTTCAGCATTAAGATCTTGTTAGTTATGGCTATAGGAATTATTTCAAGTCCCCCCTCCTTCATAGGTTTACAAACCTCATCCCATCGAACTTTAATTAACCTCCCTTCTGAGTTATGCTTTCCCCATAAAAATCTCCTGAATAATGTTTCAATTGTCTTCATTATTCCTTTATCTAGAAACATAATAGCCAACCAATAAACTTGCAAGGAGATTAACACTAATTTAATGAGGTGAAGTCTACCTCCAAAAGATAAAAATATGTTTGTCAAATGATTAAGACTTAACTGAATTCATTCCACCAATGGGTAACATTCAGGGGAAAAAAAGTTTTCTTATAGAGATAAGCATGCCTGGATAACACAAAAGATATTGTTTGCTTTCTATAGAAGATACTGCAACTATCTCAGCTTCCAATCCATTTGCACTAGTTGCCAATACAAAGTGACTTTTTGCTAGGTTACTTTTTTTATCCAGATAAAAGAGGACGTCAAAATATGAATAGAAGGAGGATGTGCCTTACAAAAAAGTAGGAAATCGTCAACAAAATAGAGATTAATTAATGATACCTTATTGCATTTGTTGTGGTACTTAACACCCTTTTCCTTATTCACATTTGACTTCAATAATAGGGTTAGTACCTCCATATAAACGATGAACAAGTAGGGAGACATAGGATCACCTTGTCAAAGCCCTCTCTTACCTTTGAATAATCGAGTTGGTATACCATTCATTAACACTGAATAGGATGAGGTGGTTATACATGTCTTTATCCATTTAATGAATATAGAAGGAAATCCCATTACCTTTATCACCATAAGAATAAATTTCCATTCAACACAGTTAAAGGCCTTTCTGAAATCAATCTTAAATGCACGGTTAGGTGGAGATTTTCACCTTTGGTAGCCTTTAATAAGCTCTTGGACAATGGAAATGTTATCTTCGATCATCCTTCCTTGCATGAATTCCATTTGATTATTACTAACCAATGTCCCCATAACTGCCTTGAGTTTATTTGTGATAACTTTAAAGATCACCTTATAAAGAAATTTTGAACAGGCAATAGGTCTGAACTCATCAAAGGGGTTTGAGTTACTAGTTTTAGGAATTAAGCAGAGGAAGGTTTTATTAATCTCCTTTAACAATAATTCAATAGAAAAGAATACACTTACAACTTGTTTAACCATCGGTCCAATCTCACCCCAAGCTTTCCCCAAAAAAGAACCCATTAAGTCCATCTGGACCAAGGGCTTTATTTGTATTCATTTGGGACATAATCATGAATGGGCCTAGCTAAATCAAGGGCTTCTTCTAAAGATAGCTTCCTTATAATGAAAGAGTATAGTAATTATATAGTGATTGAAGTCTGAGTAAAGTATCCATAGAAGCTACTAAAATGTTTCCCTACCTCTTTAGAGAATAGATCCTGTTGGTTGAGTAATCTACCATCTGCAACTCGGATATGGGAAATTCTAGTGCAGTTTCTTCTCCCTATTAATGAGTTAAAGAAAAACTTTAAAGAAAAACTTTGAGCAATTATTAGCTTCCTGCAGCCATTTAACCATTGCTCGTTGCTTTACAAGACTTTCATGATTATGGACAGCACAAAGATTGGAGATTGAGTTTCTCCTTCTATAATTACAAAAGATGAGGGTTCCCAGGGTTAATTTAGAGTTGCCCTTGAATGGTAGAGAGAGCACTCTTAGATCTTTCAATTGCATCAGTAATAGAGCTGCCTTTTATAACATTTAAAGTTTTCAATTCATCTTTGATTGCTTTGAGCTTCTAAACGCGTATATACTATTTAGTACCATACACGAGCTTCATTATTCCTATCTGTACAGCCTCGTGAAAAGCCTTCCATATCTACAAAAAAATGTTAAATCTGAAAGGAAATTTAGCTTTCTGTTTAAGGAACATACCCTCTATCCTCGTAAGAGAATGATCAGAGAGGAGAGGATATAGAAAAGAGGCATAACTCATAGGAAAATGATGTAACCAACTCAGATTAACTAGCACCCGATCTAATTTTTTCCTTATAGACCAGTCCCTAGCTTGCTTAGTGCTCCAAGTAAATGTGTGACCTTGGAATTTAAGATCAATAAGGCCTATAGTCTCCATGTAATCCTTAAATTCAGATGTGAAGTGCATCAAGAGAGTATTGCCTTTAACTTTAACTCTATATAAGGTAGAGTTAAAATCACCACTGATAACCCAGAGACCAACTTAGGGATGTCAATGGGTCAGGCTGGGGTCAGGCCCAGACTACTCATGGCCTGGCCTGGCCCATCATGTATATATTTTAAAGAAAAAGTCAAAAATTTCGTTATTTTTGAAGGAATAGTTGGGCCACAGGTTGGCCTCGTGGTAGGTCCATAGCTCGTTCAAACCGGGTCAAAATCGAATTAATCTTAGGAAGATCGGGCCAATTTTGCCACCCTAGACCAACAACTCTATTTTGGAAATCTACCAAACTCTTCCATAACTCCTTCCTTTAAAAGGCATAATTAGACCCATAAACAGCTGAAGAGAAAATAGTCACATCTTAGCTGTAAAATGTCATTTCATATGCATCACCTGCATTTCCACTTCCAAGACATCGACTTCCACAAATTCAAGATTAAAACCAATAATAATCCTTCCCAAAGCATGTTTTTGATGATTAGTAACGAATTTCCAACTACCACCCAATTTATCCAACTTCATAATATTATCTACCCTAATCTTGATTTCCAAAAGAGCAAATAAACATAGCTTTTTTTGATAGACAAAATCCTTTAAAGCTAAAAGCTTCTTAGGGCAATTAATACCTCTAACATTCCATGTAAACCAAGTCATTAAGAAGATATAGTAGAATTGGAGCCTTTCTTTATGCGTCTACCTATTCTCCTAGTTACTACTGTCTTAAAAGAAGTACTTAGATCATCTCCCGATATATATGATGAGGAGGTGTCTAAAGAGTCACTTCGGTTTAGCCAGGGAGGGGAATTTAATTGATCTGAGGCCTCTAACTATTCCCCGTTCATAGCTAGTGACTCCATCTGAATATTGGGTTCTGCAGTGGGTGAAGCAACCTTTAGAGTATCACTCACGGGTACATGGTGGACCTCTTGCCCAATCTCCTGAGAGGGTTCCTTTTGAGTATTCTCCTGACCTGCTTGGTATCCAATCCTATAAGCTCTTCATAGTCTCCCTTTAAGAACTTTCTTACCCATAGGTATCCATCGTTTTCCTTGGGATTTTAAGGAGGGCTTTCGTTGGTAGTTAACATAAACATTGCGTTCAAACAAAAAGCCATTTGCTTCTAATCTCCTAACCCGACATAATGTCAGGCAAGTTCTGGAGTGATACTACATTAATACACAACCTTCGATAACCATCTCTCTTCCTTTAGGCAGTATTTTCATTCATACAAAAGGGTTGTCTAAGTTAGCTTGCTATTATATTAAGGCCTTTAGTAGTCCAATTTTCTAGGGGAACATTGTACAAGTGTACCCATAAGGGAACAACTAGGTGCTTAAGGGAATCAGCCTGAACCCTAGATCTCCATGGCTGTAAAAATAAAGGTAGGTTCTCGATATGTCGAGGACTCTCCTCCACCACTTTCATAGCTGTATCTTTAGATGAGAATGTAAATAGCAACATGTTTTCTGCTGTTATGAGAACTTCATGCAAACCTCTATTTTTTCACATAAAATATGCCCATTTTTGAATAACTGGAAATGTAGGTCGTCAATCCCAAAAGAAGCCAATCAAGTTTTTGTACCAGCATAGAGGAAGTCTAAATCAGTGGAAACAACTAGTCGACCATCATTCTCTTTCAGAGGTCAGTAATGCAAGGTACAATCCTACTCTTACCCTATAACTTATTTCCAACTTTTCCTAACTTGTTGATGTACTACAGGAGCAACTTGAATTGGAACAGAGGAGCCTTCTGCATCCTTGGAGGCAAAGGAGGAAAATCAGTGGAGGACAAAGGGGCTGCTGACATGTTTGTATTCAAAAGGTTCAGTTTGGCAAAAAATAGAGGATTTGGAAAAGTTGGGGCAGAGGACAGTAGGCAATATTGGAAAAGATGGAAAGGTCGGGAAGCCTGAGATGGAAAAAAAAGGGGGAAAAAGGCAAAAAGGACCAAAATGTCTTTAGAAGAGAGAGGAAAGGAAGTGGAAAAGAAAAAAAAACTAGATTTGGGAATGAAGCATAAATGTAGTTTCGTGGGAAGGGAGAGGTGAAATGAGTTAATTGGAGGTGGTTAAAATGGGAAGATAAATGAAATGGGAATAAATGGAGGTGGAAGGAAGGAGACAAAGATGGGTAGAGGTGAACTGAGTTGAATGGAGTTGGTTAAGGAAATGTGAAGATAAATGACAGGAAGATAAATGAAAGGGGAAGGAAGGCAGAAGAGAGGAAACAGAGCTAGAAATAGGGAAGAAGAAGAGTGAAGGTGGAAGGAAGCTAATCAGGTGAACGATGGTGCATTGCTCCAGTACAAACGATTCCATTTTTTAAATAAATAATTTGGTTAAGTTGGTAGAATTGCTTCCGATGTCTAGCAATTATTAATCTTAGGATTGGTTATTCTATAGGCTTTTTTCTAACAAACTAATAATACCTAATTATTAGGAATGCATGGGTAATAGAATACATATTCCACTCAACCAAACAAGCTATGAGTGCTATATCATTTCCTATGTGAAAGGTTATCATACAAGGGGATTCGACTTACTTTAAGTTTACATGGATCTCATCTCATGCCCTTTTTCAATTAGATTAGTCGTCATGTGTCCAAGTTGACTCAAGCAATGGCCCTAAGTTATATATATATATACACACACATATGTAACTTTTGTAACAAAATTACACTTATTTTTACGAAAACTTATATATTTTGATCAATAATATGATATAACTTGTACTCTAGGTGAAAATATATATTAAATAAATGTTAAAGGCAAGCTTCAAAAAGTTGAAATTTTGTAAAGATGAGAATAGACCATTTCTCCTAGCTTTCTTTCAAATTAGATGATGAGGTGGTACAAAAGTATCTGGCCACTTCATTACTACTATGTAATTGAAATGAACACAACACGAGCTTCTAGTTTTCCCATCACTCCATGACAGTAACATACACACACTGTTTATCTGAAATGAAAAGTGACCTCTATTGATAAATTGTATTTTACTATTTTACCAATGTGATTTAGCCATCATGCGACAAATTGTTGGAGCTACATGACATACATCAATGGGATTAACTGAAAAGGGACTGCGTGAATTGTTATAGATGGAAGGGGACAGAGATGAGAAAAATTCTTAGTTTTGTTAGAATCAGTATTTTGAAACCTGGATAGATCATTGAACTGAAAGTTTTACTGATCATCGATTTGATCGAACCGGTATTATGTCATAATTATGCTTATATTTAATATTAAAAATATTAAAAAATACCTAAAAAATATAAAAAATAAATAAAAATTTTCTGACCGGACCGGTCCGACTGATTAATTGACCGGTTCGAATTGGTTCAATTCGAAATCAATTTTTTAGGATTAACCAAACCGAATAGCCGACTGCTCACCGATCGAATCGGTCAGATCGGCCGATCCGATCCGATTTTTAAATCACTTGTTAGGATAGTAATGGACAAAGTTTGGATAACATGCCAAGGGAACAGACAATTGGTTACCAAAGAACATAACATTTGGGTTAGGTAAAGATGAATTCACAAACCAAAAAGTGTGAGATTTCATTTGTAAACTAAACTTCCCCCCGATATCCCATCTCAATTCTCAAGCACCAGGGCTTTGAATGTATCGGCCGCCAACGGCAACTAAATTGTTAAAATCGACGACAGGAGAAATTAGATCAACCTGTCGGTCACCTTTTGAATAAATAATATGAGTTTTATTTCATAAACTTCGTGACACGTGGGAACTACTGACATATAAATCAATAGAAAGCAACGATACTTAAAGGTCCACGCCTGCAATTAACTTGATAATCCAGGGTCGATTCTCTAACCGGCGAGGGCATCAACCCCAAGACTAGAAGGGCTAATCATGATCTGCCGATCCCGGGCTATGTACTGTCACCACTGCCAATGACCAACAACCCCTTCCGTTTCCGCTTTATTTTCAATTTGAAAGCTGAGTTACATCTACTCTGTCAATCACATTCCTCTACGTGTCACGCCACATTTCTTTCTCTCTCTCTCTCTCCCCGTTGGCCTTTATATACCTCCGCGTTTTGATTTTTGATTTTTGATTTATCTCCTCAACCCCAAACCCAAAGCTACGACTGTCTTCTAGTAAACGTCGTCGTTTGTCGCGATCTTGGTCCCCGATCTTCCTTCGCCCTGTTTGGTATCCGATTATTTCCTAAACCGGAGAATCAGTAGTGGAAGGTTTTTAACGAAATGCGTGTCATTCAAAAGCTAAATGACTTGTAATGATGGATACGCTACGTGTGATCAAGTGACATAAGGAGCTTTAGAGAGAGTGATCTCGCAGGAAGCTTAAGATTTTTTGTCTGAGCTTCCACTTCTGCGAGATTCATTCCAATTTCTTATTTTCTCTCTTCAATTCTTTGGTTTTCGTTAAGTTTTGGTGAATTTAGAATGTCGAAGGTAATATACGAAGGATGGATGGTGAGGTATGGAAGGAGAAAGATCGGTCGATCCTTTATACACATGAGGTATTTCGTGCTTGAATCCAGACTTCTTGCTTATTACAAGAAGAAACCACAGGACAATCAGGTCAATTAAAATTTTCTCATTACTTTTGCTTTTCTTTTCTTCTTTTTTTCCTTTTTTGGGAATTTGTGAACTAATTTTGGGATCCGCTGCTTATTTTTTATTTCATGTGTGATGTTGTTTGGATATTTAATTTTGGCGGTTAGAGTGTTTGTAGTAGTTATACATTGTTAGACGAGGGAAATGAGAAGAGGGAAGGGAAGGGAAGTGAAAGTGTGTATTTTTGAATGTTGAATCAGGTTCCAATTAAAACCTTATTGATAGATGGCAACTGTAGAGTTGACGATCGTGGATTGAAAACTCACCATGGACATGTGAGTGGCTTCTCTTCGTATGTTGTATCTTTTTTTTTTTCTTCAATTCTTTATGCTTATGGCTTACACTATGTTCTCGTTCAAATTTTTGTTCCTGTTTCCACCTAAAGAATACCGAGAATCAGTGCAAATTGCTAAAACTATATTGCTTTAGCCATTCAGAAAAAGTGATGACAGTGCTTAATTCTAGTGGTTAGAGTTAGAAGATTGAAATTCGAGGACTGTTTACATGCAACTAATTGGTCTTCCGTGAGGGAATCAGGTTACGGGAAGGAGCTTAATGTTGTCAATACTGTTTATATGGAGCAACTTAGATAAATCAAAATGGTTAACATTTGAAGCAATGAAACTGTGATGTTCCATTGTTGTTCATGGAAGAGATTACCACTTTTAGGAGTAAAGCTCTATTTCAGAGTCTAAGTCTTGTCTACCATTGTCCTGCCTTCTGGGGTGATGCAATTGCTATTGATAGTGTTTAGGGTATGCTTATCAGGTTATAGGCTTCAAGTTAATATGCCAGTGCACTTAAGTGGGAATGCCTATGAAGGATGACTGCATAGACTTAATATATATAGATATATTTGTATCCTTAGATAAGAATATAGACAGAAAAGAAAGAAGTAGAAAAGAGAGTGGATGAAGCTGACTTTGATGGGGTTGTGTAGGATCAAGACTGATAGAATTGTGAAATAGTTCGTTCTTCTTCCTAAAGCAGTCAAACATGATAGAATTGTGAAATAGTTCGTTCTTCTTCCTAAAGCAGTCAAACACTCTCCAACTTTTCCAACGCCAGTTCATTTGTTGTCTTAACAATATAATTGATTACGACTTTTTAGCAGTCACGAGTTTTTTTAAAGTTTATATGCAGATTTACTCTACCTTGCTCAAACTATTCACACATTTATGCTCAGTTCAAACATTTAGTTGCTTTAGCCGTAAGGGGTGTGCTTCACTTTTGAACATCTCTTCCATGCTAATCACCATGGACAAATTTAGTTTTTGTTGAACGATGTGCACAAATATAGTGACTTGATGTTTTATCATTTCCTACTGAAATCAATGGTTCCTTTGTAATAGTAATGACATAGTGTTACATTAAGGAGTAAGACCAGTGGTATGCTCCAGATTATTGTATACAATTTAATTTTGTGAAGCTTGATCTTAAGTTTACCTGTTCTTTCAATCCTGCAGATGGTATATGTGTTATCTGTGTACAGCACAAAAGAAAAGCATAATAAAGTCACGGTGAGTTACCCTTGCATTTATGTACTATAGTCATATATGAGATACCACTGTCGTGATCCATTACATATTTCAACTGTCTTTGGGAAGTGAGATCAAGAAGTTAATGTTTTACACATAACGTTGCCTTCTTGATATTTTAGATTTGTTTATTTGGTTTTCATTTCAGTAGGAAGGCCTATTAACTTTAACGATGTGGATACATTTGTCTTATGGACTTTCAAGTAGTGGATGCCTTTTAAATATACTACTTATAGATTCTCTTCAAAATTGGTTAATTGTTTATAATATTTTGACTTTTAGCTGCTCTTTCTGTTAGATATATTTTGTTCCTGTTAAAGGTCCTGTTTTATCCAATTCTTCCTAACAAGTAGATAGGATCATTATCATCTGGAAAGAGTGAAACTATTTGAAATATTGTTGCTCCTTTTTTGTTTGTGATAATGAAATTTGTGCTTAATCTTCCTTAGCAACATGCAAAGAATAGGTTTTCTAAAAATTACATTAATTAGAAAAGTATTTCTGCAAACAATTTGTGCTTAATCTGCCATAGCAGCATTCAAAGATGATATCTTCTAAAAATTACATTAATTAGAAAAGTAGTTCTGCTACCATGCATTTTCAGAAAGGAGATTCCTTAGGTTAAGATAGGATGAGGCAGCTGTCATTGTCGCTTGCATTCCAGCTGTCTACTTTCATTGGTAGCTTACATTTCTTTGTCCGTTTTCCTGGATAAAGTTAACTATATTGTGGTGTGATGCTATTGCAGATGGCAGCATTTAACATTCAAGAAGCATTACTTTGGAAGGAAAAGATTGAGTACGTAATTGATAAGGTTTGTGTTCCTTGGACAGGATTCTTACATCATCTACTTCTCCTTCTCCTTCCTGTACATAAACTCCTTTCTGTTTCTCTTCTAATTTTTTTATTTAAAGAAATAATGAAAGGTCTTTAGAATCTAGTTTCTGAAGCGCTCTCTCCTTGGTTGTGCATCATCCTTTACATCGGATCAAATTATCATGCTCAACTTTAAGTATTTATTCATTTTTTAATTTAAAGAAATAATTAAAGGTTTTTAGAATCTAGTTTCTTGAGTTCTCTTTCCTTGGTTGTGCATCATCCTTTTCATTGGATAAAATTATCATGGTGAACCTTAAGTAGTTATTCTTCCTGGCTGTTCTAATGTCCTTATGGATTCATCTCCGTAGTGGGTGAAAATGGTTCTTTCCTTGCATGGAATGATGCATATGGAATTACTTCACTATTATCTGTGCAGCATCAGGATTCCCAAGTTCCAAATGGTAACAAATATGTGTCTTTTGAATATAAACCTGGCATGGATAATGGGAGAAATACGTCTTCTTCAGACCATGAAAGTCAGTGAGTGCCTCTTCGACAATATCCATTTGCTTGTTTCTGTATATTTGACTAGTAATTGATAAGCCTCTAATACTTTTCATATATGTCTTTTAACTTTAACTTTCCTAATGTTCCAAAATTTTTAACCTTCAGGCTGGATTCTAAGGCTGGTCCTGAAAATGTTTTGTCATAGTTATGCAGATTTTTTCTCACTGCTATAGTGATCTGTTAGCAAATAACACAAAATTGCACATGCACATAGATTATGGAGAACAGAGAACATAGGATTTTATGTGGTTCAGCAAATGTGCCAGCGTCCATGGAAAATTACGTTCTTTGTCACTACTCATTGCCAATGGTAATACAACCCTATAAAGACCTAGAGTTATGTTTTTAGAACATGGGCTAATAAAAATCCAAATTTACAAATATGCCCCTTCTACTTCAATGGAAGGACTGTGCCCTTCCTCGTGGGATCCCTTGCCCTTACTGGCAGCATCACTGTTACTTAAATATACTCTATATTAATGATATGAGCCACTGCTAACATGAACCAAAATTGGTGCTAAATTAGAGTCAAAATGCTATTAGGGCTAGTTTTAAAGTTCATGTGGCTTTAAAGTTCTCATATTTTATATGCTTTGATACTTTTTTCTAAGCTCTGATCATCTACAGGTTCAGTGCACAGGAGGATGAAGAGGAATCTCATCAACAAATTTTGCGGAGAACAACAATTGGAAATGGTTCTCATTTATGCCCTTCACTTCTGACCTAAAGTTTAAGCAATGCAAATTATGGTCAAATCTTATCTTGTTCATCACTTTGTAGGTATTCCTGATTCAATACTTGACTGGACACGTGAAGTTGACTCAGAATTGTCAAAACAAAATATCAATAACCAAGCATTTGCTAGAAAGCATTGGCGTCTACTACAATGCCAAAATGGTTAGTGCATTTCCTTGTCTTCTTGTTTTTTGGTATTACTTAAAAGTTTAGAACATAATCAGTTACCTGGCCATCTTATGATAACATAGATGAGTTGCTGTTGATGAGTCTTTTTCTTGATGTGCTCTAACTATATATGGCAGGACTCCGGATCTTTGAAGAGCTTCTTGAAGTTGATTACCTTGTATGAACTATTAAACTAATGCCAAGTTCTTCGCTGTGAGTCTTGCTATTGTTGATGTTATGATTAATTGTTGTTCTCGGCAGCCAAGGAGCTGTAGCAGAGCAATGAAAGCTGTGGGTGTGGTTGAAGCTTCCTGTGAGGAAATATTTGAACTTGTAATGAGCATGGATGGAACACGTTTTGAGTAGGTGTTTCATTTTTCTTTTTGTTGTTTAGGTGAAATTTATATTTAAAAAGCGATTAGAACACTTAGACCCAAACGCCTATATAGCTATACAACTGTAAATTGCATTTACAAACAGGAAAAAATAAAAAATATAGGAATTTGGATTTTCTTCTTCTTTACTTTTGTGGAAAGTGTTCATTAGATATGATAGTTGAAGCTAAGCACAAATATTACCGCTGCATTTGGTCAATGATTCTAGTGAACCTTATTGGCATCAAATTGTTTCCTTTCTTTGGAGTTGAGAAAAGGGAAGAAAAAGTCAAGATTCAGCATGCATGGGCATCTTTTCCTGTGTTTTCTAAATGGGCTACTAGCATGTTTGCTATTTGCCTGCCCAGTTAGACTTTCCGCCATAGATATTTGAAAAATAGTTTTGATGCTTCAATTGTCCATCAAATGATTCTTTTACAGTGCCCTATTTTTTGTCCCTCCTATTTTGGATTTTTTTTTCATGTTTATTTCAATGCCTTGTGCAGGTGGGATTGCAGTTTCCAGTATGGCAGTTTAGTTGAGGAGGTGGATGGGCATACAGCTATACTCTATCACAGACTTCAGCTGGACTGGTTTTCAATGTATTATTCTCTCTCATGAAACTTCTCCGCCTAAATTTATTAAGATGTGACATATGTTGTTCAGCATGAAGCTTTTTTTTTCGTTTTGGTTATGAAAAAATGTTATCTCTTTTCTCTTGATGGGTATCTTTCTGTGAGTTACTGTGTAATTATTAACTATATAGCTATCTCCATGTTTTGAAGAAAATCTTGAGCTGGAAAGGAAGGATGCTTGACACATTCTGTGGCAAATGTGAATTCTTAGGGCCTGATCAATTGTGGGGAATTAAATTAATTTTCGAAAATGCTTCTCCAAGAAAAAGGGATAACAAGAATATTTAAATGCATCTTCTCCAACTTTTCTGGCCCATCTAATTTGAAAATATTTTTTGCTGAGAAAAAAATTTAAGTGTTTCATTTTAGTCATTCATACAGTTAATTTTCAAAGTGGTGCATGTACACATCTTGGTATCTATGTATCTATTATATGAAACTATATACTAGTAATATTAATAAGTATCTTTCTTGAAAATATAATTTTAAATGTTACTAACAATGAATTCGTTTTCCTCCTTTGTCTCTAGTTTCTTCATGGAAAAGAAAAATTTGATAAAGAAGTGAAAAGCAAAAACTGCTCAGAATGAAAAGCAAAAAATGCTCTTTTCCCAACAGAACAAGTCCTTAATGTTGAGATTTTCCAAATGTAATCAGTTTTTGGTAATATCACATGATAAAGTTCTGTTGTATTGACAAAGAATTGTTACTGACTATGCAACATGCTAAAAGACTCTTCATTTTGTTTATTGGCAAAAAAAATGAATATGCAACATGCTAAAAGACTCCAAATATCATTTTGTTAGAATGATATTGCATGATGCTTCTGAGAGCGAAATGCATAAAACTTCCAGAACAAAATAAATATTTTTCTTCCAGAATTCACATGTTTTTTGCCTTACTATGTTTTTCACATGTCAATTGGCT
>JANVCL010000005.1:11638462-11659410 GCA_026546855.1 Erythroxylum incrassatum
TATGGATATAAGGTTGTTGATCCTTACAAGGCCTTGACAAACTCCAAGATAAACACATTTAGTAACTGAGTTGGTTCGACTATTTTTTAGTAGCTTTATAAGCATAGCAAACATGAGCATCCATTTGTATTTTGTTTTAAGTTATTGGTGTAGCTGTTGATATGTAACTAAAGCTAGGCTCAAACTCTGTTTCGATTTAGTAATGAGATTATGAATGGAAGAACTTTCTTTTGCATATATTCATGTTTTTTAAAGTTGTTAATGGTTGTTGGAAATTGTATGTGCAAATTAGTGTTGGATTGTTGGGTTTTGGGTTGTGGATTCGAGGGTTTCGCCATGGCAAGGCTAGACTTTGGCTGTAGTGAACCTTTCCCGAAAAGGGTTTTTGGCTTGACGCCACGACGAAGCCAGACTTTCGCCACGACGCATTTTTCCTGAAGGGTGCATTTACTTGATCTCGAAACTTCACCACAGCGAGGCCAGACTTTGGCAACGGCGAACTTTTCCCAACAGGTCCTTGGAAATATTCCTTAGTTTTGCCGCGACGAACCTACCAATGCTGATGCTGAAATTTTCCTTACAAATTAAAGTTTTCAACTTTCCTTTCACATGATTTTTACCTAACCGTCCCAAATCATCGCCTTGGAATAAGTAACGAGACCCAAGCTCAATAGTTAGTATATATTCTGTAGTGTCTCCGAACTATAGAAATTGTCTCTTTTTTTTCCAGTAGCTTAACAATATACTTTAGAAGCATATTATGTATAAAACAATATACATTTAATTTCTTAATCATTGAGTTTAATAGCTGAATTCTACCAACATATAATAAACAATTGTCACACCACTTGGAGATCTTTTCTTGAATTCTCTTAATCAAAGGTTGAAAGTCAACATAAGTTGGTCTTTTTGAAGATACGAGGATTCTTAGGTAAATGATAAGAGGCTTACTAGTTTTCATAATAGTAAGACAAGAAAGCCAACTAAAAATGTAATCAACACTTAAGGAAAGTATTAAGTTGCTGCTCTTACCCTTATTAATAGAGAGACTGGAATCTCTTTAAATGAGTTCAAAGCTACAATTAGTACACTAATTAAACAAGCATCAACTCTAGAAAAAAAAAGGATGAGATCATTAACAAATAAAAAATAACAATCCCCAACCTTTTACATTTAGAGTAAAATTTAAAATCCTCCTTTTGATGAATGAAAAAGTTTGATGAGTTTATTAAGGGCCTCCCTGCATAAGATGAAGAGGAAGGGAGATAGAGGGCCTCCTTGCCTCATACATCTTGCACTTTTTATCACATTGATAGGCTCACCATTAACGTTGATATAATATGAACAATAGATATACATTGATCAATATAATTCACAAAGATAATTGGAAAATAAAAAACTCTAAGTATATTCAAGATGAAGCTCCATTCTACACTATCAAAATGTTTTATAAAAGTCTATTTTCAAAGCATAATCTTTTGCTAGTTGCTTCTTATTATAGTTTTTGAATAATTCTTCAGCTAAAAGAATGTTATTCAATTTGTAGAGCTTATCATCTTTAGAATCTATTTGCATTAATTCATTATATTCAATTATTATTAATCTTCTACCTGTAGGCCTCTAAATTCGCTTTTGGTTGTTTACCTCTGGTCATCATGAATAAGTTACAGAAATATTGTTTTTAAAAATATTAGCCCTAAAAAGAGAGATAACATTTGGAAGGCTCTATTTAATGTTTATAAGAGCACATAATCTTGCATAACTTATCCTTTTTATGGCTATTGTAACCTTATCAAGAGACTTCTAACAAACCTCATTAAGTAGATCAGCCCCTCTGCAATCCAATATTCTAGAGGAATATTATGGATGTTAATTTATAAAAGGACTTGCTTATGTTTCAAATGTTAAACTGGACCTCTTTCCACTTCTAAAGGAACAAATATTTAGAGTTAAAATTTTAAGACCTTGCTTATATTAGATTTTGAGCTTGTAAAGAGGACTAAAATCTTAAAAGAAAAAAGAAGGCTAACCTTTGTAACTAACACTTCTCTCAAACTATGATTCTTCTACTGAGAATGAGACTAAGTATTCATAGCTACGAAGGAGGGTCTCTTACCTAAGAAAAAGCCAATAAGAGTCAACTTCCACTTTATCGCACCCTCTTTAAGAACATAAGCTCAAGGGGCCACAATATTCTTACTATATGCTAGTAGAGGAGGATAATAATAAAGCTTAAGATCTAGAGAAGACTCTCCTAATACTTAAGGCAAATTCTTCCTAGTAGGGATTGGAGATAAGGGTCCTTACAGCTCCAACAACATAACTTTAAGGAAAGGAGTGAGGCCCTATAGAAGATGAGCCTGTCTAGTGAAGCAAGGTAACATGTGCATCAAGAGTTTAGGGGATTATTAATGCATCTTAAATCAAGCTAGGAGTTGTTACAACATTGTTACAAGGAGAAAGAGGGGTGTAGAAGAAGTAATAAGAAGAAAAGATGATAGGAATAACCTAAACAAGTTGATTACACGGAAGGACATAAAGGAGGAAAATTTTTAAAGTTAGGCACAGTGTTCAACATGATGCTAAAAGCAATAAAAACAAGGTAACAAGCTAGAAAATTTCTAAAGAAATGAACAGAAAAGAAAAAGAAGGAAAGTAGACATTGGAATAAGGGAAGAAGGAAAATAGGAAAAATCAATTAAGGAATGGTCCAACTTCCCATTAAAACAATATGCTAGGAAGGAAAGAAGAGAAACTAGCACCAAAAAGAGGAAGCAAGTAAGAATTACCAAAAGAAAACAACACTACGACAATGAGCCAAAGGGTTTACATAGAACAAACGAAAGAAACTAGAAGCAAAAACAAGGAAAACTCTAAAGAAAGTCGAAGTAGGAGGGAAAAAGAAGGGAACAAAAGCCATACAGGACATGCAACTACCTTAGATAGAAGCAAAAGCTTTTCTTTCTAAGAAATTATAAAAAATTTTAGCATATAATATTAAAATCAAATTTAAGTATCTTTTTGAAAAAAAAATCCTTTTATCATTTTCAATATTCATCATTAAGTTGTCTTATTTAAATAATCTAAATAAAGAAAATGTAAAGTTTTATAATTGTACTAGACATCAAATTAGTAAAGTCCCTATTTAAAAAACAAGTTTAAACCATAACGAAAAGTATTCAAGCAATTTAGAAAAATAAAAATATATAATCATAATCAAAACTCAAAAGTCTTAATATTTAAGGCATTTAATATCTTCATAGTCCTGAAAGAATTATATAATAGCAACTTAGAATTGAATAATCAATAATAAGAAATCCTACTATTTACAACCCAATGAATATAAACAAATGACTTGAATAATAAGAAAAAAACAATACAATTATATGAATGAATCAAGCAAGAAACAAGTATGGCATCATTTTTTACCAAAAGTAACTTGATTTGGAATAATATTTTAAACCCTTATTATTGGCAAGAGTTTAACAAATGTAATAAACGTATGTAATCATATACAATATTGCTAAAAAGTAGAGTGATGTGAATAGGTAACTTTATATAAAATTTCTATATTTTTTATGAATGTGATAACTCATATAAAAGAGAAGAGATAAATGTAATTAGTTATGTCTTTATTTTCTTTATCATCTTAACTTTTTTTCGGTAGAGATTACTTATATTAAGAATTATGATACTTATAAGTATAAAGATTACAAAAATATTTTTAAAAAATTGATGTTTAAACTCCAATTTAGTATAACATAACACTAAATTAACTAAAGTTGTGCAATTCTAACAAAATATAAAAAATACTTTACCTCCGGCTTTATTTTTATAAAGAGTGACTAGTTAACTTCTTGGTTATAGGTTGAAGTGATAGTTCCTTAGTAGCTACAACTAAGAACCACTAAACTTGGCTTTTATGACCACTAATATTATTTTTCATCTACATTCTGTTGCATACAAGATTTTCTTGAAGCACATAAATGTATGGTTAGTGACAGAAGTTAAGGTTTAAAACTTACATATAATGTAAGCAAAATCATCTGGTTAATCATCCTCGACAATTTGTAAAATAACACAACATGTCTTACAATATGACTTGTACAAGGAACATAAACATATGAAAAGGATCACATGATCTGTTATTCCAAGATAACTTAATATTGAACAACAATGAAAATTAGGGATTTCACCCATATTTAATACTAGCCAACTCAGCTACTATTATGCATCCATGTTCTCTTTGTTCACTCTTCCTCATTACGGTCAATTGGAGGAGGTTGGGCAACCCTACCACTTTCATTTGCTTCCATCTTACAATCAAACAAATGAACAAGATCTTTAGGTGGATTTGAATAGGATTGTTTCAAGTATAATACTTAACGGTACCTTAGTTACGTATCCCGGATCGAACGTGAAAGGACAAGAAACGAAGAAATGCAAAAATACCTGATTTCGGTCTTTGTAACTTCAAATGAGCTTTCCGAAGTCGAAACGAGTGCGAATTCACTATCGTTTTCATGGGAACTACTCTCTAGGACACAAGTAAGGTCTTTCTACATTTTTCTCAAAACGTAAGCTCTCTTAACGGGTCAGAAAATCCTTAAGCTTACGATTGATTATATGAGCGGCTGTAAGAGATCTTAAACTTTATATATAACATCCATATTGGGCTTCCTTATCACAAAACCAATATGGGTCCGGTTCACACTGATTGAGATCTATTTTTTACCCAGACTTTAACCCATTGATTGAGATCATGTATTAGGCCACTTTATTATCTTTATCTGAATCAAATTACATATCTTAACCGATAAGTTATTGAAAAAACCCAAAAATACAATTAATAGTTGTCCAACTTTATGAGAAAGGACAAAATTGTCCAACATTCTCACCCTTAGACAAGTATTAATTGCAGTTTTGATTCTAGTTTAAAAACAGTTTAAAAACTTAGTTAAGTCACGCTAC
This sequence comes from Erythroxylum incrassatum, assembly GCA_026546855.1. Classification (NCBI taxonomy): domain Eukaryota; kingdom Viridiplantae; phylum Streptophyta; class Magnoliopsida; order Malpighiales; family Erythroxylaceae; genus Erythroxylum; species Erythroxylum incrassatum. Next base: position 11,643,434 of record JANVCL010000005.1, read on the forward strand.
TGTATTAGTCGACTAAGTTTTTAAAACAAAATATTTGATCTAAAGATAACTAAAATCCATCATTCCGTCCTGCAAGGCTTTTGATGTCAAAAAGTATCAAATGCATGTGTCATGTGCGACATAGATTCAATACAATCACGTATATCTAATACCTTACTAACGCGAATGGGAAAATGAAGTGTGGCAGACTAGGATGATACCTTTATGATCTTAATTATATAATCTTTGTTTGTAAGTCTTGATTTCTCCAACTTTATGCTAAACTGCATTAGAGAAATCCTATTTTCTCTTACTAAATACTAAACAACATTATAGAAAACTTGTTTTCTCTCACCGAATGCTAAACAACATTAGATAAAACCTTTATGTTCTCCAACTGAATGCTAAACTATATTAGAGAACCTTTATGGGATTAAAACTTATATCCCCATATGTCATGTCAAAATTCATGGATATCTATTTAAAAACTTTATGCATCCAATTGATATAGGTACAAGGACAATTTGTATATATGCCCAATGACCTTTAAATGCTTAAGATCGATATAATTCTTAAGACTTTTATACGTATTATTACAATGTATGACAACACATATTACCGAGGATAAATGATGATCATCTTTAATGATGAACCATCATACCATCATAATAAATCAAATGTATAAATGTACATGGAGCAAACATAACGATCCCCTAATTAACAGTGTCTAAGGACGTCAAAATACCCATACTGTATACTAGTGTTTGTCCATCAGTTAAAGGATTGACTAACTTTTCCTCAGTTCTTAAATGCTCCAAAACTTTAATGTTACCTTTTTGTATCAACACCTTTATGGCCAAATAATTGGCCTTTAAATGCTAAGACCCAGTGATATTCTTTGTTTTTATTTAAAAAAAAGCAACAAGATTATCACAGTATAAACGAATGAGTCTAGCCACTGAATCAACCACAAACAACTCAAAAATCAAGTTTCTAAGTCAAACTGTCTGTGAAGCAGCCCCATAGCATACATTCTGCATACATAGTCGAGGAAGTTACCCGTGTCTTCTTGAGACACTTCCACAACATTGTATCATTTGCAAACTTAAAATTGTAACCTTAAGTGGACTTTCAATCATCCGAACACATGGCTAAAATCTAAATCTAGTCCGACATGGGTATCATAAAGCTTTACTAGAGAAGGAAAGCATGTTGACATCTATGATTATGAAGCAAAAAGACCATTTGGATGAGAAGGTCATGCCATCTAATTGATTATATTTATGCAATCATGTATTGAAGGAGATAATCAAAGAGAAGAATGTTGTTGAAACTAGAGTTACTATATATGGAGAAATCCCTTACCATTAAGCTTTATAAAAAGGTTCAGTTTTATAGCTTGTAAATGGAGGAAGGTACATCCATTAATTCTCATATTGACACCTTTACATCCATTATTTTAGATTTGGAAAATGTGAACATCAAAATTGATGATGGAGATTAAGCCCTTAAGTTATTATGTTCCATGCTACCCTTATACTCACACTTTAGAGAAACATTACTCTATAGCGAGATGAATGTAACTTTGGAAGTTGTTAAATGTTCTTGTCTAAAGATCTTATTGACAATGATTTATCTAATAAAAAAAAGTGATAATCAAACAAGATGATTAATTACGAGAAGAAAGGAAAAGGAGAATAGTTCAATTAACTATAAAGCAAGGTCCAAGTTAAATTCTAAATATAAGAATTTGACTTATAATTATTATAACAAGAAGTGACACAATAATGTTGAGTACTTCAAGTTGAAGAAAAGGCAGTCAAAAGATGAAAAGAAAGGGAAATCTATTGATGCCAATGAAGCAATAGATATTGATCTTTTTAAATTAATGTTGATGCCAATTGTAGATCAAAATATAAATGGATCATATACTCTAGTCACATCAATCTAGATTAAGATGCATTATGACATTTTGAGGATATTGACTAATGTTCATCATATTTAAGACTTAAAGAAAAATCTTACCTCTTTAGGCACCCTTAATATTAATAAATGTAAGTATTCAACTAAAGGTAGAGTCATAGAGGTCATCATAGGTGCTTGAGTTGTTATAAAAGCCATTATTTGTATGAAGGATTTACAGTTACAGGTTATGCTACTACAAGTTCTTCATCATGTTCTAATAATGATGTCACTAAAATATGGCATATAAGCTTAGGTCATATAAGGAAAAAATTCATGATCTTGTTAAGTAAAAGAGGTTCGTTGTACACACAGAACATTGGAAAATTAGAGTTTATGAGCATGGTGTCTTTAGGAAGCAAAAGTATCACAACCATTTACAAGACGAAAAGCACATAAGATTATAATCATTTATAACTTTGGGTTCCTTTTAGTGTTCCTTCAAAAGATAACACTAAATAGATGCTAGTTGTTATTGATAAATTTCAAGAAAATTTTGGATTTATTTTTGAAGCAAAAAAATTAAGTTTTCACTACTTTTAAAATTTTAATTAAAAAACAAACAGGGAGTAGATTAAACAGCTCGGGATATACAACGATTTAGAATTTTGCAGCAAATAGGTCAATGAGTTCCACAAGAGTGAGGGGATGGTTTGATATCAAACAATTAGAAAGATGCATTCATATAAACAAAACTCTCATTAAGAAAGCATGATGTTTGCTCTCTAATTTTGGTTTGCTAAAAGGAGTTCTACGTAGAGGCTGCATCCACGACCTGCTATCTAGTAAATCAATCTCCATTAGTTTCATTTGGTTATAAAATTCCTGAGGAAGTATGTTTTAGTAATCCTACTGATTACCCTAATTTAAAGATTTTTGGTTATGCAACATAAATGAATATTAATAATGGAAAGATGGAGCTACGTGCTAAGAAATGCATATTTCTAAGGTATCTATCTAGAGTGAAAGGTTAGAAGTTATGGTGTCCAGACCCTATTTCATCAAAAGTTATAATTAGTATAGATGTGATTTTTGATGAGCAATCAACGCTGAATTCAAAGTTGGAGTCTTTTGTCCCTTCTAAGATAAAACAATTAGAGAACAATTTTGAGAAGCTAAAAGTGGAAGTAAATGGCTCCTTAATTTAGATAGACATTGCTTTAAAATTCTCTTTGTTGGATCCATCATCCAATTTAAGTGGAGTTGAGCAAACTTCATAAGAAGTTCCTTACTGTATAGCTAACACAAAGGTAGAAGAGAAATCATGCTACCATTAAGATATGCAGACTATGTAGAATTATTCTCTTACATTTTATCATTAGTAAATAAGAATAACAGAGATGGAGAACCATCCTCAATTCAAATTTTATTTCTAATATTGACTGAAAAAAGATAATTGTAATGTAAGATGAAATGGAATTCTTACATGAAAATGACACTTAGGAATTAGTCAAACCACCATAAGGGGAAAAGATAGTTGGTTGCAAATGGGTCTTAAAGGGAAGGATCCCTCTTTGGGAGACAAAGGAATCAAGTATATGGCTTACCTAGTTGTACCATGATACAATTAAGTACTAGGTGTAGATTTTATTGATGTTCTCTAACCTGTGGTAAAACATTGTTCCATTTAGAGGTTTTACTTGCACTGGTAGCCATATTTGACTTAGGGTTGGCATAGTTTGATGTCAAAACTACTTTTCTATATGGTGACCTAGAAAAGTATATTTTCATGCAATAACCTGAGGGGTTTATTATTGAAGACAAGAAATACCATGCTTACATATTGAAGAAATCCCTTTATAGTTTAAAACAGTCTCCTAGACATTAGTAGAAGTGATTTGACTTATTTATGACCCCCTACAACTCTTTAAGGAGCATGTATGATAGTTGTGTTTTTTTAATTAAGATATAAGTTTTTCATTTTTTGTTCATATATGTACATGATATGCTCATTACAGCAAGAAATATATTTTATATTAAACAATTGAAAAATATGGTTAAATGATGAATTTGAAATGAAAGATATGGAAGCAACAAAGAAATTATCAATATAGAGGTCTATAGAGACAAGAAAGCAAGGAAACTATCTCTAATTTAGAAAATTATTACGAGAGAGTCCTATATCGTTTCGGGATGAAAATTGTTGCTTATTTCAAACTCCTAGCTGCTTTATCTCCTCAGGCAGATGATGAGATTGGTGATAGGGAACATTTCTTTATACAAGTGTAGTTAGTTGTATATTGTATGTCATGATATATACAATTCCAAACATTTCATGTGTCATTAGTATAGTTAGTAGATATATGCTAACCCTAGTAAAGTGCATTATAAGAAGTGAAATTGATTTTAATATATTTGTGAGGTTTAGTTGATAATTATTTTTAATTTAGAACAAGTAAAGGAAGATTTGTTGGTTACATTAACTCAGACTATGCTGGTGATCTTTACGAAAGGATATCACTTACTTGTTTTGTATTCTATTTAAGAAATTTTGTTATTACTTGAAAGTCAACCTTATAAGCCATAGATGCTTTGTCTATAATAGAGGTATAGTTTATAGCAATGACTAAGGCAATTAAAGAGGCCACTTGATTGTGAGGCTTAAATGGTAAGCTTAGCATGGAATCAGAGGTTACAACTATATTTTGTGATAGTTAAAGTGTTATATATTTGATTAAAGATCAAATGTTTCATAGAAAAACAATACACATAAACATTAAGTACTACTTTTTTTCAAGATGTTATTTCTTAAGAAAAAATTATAGTGGAAATTGATAACGAAGACAATCTAGCAAACATGTTGTAAAAGTATCTTTCAATAACCAAGCTCGTGTTACTTAGACTTAATGTTACAATTGATGCCTTTAATTGAACTATAAGTAGAAGGTGGAGTAAAGCAACTTCTAATAGCAATTCAAGCTAAGGTAGGGATTTGTGAAGTCATTTTTCACCGATCACTGCTTGGAGACTAAGAGGCATAAATTTTTGCCACTAGCCATCAAGCATATTTAATGACACTAATTTATCTTTTCAACTACCCAAGACATTCAGGATATAAAAGGCATATAAAACTAATTTCAAAATCATCCCCAAGAATTGTACACACCAATTAATACATAATGTTTAAGTGTATATTATACGCCACATTTGTAAGTATCTTGAGAGTTATGAGTGAGTGATATTTCCCCTTGTAATTAGTCTTTTCTCTCTAATGAAATTTTGCTCTTCCTCCTTCGATCATAGATGTAGGCTTAAAGCTCAACTATATAAAATCTTGAGTTCAAGTCTTTTTTCCTATTTGCCTTATTATTTTAATCATCTTAAATCACAACCTTTTTCTTTAAATATATGATTGTCTTTATTTTGCTTCTCATCTTTGAAGGTGTTGTCTAATTTTAAAAAAATACTTATTAAGTTTTTAATGGATCAATTTTTAGAGTGTGTTTGATACAGATGCTGAGTTATTAGTAGAAGATCTTGACAAAATTGCAGTGATTATTGCAAATCCTCGTCAATTCAGGATTCCAAACTAGTTCCTTCATATGAAGAAGGATTACAAAGAGGGAAAATATTCCCAAATTGTGTCTAATGTTTTGGACATGAATTGAGAGATGACCACGACCATCTTAAAAAGATCAGGTTTTACTTTTGTTAGACAATTTAAGGATGGGGATTGATTTGTTTAAAAGGTGTATGTTGTTCTACTTTTGTTGTGTTAATATTGTTCCAACTTATCTCATCCACATATTTATGTAGATCCTACATAAATATATGAATAAGATGACTTGGAGCGGAGTTGGAACAGTAAAAATAAAACAGGTTATCTAATATCTCATTTTATGATACATTTTTTTTCTTTTGACATTTGTAGGAACCATTAAGATCTTTGTCATTATTAGGGTCTCTGGGTAGCCCGCTAAAGCCATTGGGTGCGTGGGAAAGACCGTTAGTGTCTCCAGAAAGCAACAAGGTTGTGGTGTTTTCCCATACCCAAGGTTTTGAAACCCGGACTGGACATCGAACCGAAGGTCTTATTGGTCACCGATTTGACCGGTTCGACCACCGGTCGTATCGGTGTGACGTCATAATTACACAATAATTATATTTAATTACATATAATATTAGTAATATTAAAAAATAGAAAAAGACCGGTCAATTGACCGGTTCTCACTAATTCCCACTAGTTCAATTGAGGACTGGTTTTTAAGAGTTACCCGGATCGGATAGCCAACCGGTCACTAGTTGAATCGGCCGGTCCGGTCCTGTTTGGGTTTCAAAACCATGCCCGTACCATCTCTAATGCTTTTTATGTTAACATCATTTAGTTTCTTTTCAGTAGACTTCATATCTCTAGTATGAGTGTAGCTTGGCATTTTGTAGTTTGGATGCTATTCCCTTCATTTACTTAGTCGTGGGCAACTAAGTACTTTTTATATTATTTGGTAGTTTGGATGCTTGGCATTTGTGAGAGTTCTATTTCATTTTTTTCTTTTTTATTTAATTTGACGTGATATTAATAAGACATATGTTAGCCACGTATTCAATGGTCTTCTTATATGGCTAATAGCAAGTTATTTATATGAAAAATGAAAATTTGAGTGTTTTTATTATATTTTTCTAAATTTGTGTCCCATATAAAATTAAATAAAGTTACAAATTTATAATTTATTCTAAAATAATCAATAAATTGCATGAGCAGTTAAATGAGATATTTAAGTAAGGATGAAGTTTATTAATGTTCTAATTTGATATGTAAAAACATTGAATACAGATGTTAATCTATACGAGGATGAACAATTATATGCTGCTTTAAGGGTGAATCTTAAATAGCTCCAACACCTACAAAATAAATTCATTTTAATGAACAAATCATAAGATATTCAATTGAAAATAAATTTTATTTATTTTGATTCTACTTTTTTAAAAATCTTGAAGTAGGATACATCATTCTTGTCAAAAAGAAAAAAAGGACCTTTTGACAGTTTAGAGATTGATGCTGAATTGCTAACTTTAACAGTAGCTGCACATATCCAAAAGAATATCAAACCTGTATCATTTTTGTTAGCCGTGGCCAAAACAAGTATGATTCCTGCCACTACAACTCTGCCCTGGTTCATGACTTTTCATCACCCATTCAAGTGACTGGCAGCTGATGCACAAGTGATAATTTCAACCACAAAAGTTAAGTCGTTTCATAACTTTGGCATAGGCTACAGGGACAGTAGAAGGTTGTCTAAGCCTGCGTTTTGCTTCCTTTGACTGCCAATCAAATAAAAAATAAAAAGGAAATTTACAGTTAAAAAGCAAAATAAGCAATTCTCGCTAACAATTCCATTTAAACAATGAGTTGATTAAAAGCACTGGATTTTAATAAGAGAATCGTAGTCTAATAAATAAACGCTAGATTGTACCCAAAAGCAATGCTTATTAGTGCTTTTAATAATTTGGACGAAAGATATCAGAAAGGAGCAGTCATAATCTAGAGATGGAAGCATCTCCTATATGCTATAGATGATGAATTTTTCATAGGCATGTTTAGGCAATTAATAGCACGATGCATGATTTCATAACTGTTACAAATGATGAGCAATATAGCATGACAATAAAGAACCAAGGAAACAGAACTCAGGTCCCCTTTCCTCCTCAAGTTTGCCAAGAATACTTCAGTGTGCATTCTACCTGAAACTCATGGTTCTTCCTGCAAGATAAAAACTAACTGGCAGTACTTCTAAGAGAAAACTACTTTTTCATTGATTTTTGTCAATTACATAATATTTTGTACAAAACAAAAAAATTGAGATGCAGTGACTTTCTTGAGTACATTAAATGGCTTCAAATGAACAGGAAAACATAAGCCGATGAACCCAAACCATGTTTGACAGTATTGAATTGTCTTATTTCATGTGATTTCACCAGATGCTAGTTCTTTAACTTCGAATTGAAAATTTTCAGGGCCTCACTTCACATTAGTCATGCCAAGACACCACTAGGCCTCTTTACATATACTATAAATAAATTGCAAGCTCTATTTTCCAAGTACAACCGACTTTGAAGTTATGCGAATCATGTTGTCATCACACCCAAAAAACAAAGATTTCTTTTCCAGAAAAACTTTAGAAATCAACTTTTTCAGCAAGAGACAGCAATACCTTCTCATGTGCATTATGATTTTTGCCCTCCTTCCAACGACGAATTGACCCATCATTCATAGTCCGAAATCTCAACTTGTATGACCTGATGACATGTATGAAAAAAAGTTATTCCACAAACCTAAATATATGTTAACAGTAAGAAAAGAAAATGACTTCAGTAGCATAAACCTACGAATAAGATTTGATCTTGATTTTCTTCACTTTGGATGTAGCTGGAGTCATTGGTTTTCCATTCTTTCGCCGCTCCCTTGATGAAACATGGCGCACATGCACCAACTATTTCCCATGAAAATATACAATCAGGTGAAAAGTAGCCTAAGAAAAGAGAAAACCTATCAAGAGTCGTTATTAATTCTGTCAAGACCTTTCAGTCCAAAAGGTTAAGCTGTTGGCCGGGAAATGGTTCAAATATTATTTTAGCACAGTTACTAACACAAATCACCGCAAATCACATATTCAAAACAGTAAATCTATGAAGAGTCACCTTTAAATACCCAGAAACTATTCGGTCCAAAAGCTACGTGTAGTTGGAGTTTATTAACGGAATAGAATGAAATGGAATATTATTATATCGTTTGAGAGGAAGGCTTATAATGAAATAGAATAAAATATAATAAAAAAAGGAAGTTTTATATTACATCTCATATCATCCTAAATAGTTAAAATAAAAAATTTCTGATTTGAGAGGTTCAGGATAGAATGTAAAATAATAAAAAAATTTACACCATATTACATCATAAATCTTTCGATTAAACAACATTTCACTATATTATATCATAAAATCTCTATTTTTACCGATCAATAATTTTCTAAAATTACATCTATTTATGTTCTATTCCATCCATTAATAAACCATTTCATTCCATTCTATTAAAAACTTTATTTCCCGCTAAACTAGCCTAAGCTATTTGATTAAAATTATAACAAACTGGAATTCTTACGTATCAATCTTCTCTAGAAACTAATCTCCTACGACATTACCACCACTTAAAACTGTTGAGATATTGGATTTCTCAATGAGGAACACTCACAGTGCTAGATCCCATTCATCTAGCGACATTACCAAGCCCCCATTACTTGTCCAAAAGAATCCAAGTTGATTTGATTTGTGTTTATATAATGCCGGAACAAGTTCAAAGTTCAGAGGTTGTGTCGATAAGAGATTTCCTGAGCAACCAAACAGAAACTTTGATCTTTGAATTCAATCACCAGAGAACAAGTTATATAACAAAAGAAATCATAGTTAACCATGTTAGTTAGAAAAGCACCCATTTTAGCAAAAACTTGCAATAGGTAAAACAACCCAGAAATCTTACAGAGAGAGAGAATGATGAAGAGGGAAAATTAAGTGAATGAGGCAGCGACGAAGAAGATGCGTTGAAAAGTGAGTTGCTAAGGCTCCAGTTTACGCTGGAAGCGACGGGATTGACAAATTGATGGTGAAGGAGCCGCGAGAAAGACCGATTAATGTAACGAGAAGAGTTGGGAAATTGGGTCGATTGCGTGACCAAAGAACGCAGCTTAGTGGATAGCCTCTGCATTGTTGAAATTGTCGTAGCTCTTTGGCTATGGAGGCGGTCTTGGTCCGGTAGGTTTTCCTCTAATTTCGATTTTTACCGTGATAGGAGTGTGTTTGGCAGTGACGTTTCGACGGCGATAAGTATTTTTCCCGGTGGACTTGGGATTGTCTAGATGGCGGTGGGGTTTAGCATCGGTTAGATACGAGTACATGAGAATTCAATCATTCTATTTCTTTCGGTATATTTTACGTACTCAAGCTTGCAGTATCCTCAGGCCCATTAGTCTGTCCCAGTTCTTTGATCTGACTTCCTCAGATCTGGGTCTGAATAATATAAATATCTTTAGTTTTGATATCAATTTATACTTTTTTTTAATTATAAAATAATCTTCAAAATTTTTTAAATTATAACATAATCTAATATAATTATGGTTCTATATCAATTGGTCTAAAAAAAGTTATTGCAATAAAATTTTGAAATAATAACAATATATTTATTTTTATTAACATTATTATAAATTTTTCTTAATATTATTTTTCACATATTTCATATACAAATAATAACTATAATTAATATAAAAATATTATTTAATTATCATACAAATTATAAATTAATAATAATACCGATTACTTAAATTATTATAATATTATAAGATAATAAATAATAATTATGTCAAAAACGTTAAATAAAAAATAATTATTATCAATAATAAAATATAATGTAACATATTAACTGTAAATACTAAATATATGTTTATAATTATTATCAATAATAAAATATACTTATATTACATTTTAAAATTGAAATTACTTTACCCCTAACGCTTCTATCCCTTGTCAAAGAACAAATAACTTCTTTTTTTTGTTTTCCCCACTGAGCCCTCCCTTTTCGTCTACGAGTGCAACCCTTTTACACGGTACACCAACTCTCAGAAAGCCATGACAACTAGTACAATAGCTACTACCAGCTCAGGGTCTTTCCTACTTCTAAATGAGGTTACAGCTGGAGTTCATCTGGGAACCCAGACCTGTGAGCAAATAAGCAAAGGTAGAGAGTGAGGCACAGAGTCAGCGTCGCGAAAGCAGAGGCAGGCAACGGCGAAAAATGCTGGGAAAGAGGGGTCTCACGTAAATGGGTGGTTGAGATGGAGTAGCACAAGGTTAGTACAGGGTAGAGGGACCAGAGGATTTGAAGGGGGAAGAGGAGAAGATTCCCAAGAGTGCATGTGTATTTTTTTTCTTGGCAAATTGGTCCTCCAATTTTTAAATATTTTCAAATGTATCCAATACTCAATCAATATTTACCCACTGGTACCAAACAAAAAGTTTAATACTGGCTGGTACCAATTTTTGGTATAGTACCATTCTATTTAGTACACTATTCTAATCATTACGGCACATACTGGCAGTACGAAACTCAATTTGGTTTGACTTTTTTATGGCTCGCAGTTTGAAACGTAGGTCCAATTTTTCATGGACCATAGTATGATTTTTTATGAGCCTAGGATTGTAACACTCAAGTGCCATGACTTAATTTCTTCATAGGGTATAATCTTCTTATTTATGGTTTAGGAGTTGATTTGAGAAATGACAATGGATCAAACATAATTTGTGCTTTAATTTCGATTTTTTTTATCCCCCAATTACTCGAAACTGATCAAACTCGATCAGGTTCAAAAAGTATGAAGCCTAAGCTAGTTTCAAACTGGCCAAAAATATAACCAATATATTAAATACTAATACTACAAAGCAAGTACAATCAATTCAATACTATAAGACAAGGCAAGTATTCAATGCTCATAAAATTTGTTGTTATTTTATTGCTGGGTAATATGTTGAGTACTACCAGGAAAGTATATAAAAAATTGTTAAAAGAGATGAAGAAACATTGAAGAGTAAGTATAGATAAGAAATGAGAAATATCAAATCACCACATAAAAGCATGACAAATGTTACCATCTAATTTTCTTTTTCTTGCAAATTTGTTTATCCATACACTACATGTGGTAATCTACACATGAAAACAAGCAATATAAGAGTCAGAATCAAGAAAGATCATGGAGTGATTGAATTATCTCAAACGTTAACTATCATTAATATAAGTTTTACTCGATTAATATATATGTTACTATTACTTATAGTAAAATGTATGTAGAAGAAAAGTTTACTTGAACTTACATATTTTGTTGAAGGGCATATAACCATTTACAATTACCTATTAGTCTTCATTATACTTTAAATTATCAATATTTTGCACCACTTCCCCTATTTAAGAAAAATATCATCAAAATAAAACTCAATTATAAAACAAAATAAATAAATAAATATATGATTATTATGAAATAAATATACCTTTATCATTAGAAAGTTCTTCAAATAAAGTTTTAGAGCGATGAGTAGTCTTTTCTATATTTAAATTTTGCATGCAAGTCACAATATAAATAATATAAGATCATGTGATGGATAGCTATTAAAATTATAAAAGTAAGAAACTAATACACCATAAAGTATAAAGTTTTATGTGAATATTTTTAATATATAAACAACTTCTATCAAACATTAAAACTTCCAAAGTTATTGGATAAAGTCGATTATAATGAGGATTCACTATTCAACCAACAATCCTAGAAGAGGACTCAAAATCAACTGTAGATATTGGGACAATAAATAAATTTTGTGCAATTGTTTGCATAATCAAATTTTGAGTTATATTTAACTTTCATCATATTAATATATAACAATGTTCACCAGATTATTTAATAAACATTAGCTTTTAAATAATTGTCTAACTCCTTCCTATATATGAAATCCTAACCCTTTTTCTTTTATAAATTCTTATAAACTGAAACCCAAACAAAGAACTTTCTTCCTTGATGTGATGCACCAATAGAAGTTGAAACTAATATTGGACTATTGTATTACCATAACTATCCAATCTCAATAAAAGACCAAATTTATCTTTTATCTTCCACTCTAAATATCTTCATTGTCATTCATATCTTTAAAAGAAGGTATGATTATCTTGATTATTTTAAAATTCTCATCCACCACTTCCCAAGCTCTAGACTCCCTCAGTTGCTCACAATTAAGCCTAACTCCTTTTCAAGTCTAAAATATGTATCCTTTTAACCTCAAATGCTAAGTTAACATTATTAACACTTAGTTCATCATTCTCATTGTCAACTTGTGTTAGAGTTATTAGATTATACATATTATGTCTCCCTTTATTAGGAACTCGAAGTTATTGTCTCTCTTATAATTTAATGATCTATTATGATTAATTCTCCAATATGTCCCTAACTTCAACATACATCATAGTTATCCTCTTAAACTTTTATAGTATAGCCTACGTAAAGTACGAGTTTTCTATCTCCTCCTTTGGTGTTAAAACACTTTTATAAGACATATTTGAAAGCTGTAAGAAAGAAAGTACAGTAAATTTTCCTCACACACTAATTCACATGTTTACTCTCAAGTATGACAAACCCTCATATTTTCACACACTCCTGCTTATCTTTTTTCACTCTTTGCTTCCTTAACAAGTTCTTTAAAGAACTAAACAAAATCAAACAAATGCCTCAACATAGTAAAGCATAATAAACCTAATGAACTATTGGTAAAGGAAAAAAAAAGAACAAAACATAGGTTAAACAAGAAGTAAGAAATTCAAATAAAATACAAAAAGACCAATAAGAATGTTAAGTTGAGCTCAAAAAATTTCTTAATGCAACAATTCCCACGTGAATTTCCTTTTCTTTCTTTTATGTTATGTAATGTTATTTTATTATTTTCTTGTGTTTTTTAACGCAAATAATAAGATTTGAAACAATTGGTTATAAAAGGCACAAAAATACAAGGTTGAACAAAGAGAATATCTAGCTCAATAAATATAGTAGGCAGACGAGACAATACAGGAAATTTTGATTTTTTACTGAAACTTTAGAGACATAAGAAGATGCTAAAAAATGAATAAGAAGTAATAATGAAAACTAAAACTTTAGATAAAGAATTAAATTAGGATAGAAACAACATAAAGAATGAAAAAAGAAACCATATTTGATTTATAGCCACTTTCATACCAACCGACGTGAACCCACCTAAGAATAAAAACCTAGAGAATCCAAAAATAATTTTTAAACCACTACAAGAAATCTAAATTTTTTATATATAAAGAAAATTGACCCGTTGAATATAGAGAATAAGGAAATAAAGTCATTAAATTAATTGAACACTACAAAGAAAGAATCTTTTGATAAGTTTGTAATTTAATCAACAATAAGGGAAAGAAGCACTTGAGGCTCTCAATAAATAAAGATGTCAAAAATAACTAAAAATAGATATTAAAATTGTCTAATCATATAAGAAAAGAATTAAGGATTCAGTAACAAACATGTTCTATGCATGATCTTGATTGTTATAAAAATTTTAGCTCTAGTGAAATAATATTGAAGGTTATGTCTTTACAACTTACTATTTTAGAAAGTTACGCAGGTTAGTTCATGCTCTTATTTAGGACCATAGATCTTTCTATAAGTTTTGCAAAGATAGATAAAAGCTCTAATATGTTTATGTTTGAGGTCATGGATCTTTCCATAAATTTTACAAAGAAGTATACAAGGTTGGTTGCACAGTTGTTTGATAGGTCATTTTCTTTAATAATTGATGTCAAAAGTTACAAAGGTTGTAACACAATTATGTTTAAGATTTTATTCACATACAAATCTTCTCCGAACTTAACTTTAATTAAGTTAACTAAGGTGAAGATGTATTCCTAAAAGAATCAGGGGCAGTATGAGGAAGAGAGGTGGAAACAGGAGTTGACACTAAGGAAGGAGGAGGGGAGGGGGAAGTATGTAGATGAGGATAGGAGGAATGTACCAAAAGCAAGAAAAGGTTTTGAAGTTGAAAACAATGTGAAGGAATGTTAGTTAAAAGAAGTGACTAATGGATAAAAAGATACAGGGGGAGAGGGTAAAGAAGAAGAGCTCTGCATGGAAGAGGAAGCAAGGAGGAAAAGCCAGCAGGAGAGGTTATGGAAGCAAGTTAAGAGTAAAGAAGGAGCAAGAGTAGGAAAATAAATAGGTAGAGGAAGGAAAAGGATGAATAAACTAAGAAGAAGAAGTAACAGTTTCCTAGTAGAGAAATTCAAAACTGCTTACCAGGAGCTAGCAAATCCAAAGCTCAAGAGAGTTGGCTTGTGACTAGTCTTTGAAGCAAAATGCAAAAGCAACTCTCCCATTGTCAGTACACTTCCCTTTTTGGTTAATTATTTCCTTGTTATGCTCATTTGTTTGAATAGTATGAATACCTAAGATGGTGCCATTAAGTGTTTTTTTTTGGCTACATTACTATATAGAATACACATCTAGCAAAGGACCTATAAAAAATTCCAAGTATGCTTTTTACAATAGTGGATTGACGAAGAAGTTAAGTTAGGATTAAAATTAAATATTTGTGAAATGTTAGGGTTCTTTTTGAACATGTTGAAATGATTGGGTTTACATTGAATTATAGTGAAAACGTTGGGATCCAATTTGACCTTTTAGCCCAATGGTGAATCATAATTAAGCTTCAAAAGCTTGTATAAAATTGCAAAGAACTAGCTTTTCTTGAGTCTTTTTCACCTCATCACTAGGTTATTTTAGAGCTCATTTTACTCCTAAAGTCATTTGGTTCTTGAATTATAAATTATAGAAAGAGAGTTGGTGATAAGAGTTTGAGTTAGTAATTTCAATTCCTCTTTCACTATCTTAAGCTTCCTCACACATTTATAAGATTCAAAATCTTAAAACAACTTAATCTGTTACCTTTTTCATTACTTCCTCATAACACTCTATTTTGGGAAGACTATGTTTAAACCTAAAGTGAAATCTCCTTTTAAATTGCTCTGAGAGGCTGAGGATCTTAATGAGAGGATGATCAAAAGTTAAGTTATTAGAGAATAAGGCTTTGCTCTTATGGAAGCTCACCAATAAAGAGAGATTGACTAAGGCCCCATCTAACTTCTTCCCAATCAGCCATCTCCCACATTGCCTTTTACTCTAGGTAGAGAAGCTCCCTTTATACCTCAGGTCAAACATGTTAGTAGTGTGCCCTAAGCCAATGGATATAAGTGATTCATGTATTAACATTACGACATATTAATAATATATTATAAGGTATTCCTTTTATATATGCATGTATGTCGTTTATGTAATGTGATTTAAGTTCCATGAATGGTATTAGGCTTATGTCATCAAGTATGTGACTTGATAGTAAAACCATAAGCATTATAATACTATTCTAAATTGTCCCTGGTCGATCGTTATTGGTGGAACAATAATGAATTAAGGCTAGTATGTGTTCTGATTGATGATCACATTTTT
>JANVCL010000005.1:11683257-11706158 GCA_026546855.1 Erythroxylum incrassatum
CACCATTAGAAATGATAGCATGAAGATTGGCATGCTTGGGGATGCGGTTTAAGAGAGTAGTGGCGATGCTATTTGAGATTAAGGGCCCATTTCCTGTCCAATTATCAAACCATAATGAAATTCTATCCCCCTCCCCTATTTGGCAAGTGGTGTGCTGGTAAAGCTCTCCCCTCAACCCTAGCAGTTGGTTAAAGAACCAAGTAGCTGGATTTAGGTTTTAGAGCCCATAAACTCCTTCCTTTCAGCATGTAAGAGTGCATCCATTTGACCCACATTGATTCCTGATCATTGAGCAACCTCCAGATTCTTTTAGACATGAGAATTTGGTTCTTATTAACTAGGGATTCGATTCCCAATCCCCCTTCTACTTTGGGTTGGCATATAGACTGCCAAGCTACCTTGGCCATCCCTTTTTCACCATTCTTACTCCCCTACAGAAATTGTTTCATCAGCCTTTCTATAGTTTTGGAGAGGCCCTTGGAGAGGAAAATATAAGAGCTCCAATAGGTGCTCATGGACAGAATAACAGATTTGAGGAGATGGAGCTTACCTCCATAGGAAAGAGCTTTGTTTGTCCACAATCCCAATCTTTTCTAAAAATTTTCGACCAGAGGAAGGCATTCACAAAACCTAAGCCTATTAGAAGAGATAGGAATTCCCAAGTAGTTGAGAGGTGGAGGCTTAATTTCCATTCCAGTTGCATGGGCTAGGGCACTTGATAGATGAGAGGCACTCTTAGAGAGAACAATGAAGCTTTTGTGGAGATTAGTACCTAAGCCCGACATCTCTTGAAACTGAGCAAGAGTCTCCATCAGGAGGGTAACCGAATGCAAGTTAGCAGGGCATAGGAGGATGAGATCATCTGCAAAACATAAATTTGTTAGTGAAATCTTTTTGCATTTTGAGTGGAATCTGAAACTTGGCTCCTGAAAGATGTTGTACTTGAGCAATTGAGTTAGGACTTCCATGCATATAAGAAAAAAGTAGGGGGAGAGGGGATCCCCCTGCCTGAGACTTGTTCTCCCTTTAAACAATCTTATAGGGCACCCATTTACTATGATCCTATAGGAAGCAGTAGAAATACATTGGCTGATCCAATTAATAAACATAGAGGGAAAATTTATTTCCTTCAATACCTTCAGCAAGAATCCCCAGTTAACATTATCAAAGGCTTTCTATAGATCTACCTTTATGGTACAATTTTGGGAAGACTTCTTGCAAGTATACCCTTTTAGGAATTCTTGAACCAAAAGGATATTATCTCCAATATCCCTACTTGCCAAGAAAGCCCCTTGATTCTCACTAATGAGAAAATTCAAGACCCCTTCATTCTATTAGCCAATATCTTGGCTATGATCTTGTAAAGGAAGTTGGTGCAAAATAAGGGCCTGTAATCAGTCCATGATGTCTGGCTGTGGTTTTTAGGAATTAGGCGAAGGAAAGTCTTGTTGATTTCCTTAAGAAGGAGTCCTTTTAAGAAGAATTCCTTCACTGCCTCCTTAATCATTCCACCCAACAGGATTGGTGGTAGAATTGGAAAGAATTGTTGTTTCTTTAGGATCCTTCTCCTGAAGCTCTACTTCCATCAATGTCTCCTCCTTTTCCAATATGTCTTAAGTCTCATTATTCTCAGGTTGCTTTAGTCCCATCAATTCCCAATAGTATCCCTTAATGAAGTATTTACCCGTCAATTTCCAGGCCTTACCTTGGGATCTAAGAGAGGGTTTCCATTGATAAGTTACCATAACATGATCCTCTCGCAGTGAATTACCATCTACCAATCGAATGATCCTCTCGCAGTGAATTACCATCTACCAATCGAAGAATAGGAATACTATCCTTCAATTCCTTAGATATGTCCATGCTCACACATAATCTTGCAAAGCCAATGCGCTTCCTCAAAGCTGTATTTTCATCCATGCAAATTGGATTGCCTAAGTAACTTGCAAGCATACTTAAACCTTTGGTAGTCCAATATTCCAAAGGGATATTGTGAATGTTAATCCATAAAGGAAGGTGCTTCAAACGAATTTTCTCAAGTTTCATTCCCGGTTGCCATGTTTATAGAAAGATGAGAAGTTAGGACACATGCCAAGGCCCCTCTTCAATGACCTTTTGGGCTTCCGATTTAGAAGAAAAAGTGAAAATAATGTTGTCCTCTTTCGAAAGCATAACCTCTTGAAGTCCTCGACCAAGTTAATTCTTCTTAGCTCAAGCTTGAATGATCAGAAAAGCTGGCCTCTTCTCCATGAAAAAAACCTACTAGTGTAGCTTCCCACGTTTTGACACCTTGTTGCAGTTCCTCTAAGCTAAGGGCCACAATAGTGCGGCCATCCTTTTCCATAGGAAGGCTGTAGACCAAAGAGGAGTCGGCTTGGTCCCCAACGACCTATTTCTATGTTCTTCTTGCTCCATTTGCATTATTCACAAAAGCAGTAGAAGTTCCTAAAGGGCAGTAGGATCCCTAGCAGAGGAAAGGAGTGGAGTAGAAGAGGAGGAGGGGTGTGAGGGGAGGCTAATGGGTTTAGGAATAAGGTTGGGGTTTGGGTTAGGTTTAGGGGGTGGGTTAGGAGGGGTTTTAGGGGATTTTTGAAGGATGGAAAGGGGGGGGTCTGAGTCCATTTCTGAAATTGTGAAGTGCTGAAAAAGTAAATGTGTGAATGTAGGTACTGGAAGCAAATGGCTAGAAACTGAAATGGGTTGAAAGATAAAGTGGAAAGTGGAGAGTGGAGGAAGTGGAGAGTGTTGTGGGTACTCTGTGTGTGTGAAATGCAGGTACTGGAATCAAAGGGGAGTTCTTGTAAGGGAGGAGAGGAGGCAGAAGGCAGAAGGGAGATTTGAGAAGCAGTTGATGAAAATCGAGGTTTTGAAGAGCTTGAAAGAAGGGGCTGGAAAATAATGTTGGTGACGGTGGCATAAGGGGACTGGTGGAGGCGGCAAGTGGCTAGGGCATGGTGGACGGCAGTAGGTGCGATCACTGGTTATGCTTTTAAATGTATTTAAATTATAAAATCAATCAAACGTTTGGAGATGCGAGGGATCGAACCCCGTGCCTCTCACATGCAGATCTACCCCTTCCTTAATGGATAACATATGTGTCATCTCCATTAGTCATTCCATTCTTCTTGTCTTCATTTCAAATAATTCTCTTATGCTATTTCCCCTTTGTATCTCCTAGTTTGTTTGCTCCGTAAGATCAAAGTGTCTCTTTATTAACATAGTTCTAATAGTCTCTAACATACTAACAATTGGGCGATATCTGGCCACTAAGTTTCAGGAGTTAAAAGTTTTGCTCATGTTATTTTCTAAAATTAAACATTTGGACTCAATGATTTAAAAAGTCTTTCTCTATGTCAAATATTCAAGAAAGTCTTGTACACGTCCTAGTGTAACTTAGTTTAATTTAATGAGCCGATTATTAAATTCTTATGGGAATGTTGCCCAAGCACAATTTCATAATGTTTTCCTAAAAAAATTTCCCGCTAAGCGGTGATATAAAATTCGGGAATAAGTCTAGTAGATATATTAATTAATAAAAAAGAACACTATATATGAATTAAATTGACCATCAAAAGCTCTTCGCGTTACACGTTCATTCACGCTCTATGCCATAACAAATACATATGGCAGCTTCGGCTCTCGACAGTCGACACCCATCTCAACCGCGGTTAGATTTACCGCCCAAATGGAGAGACCCGCAGAAAATTCAAAGCCCAAGTTCCCTCACTGGTACTCACCTGAAACAGGGATCTGTAGCAGCTTACACAGCTCCAGGACTTTACCCGACGATCCTTTTCTTGATGCTGTTTCATTCATTTTTTCGCATAAACACGACGGTGTCACTGCATTCATTGATTCCTCATCTGGATCTTCGATTTCTTATTTAAAACTCTTACCTTTGGTTAAATCCGTTGCCTCTGGTCTCCACAACGACGGCATCAGGCAAGGTGATGTTGTTTTGCTTTTGTTGCCCAATTCCATTTATTTTCCTCTTGTTTTCTTGGGTGTTCTCTACCTAGGTGCAGTTGTTTCTACCATGTACCCACTATGTAGTGCACAAGAAATCAAGAAACGGATTGTCGATTGCAAAGCACGTATTGCTTTTACCGTGTCCGAGAATTTTGCTAAATTACAGTCTTTGGGGATACCTTTCATTGGTGTACCGGAAAATGGGAGTTTGAATGTGAAAACCGATGGTTTTGAAACTTTTGATATGCTACTTAACGATTACACCGACTTGGCTTTGAGGCCTGTCATTAGGCAGCAAGATACGGCTGCAATAATGTATTCATCAGGGACAACTGGTGCTAGCAAAGGGGTTGTTATTACGCATGGGAATTTTATATCAATGGTTGAGCTGTTTGTAAGGTTTGAAGCTTCACAATATCAGTACCCGAGTGCCAAGAATGTTTATTTAGCTGTTCTGCCGATGTTTCATATCTACGGCCTGTCTCTTTTCGTGATGGGGTTGCTGTCGCTAGGATCAAGTATTGTTGTCATGAGAAAATTTGACATTGAGGAGACGGTAAAGGTAATTGATGAGAATAAAATAACTCACTTTCCGGTTGTTCCACCAATTCTGACTGCCTTAACAAGGAGAGCAAAGGATGTTTGTGGCAATAGCTTGAAAACTTTAAAGCAGGTGTCCTGTGGGGCAGCTCCTTTGTCTGGAAAAGCCATAGACCATTTTTTGGAGTCTTTCCCTGATGTCGATTTGATTCAGGTATACATTGAATATTGACATTAACCTTTAAGTTGGCAGCTTCAATGGGCAATACTATGCAGTCTCAAATATATTTTTTTCAAAATCTTTTTAACTTTTTCTTTAGGATGGGAATTAAAGTTTCCACTCAGAATGTGGGAATCAAGCTTCCATGCGTACAAGATTCAGGATATAACAATGAAAGTTTTCGAAGTTGGAATCGTAAACAGAAATGTTAGGTTTCTGTTAGTAGTTGGTTTAATTTTAAATAATAGTGGCATTTGTGCTATTGTAAAGACTGGAATGTTCTGACTGGCCTATCTGGCTGGATCTGGAGGTCCTTTCAGTTTTGGAATATCATGCCATGGATTTATCTTTTCCATAGGGCTATGGAATGACTGAATCGACTGCAGTTGGAACTCGTGGCTTCAATACCAAAAGCTTTCGGAAGCATTCCTCCCTAGGACTTCTGGCTCCAAATACAGAAGCCAAAATTATGGATTGTGTTACTGGTTCATTTCTCCCTCCTGGAAGAATTGGCGAGCTATATATACGAGGATCTGGTGTCATGAAAGGTAATAAATTGCATAGCCTTGTTGGGTGCCGTAATAAATTTCCAACATTCTTTCCACTTCAGTGGGTAATATGATGTTGTGTTGGGCAAAGTCAAAGGTACTTCTTTTGCATAAGCATCTGTATTACTTGCAATTGACGAGGTAAAAGTTTTGTATATACTGAACTTTTCGGTCAGATGTAGCTCATGATGTTCCTTCACTCGTCCATTCCACAGCAATGTCAACCTGGTGCTTCATATTGAAGAAATTGGTTAAGTATGGGAATTCTATCTCCACTGCATATAGATGGGTGTACAGAAGGCACTCAAGAAGTTGGCATGGCCAACACATCCAAATTAAATCTTGGAAGTCCTGAAACTAAGTCCATAGTCGAGATTTATAATTGCTCCATGAACTATATGAACTGCTAATAACTTGTTGAATGGAATTGTTGGGTTAGAGCTTCTGACCATAAAATGGTTGCTACTGCTGGAGCATGATATAAGAAATAAGTAATTTAAGTCGTGTTTATCAATTTGGTTGGTTTGATTTGTGATTGAAACTTCACAAAGATTTACACTTATAGCCATGGGAATCATGGTAAAAAAACAAATTTCACCTAAGATAGCTCATGCTAAAGTCACTCCTTATTACAGAAAGCTCTTTATTTTAATCTTGTTTGAAGTCAACTTTTCCTTGTCCAGGCTATTTTAATGATGTTAAGGCAACTGCATTAGCGATTGACAGAGAAGGTTGGCTACATACTGGGGACGTCTGTTATGTAGATACTGATGGCTATTTCTATATAGTAGATCGGTTGAAGGAGATAATCAAGTGTAAGGGATTTCAGGTAATGATTTCACCTTCAGCCTTATAATTTTGAAACACTTTCCTTCTGTTTCAATATGGAAGGTAATCAAAATGAGTTCATGCCAATACAAATAATTTTTAGGTACATTAACTTGCATGAATTGGCTACACTCATAAATTTGAAAATCTCCCTAGTGAGAGAATTTGGGAAATTATGAATCTACACGTCTCTTTCAAGTGATTGGCATTCACTAATTGTATCAAGTATATTTCCTAAGAATGCCAGATCTATTGGTTTGTGATTAATAATGTGATGTTCTTACAGATTGCTCCTGCTGATTTAGAGGCAGTTCTGAGTTCCCATCCTGAGATATTTGATGTTGCAATAACAGCGTAAGTGTGAACCTTGTTATATTTCCATGTTGATTGGACAGTAGTTGAATGCGGTTGCACCGGATTAGATTATCATTCCCCATAAATTTTCAAAGGACAATACCATGTAGAAATACAATGGGATTGCTAATGTCATAATCCCACCAGACACTGAAGATGTTATCTTCATACTTTTGCTCATGGATTTGAAGAAAATTTTTGGTTTGCATACATCTAAAAGGTGACTTTGCAGATACTATTATTCTTGTTTGTGTCAAATATATTGAATTACATCCCCTAATTTTCAAGTGTCCTCTAATGGCTACATATGACTTTCACAAAATAATCGACGAAATATTAGTATATTGTAGTGCTGCTGATGAAGAATATGATGAGATACCAGTGGCATTTGTTGTTAAGAGGCACGAGAGTACGTTGACAGAGGAAGAAGTCATTGACTATGTAACTAAGCAGGTGTCTATTCCAAACTCAGACTGATATTTTCGTGCACAGAGAATCAGACATATGGCCAGCTGCAGCTGCATGACTCAGCCCTCTTAGCTTCATACCATCTGTTTGGATTTTGTGTATGCTTATGGTGAACAAACATAGTTTTCTTATGACTCCTTTTCTTTTGTCAGGTTGCACCTTACAAGAAGGTAAGAAAGGTGGTGTTTACAACATCAATACCAAGGTCTGCGGCTGGAAAGATTCTCCGGAGGGAACTCAGGAACTCCTTGACTTCTAGACTATAATGTTGATTCTAAAGCAGGGCCTAAGATTTGTGTGCATTAGGTGTAATAACATAGAAGGCTTGCTAGGTTTAAGCTTTAGATGTGATCTTGTTTTCTTTTTCACTTTATCATTATCCTGCGTTAACCAAGCTTCGATCTCATGGTGATAGAAGCCACCACAAGAAAGTTAAGAGTTAGGCTTAGTAGATGAATGGTATTCTCCTTATAATAGTTAGCAGGTGATGACTAATCAGAATACTAATTTTTATAATCAGATAGCTGCAAATTCCAGTAATAGGTAAGGTTATTTGCTTCCAACGCCGTGCTTGTTTGCTAACGTTCATTGTAGCATCGGGTGGGGGTAACGAACATAAGTTTTGGGTTTGAAGAAGAGAAATAGTTATTATACGATATTTGATCGTCCATGTAAGATATACCAATGATTTTGTACCTGCTGGTCTGCAAGAGTAACGTCTTGAGAAACGTCCTAACCTGTTACGGAGGTTATATTTATACAAATTCGAGCAAGTAGCTTGTATGAAATCATAATATACTTTATAAATAAAATTATAATAAAATCATAATTATGTATTATTCTTAATTATGTATAATTATTATTCGATTAATTTAAAAAAGATTAATATGAAAAGATTAATACATGCTATTTTTTATTTAAAAAGTATAGATTAAAATATGGTGATATTTAAATAAATACATGAATATTTATAAGAGAACAAGTTGTCTAATAGAAATAAAAAAGATTGAATTGTAAAACAAATTATGCATGAAAAAAATTCAAAATTATTTTAATATTTCTAATTTTAGAGTGGTCATAATAAATTGTTAAATGTCAATATTGATTTATAAATGTAAGTTGTTTAATTACAAATTTTAAAAATAAAATTTAATCTTAAATTTAATTTAGGATTATAATTTATATTTATTGTAAACATAATAAAAAACTTAATAAATCACAGCATACTAGTTAATGTGATTATTCAGGCATAAGGTGATCATGTCCCATGTAACACTCCACTCCCGCGTGACCCGAACCTGATATCGTTGGTGATATCCGAGTCTGTGCCTCACGAGGGTGACGTACTACATCAGTCGGTCGAAACTCAGTATAAAATTTTCTTTTCTTTTTCATTACACTCATATGCGTGGAAAACAGTAGATAACTTGATCCTACGTGAAAAGCAAGCATGTTCAGTTAATATAATCATTTTCACCATCTCAACTTCCCAAACGCTAACAAACAATACAAAGTTGTCAAAATAGAAGTTCAGATCTTCTGTCCAATATTATGATGTCTTATTATGTCCAATAAATCTTAGTCATTTATTTATGTGAGTCCCATATGAGATTTATGTGGAGCCCACAAAATAAATGGCTGAGATTCCATTACACAAAATAAGACAGAGTAAAACTGTACAGAAGATCTGGACTCTCAAAATGGCTCCGTTATTGAATTGCTGACGCAGGAGAAGCGTAAGGACTGGAAATACTGTAATGAAGTTACTCGGGGTACCAATCTTGTATAAATCTTTTTTAACAGGAATTCATTTCTGCTTTTCATTCTCTACATTATAAAGCATCTCATCACGAGATACAGAGCGTTTCTCATTCTGACGAGTAATTTCCTAACACCCAGTTCAATCATCGAAAGAACAATGGAAAAAAGAATTAAGAGAGGAACTATTTAGGCCAATGATTGAAGCAGTTCATATCATTATTAGGCTTTTGTCGCCTCAACTGGGGTTTTGCCCTTGCTGGCAACCATTTGCTCAAAAAGATCTCTTATTTTCAATCCAATGATCGTTTGGAAGAGACCTGTTCCATTGTTACTTCCTGGGAAATCAGCATTCTTCAGCATTTGTTGGGTCACTTCTCCATAGAACTTGGTGGACATGTTGCTCAAGTGGCTCTCTATATAGATCAGCTCATCTAATCTATCAAACTGTCCATCCATCTCCAAAACAGATACCTGAAATAACAAACAGAACGAGCAAACTATTAGTGTCAATCAAACTTACCAAACAGCAGAATTTGAGCTAGTTTTTCGGAGGAGCCAAGAAAAGAGAAAGCATAGAGTGTATTTTAACTTGAAAACTTGTTCAACTTTGCTCCAGGGGCTTCATGAAATTAGATAAAAGGTACCACATGTAAAATTTTAACAAGATACCTCATGGCCATAGTAAGTGTCGGGTAGGAGAACTTGATGACAGGATAAGGGCAAGTGAGCTTCCTACCACATGGCATCCGTGAAATAGTTGACCCCTCATCAAACAGATAAACAGGGCTAAAGAACTGCACTCCTTCTCTCATTATCAGCCTAACTCTCAAGATCTTCCCCTCACTGTCATCTGGAATGAGTTGAGTTGGCAGAACTTCAATTACAACATCAGCATATTGCTTTTGCGGATCTGAAACCAGGACAAATCAAGGCACTCTATGTTACACTGTTCTGTTAAACAGGCAGACAAAACCGTTTCATTTTCTGCTAGGATTTTGAATACAATTTGAAATGATGGCCATTTGAAGAGGAAAAACTATAATCTGTATGAAGTTATGAACGTTCGGAAACAGCCCTCTATCTGATAGGGATAAAGCTGCGTACTGTTGTTTTAAAGTTATGAACGTTCAAGAATTCAAATAACAAAAACATTAGAAATGTCACAGTAAAAGAGCAGCTTCGCTGTTGAATAAGGAACTAAATATCAACCTCAACCCATTTCAAGTATGGAGAAGGTTACACACTGTCTATGAAGAATCAAGTAATCACACAATACTGTAATTATTTGAAGCATACCAATATAAGCATCAAAATCTGGCTTGCGAGCTTCAATGCTAGCTTTAATGCTTTCAAGGCTGTGTCCTCGCTCTGCCGTGTCTCTCTGTATATATGTTTGAACATGCTTAGTTCACATAAACAGTAACAAATCACAATCCATGACTTGAATGTTCTGAAAGACGTTGGCGCAGAGGGATAACCTGAATCTTCCATGAAAATTTAACTTCATTACTGATGTCCAAGTAAATGCTGAAGTCCAATAGTTTCCTTACACGCTCATCAAACCTACATATTTTGAACAGGAAACTAATTGAAATCATCACATATTAACCACAAAACAGAAGTATGGATTCATGAATATGGTCATCTTTTTTCAATCTATTGGTTTAATAGAAAGAGACAAAGAGCTAGTTTTGTTATGGACCAAAAGCGTCCGTGGACTGAAGAACTTGGTTTAACCTTGTCTACCATAAGCATTCTGCTTGTCTCCACGTATATACTTCTAAAGGGCGAGGCCAAATTTTTTGTTTAATATTATGGTGTCTTATTCTGTCCCATAAATCTTAACCATTCATTTACGTGAGTCTCGCGTGGATCCCGCATAAATAAATGACTGAAATTTATGAAACAAAATAAAATATTATAATATTAGACAGGACTCCCTCTGCTGGTACAGCTATTCTTATACTTTCCGTGGCCATGTACATAATTGCGTCTCTTATGCACATACGTGTCACGTAAATAGTATGTGCAACCGTCAATTTCCACAAATTATAAAGAGAATTACAAGGTTCCACAAGCATGCATATGGTAGAGACTAAAGAGAAATGATATGCTGCACTTACATTGGATGCAGACCTTCAATGACAAGAATCTTAGGAGGCTTAATGAGCTCAGGAGGATCCAAAAGACCAGTAACATGATTGTAAATAGGTTTCTTAACAGCAATTCCATCTTTAAGAGCCTTCACTTGCTCATACATGAGATTAAAATCGTTAGCTCTTGGGTTAAGAGCAGTGACACCCTTTTCCTTCCTTCCAGTCCTATCAAGGGAGTGAGAATCGTCCAAGCATATGACAGTAGTGGCGTCACTTATGAGTGTGTTTGAGTCTGGGTTGCCACCTTTTGGTGATTCTGCTGCTCCACCAAAAACACTGGTCAACCTCCTCATGAAAGTACTCTTACCACAACCAGAGTCTGCTGCAAGACCAATCACCACGGTATCTCCTAAGCAGGTAATGGCACTGCTGCCACACCTCCTGTTGGTTTTCTTGCCACTGCTATAGAACACTAGATGGTTCTGAGAGAAACCCAATTGGGTCTTCGTTGGTGTGGAGACATAGCATGTTGAATTCAAGGAGTGGGTTGTGTAGACTGTGCAAACAGCAGCCATTGGTATGGTAGACCAAAGAACAAAGCCTCAGCTTCTAGTTCAGCACGGGTAAAGATGGCATTTCGTCTAATATTTTGTTGAATTGAAAATTAGAAAAGAGATGGAATTGTCGATGAGTTGATGCCACTTTGTGATGGAGAGAGGTATGGAGACGCTTGCCTGGTTGCTATTTATTGCAGTTTGGAAGAGACAAAATTTGAGGACGAGAGGTTTAGTGGTACACAGATTTAGTTTTTGGTGTGTAAAAACCAAGTTTTCATCTCTTAAAAAACAGAAAGGTCCGGTAGTTTGGCAAGCCCAAAAGGCACCGCACACCAGGTTTGGACTTGGGTGGGACTCCAACAGTTTACTTCTAGATGACCTTAACAAAATCGGCTGCTCGTCGGACGCCGCTTATACAGTATACACCAATGGTTTTAGTGTATACCAATGGTTTTAACTTTTAAAACTAGATCGCACCGATCAGTTTAATAGAGAAAAGTAAGAACCAACCTGCTGTCTAGTTGACTTGTGTAGAAATAAAAAAACCGTAAGTCATCTTCTTCTTCCGGTCTTTGTCTTCGTCTTTTTCGTACTTCAACCCTTTTTCAATCTTAGCCTACGGCTCCATTTAAACTTTAATTTCTTGTAAATTTAGATTTGTTCAATATTTTTTACTGTCTCCTATTCTTCTTTTCTTTTGTCTTTATTTTATATATGAGCTGTGTTTAGTAATTAGTTGATTGCTTTTAATTAATAACTGATTCTATCAATTAATTTGATTAATAAATTGTATTAGTTGTTTGTTAAAGATGTTAGAATAAATCAATTCTTTACCACATACTTTTAATAGTTTTTTCAATTTTCTTCTTTGTGCCGGATCACAAGTTACCCTCCCTATACTGTTGGTAATATGGTAATATGAGAGACCCAAAACCATATAATTACTTTTTGCTGGTTGTTTTTCTTAGCAATATGAAGAACAACGGCCTAACAAGACGTACAATTCTTTTTGTTGTTTTTACTTTACCAAGTGTCAAACTGTGCAAAGCATGGTGACGCAAGACGCTGTGGGTGAAAAGAATGGGACTTTGTTGTTATTGTCAGCATCTAACACGGTAAGTAAAATTAATAATGGTTTTAGGAGATGAACAGAGTAATTAAGTTTAGCACGCCAACACCAAATCTACAGGAATAGGGGACACAAACATTTATGCCTCACCTATGAAAAGCAGATACTAATATTTTATTCAGTGTCAGCCTAAATAATAAATAAATACAACAATCCTCTAGTGAGGTCAAATGTCAATATTTTATTAGTGTGAGCAAGAGCATATCTAGAAAAAATTTTAAGTGGGAGCAAAATTTTAATAGAAACAAAATTTTATTTTTAATTAAGGCAAAATTTTAATAAAAATAAAATTTTATTTTTTTTATGGGGGCAAAACTTAAAATAATAACTTTTTTATAAGGAATTTGTTGGTCCCATTGTAAATGTGTAAGTGAGGCTTTATAAATATGGCAATCCAACTTACCATATTTTGTCTTGGTTTCGGTCCATATATTCCGTCATTAAAATAATTGTTATATTGTGAAGATTGTAGCTTTACTTGTAAGGTTGTTGAAAATTGTTGACTCAGAAGAGAAGTCATCTTTAGAGTATATATACATGATGCAATGTATAGAATTTGTAAAAAAAATTATAAATCTTTTTAAAAGAAAGGAAAAATCATACAAGCCTTACATATATATTCTTAACCAATGATAAGATAAGCATCTTACTTAGAAGATCCACTTAGCGGTTTACTTTGTCAATCCTTATTACTTATAAAATGGAGATATATGTACATATGTCTATAGAATAGGTGGTCTCTTTGATATGATTGAAGCCAAAGAAATTCTCTCTAATAAAAAACAATTAAATGCAATAAATAAAATTGAATTGTCTCGTAAAGGTTTAGGAAATTTTGTTAGATTTTCTATAAAGAAAGCACTTTTGATTAAAAAAAACACTACGGTAAATTTTCATACTTTTAGTTTATCATTTAATTACTAATAATATATTTTTTGTGTTTATAACTATTGGTAAAAGTACTCTAAATTTGAGAAAACTTGTATTAGATTACTTGGTCAAATAGTTTTTGCATAAAGCTATGAACGTAATTGAAGTGTTGTTTAACGTATTCATATAAAAAACGAAATTGCCTAGAACATCAGAGACTCATGACGTTGTTTACGTTACTTATAATCTTATAATAAAAATAAGAATTTTTATTTATTAAATTTTATTTTAAAATAGTTATACTTTTTATTATTGCTTTATAATTTCTCTGTTATGTATTTAATGCAAATAGTAAGAAGAGAATATATGATTTAATCGATATTGATTATATTGACCATGTTGATTTTTTAATCGAAGGAGAATAACCATTGCTTGATGAAAAAGTGATTTATAAAGAGAATGAATTTTTCATGATGAATGAATTAAGAACGTATACCGATGATCAATTAATATCTTATTTCAAATATATTTAACGTTAATAGTATGATATATTACAAATTTACAATAGAGAACAATTACATGCATAACTAATTTGTAATCTTTTTGGATGAAAGTATGATTTATAAACATTTAATTAATATTGGAAAATTTGAAACTTTTGATGACGGTGAGAAACAATTTCTTTCATAAACATAATTGGTTTTTATTGTTATTATAAGTTTTATGTTAAATTCAATTTTATTAAATTTATTATATATTAATAGACATGAGTATAAAGACAGCCTTTTTCGGAGTTTCTTAGGAACATAAATTGACTGGGCACAGAGAGCTTTTTAATGGCAAGTTGTAATGCGACTCATTAACTCGTTATTTGAGTTATATAGTATGAATTTGCGACATGAAAAAGGTTCTCACAGCCTCCTAACTACACTGCAAACAAACGGTGGTTTAATAGAGAGCAGCTTAAATTAGTCAAATTACAAAACGCAGAAGTCTTGAGATTATTTCTTATTTCACTTTTTCTGTTTCAAATTTTTTTCCAATAATAGTAAACCGATCAATCATTCTCTGTTAATGATATTTGATCCAAGGTTAAGAACATCTTGTTTCTGATTTCTCCCATAACAAAAGTTGTCGCCTGTGACATCTTGTAAAGTGGCAAATTCTTCCAAAGTACTAACCAACTACCTAGAATCTGCCATCTCGTCGGAGGCACTACTGAAAATGAGGACGTAATAACATTTCCTTGCTTTCCCCGGAGATGGGCGAACACAAACGGAAATCAACTCACCATGTTGAGTTGAGATCAGAAATGATGTTTACGGATCTATTGAACTAGCAAGTAATCTCCATCTTACCAAATGGAGGATCGATTATCGAGAAAGAATCAACAGATATCCCATGTTCAAGCCGAGTACATTTCAATCGATGTAACTGACATAATCACCAGAACAAGATAATCAAGCAAGCAGTGTAGGATGATACAAGAAGAATTTACTAAAACCCTGAAGAAGCAGCAAGGCAAAATCGGGTTCAGGCTATCCAACTTAAGGATCTTACTTGTGTCCCCTGAAGTACAGATAAATTTTCTGCACAAGCCAAAGAAACCAAGTCAGAGCATTACTCTTCATGTAGATGAACTAGAGGATACAAGAATACAAGTGGCTGAGTTTTGATTTACCCTTTTGCTAAATACAACAAGAACTATATTAACTGTCTGAGCAATTTTGACTAGTCTGTACAAATGGTACGATCCTTTATCTTGAGAAACAATTTTCTCCATTTTTCTTATTATTTTCTTTTCATTCTACTCATTTTTTTCACAGCTCTGACTGCAAAAGCGCATTCAATTTCATAATGCTTTTCATACCGCTATAAACAATACCAATGATGTAGACTATAGATCAATATGAACAAGGGCCTAGACCTAGTTAATGCAAGTCAAATTTGTGTCTTTAATAAATGTGTCCCATAAGGTTAGCATCCTGAGAACTAAAAATTCTAACCTCCTCAGGTCATTTGATATACTCAAACACCTAAAACCTAGACCAATATCTAACAACTTCAAACACCACGGCATTAAATGGCAATGGTTGCAATCACAACAACTGAGCAAACAAATTATGACCAATCACCTGGATAACCCACACGCTAAGGAGTGACTCGAGACAAAATAAGCCAAATCCCACAAAGTAGAAGATCTGCATGACAAACAAAGATTTAGTTGGACATGAAAATCAGTAGCATTGGGAGGAAGAAAATCATGACATAACTACTAATTTGGATAAGTGTTGAAAAGGTGTCAACTTAAGCATCAAAAGGGAATTTCTACCAGGGATAACAATGCAGTTAGATGCCTCAAATTTCATCAGGAAGTGGAAACTTTTATTTAGAAACATTTAGAATAATATGAAAACTCAATAAAGCAGTTATAAAAGCAGTAATCTGATTTGAAATTAACCATAAAAGAACACTTTGCTTCTCTATACATTACATGAACTTAATTAGCACCTTGCTTCTCTATACATTACATGAACTTAATTAGCACCGGCTGCTAAGCAATACTAGGAAATTTCATCCTAGTGTGATTAAACAATATAAGGCTACGTGGAAATGACAAGATCAGCACAAAACAGAACTTACCCCAACCAACACGCTATCAGAAATGACATCAATTGCCGCAAGTATGCCCCTGCAATTGAAAATATGGAAAATCGAGAGCTCAAAGTACAACTCATAACATTTTACCTCACATGGCATATACATGAATAAGTCAATTTCATGTGATCTCCTCAGATAAATTGAAATGGATACTCTATGCACTTACGTCAAGGACTTCCCGTGGAAGACAACAGGTGGAGCAATCGCAGCAAATATAGAGAATGCAAGGTGAAGCTGCATTTAAACAATATCAATAGCTGTCAGAACAAGTTCAACAGAAGAAAGCAAATGCACCATCTACTGACAAATGTTGGAAGCTCACCATGTAGAACAAGAAAAACCAGCCGAATTTCAATGCACTGTCCGTCCTGTAAGTTGAAAATAGAAGTAAATTCAACTGGTTTAAGTGCTACAAATTGGATTACTGAAGTTAAGCTGAGTACATCTATTTTACTCGCATTACTTTTTATCAAGGTAATAAAGCTTTCAGAAATGTCTTGGGATCACCAACTGCTCTACAGCATGAAATAGAAAGGTCGTTTTTTATGGTTCAATCAGGAGTCTTATCATAATGGGGAAGCTATACTTCATCAAAAATGAGTTCGGGAATATTTTAGGAGAGTAACTATGCTATGTGTACCATCATATCTGATGCTAACAACTAAGATGTTTTTTGTTCTATTCATCACGGAAGCTTTGCATGTGATGTGTCAGGTAATTATTACATTCTAGCTCTTTATGCAGCATTGTTTTCAAAGTCATTGTTTGATCCATGTTACAGTACGTCTTTTAGTCCTTTGAGTTAAGACATTCTAAAATAAAAGAAAGAGGGTCATGAAACTTGCCTCATTGCTCGATAGAGAGGCCTATACCATAGAACATATGAGAGAGGACATCCAAGCAGAGCATATATTGTAGACAGGAGAAAAATCTTGACACCTACATGTAATTAGCTTCTTCAGTAATGAAAACATAAATTGTTGTTGTTGAACATAATTTATGACCACTTCGTTAATATAACTGGAAATGAAGCACTCACCTCCACCTTTAATCCAGCAGACCATTACAGCAATTACGTTATATGAAAGACAAAGAACTATACCTGCACATGCCACATGAAAAGATGATCAGTAGTTCACCACCATGGATTAATATTTAAGCGGATAATAACTGTATTTTTGTTAGTCGCATCTATCCTCAGAAAGAACTTGCAACACTATCATCTAGTTGCTTCTAGTCTCCCACAGAGAAGTTGCAACACTAACATGTATTCCAGTTTTACCTATTACATTTTACTTTTGTCTTTTATTGAGAAAGAATCAGATTACATATCACGCAATATAGACACAAAAATCTCACTGCCTAAAAAAGCTCAAAAATAAGCAACAAAAACTTTGAGCACTGCTATTTCCACAATTTCCCATCCCAGTATTAACATGCCCAGTCCTTTCAACCGCCAAATATTGAATATCAAACTGAGACTGCATTTGTGTTTAGAAGTATCAGGGGGAAGAATAGTTCTGACAAAACAGTTATATGCATAGAGAAATTATGCATTAAGAAATTTTTAGTTCTATGATAAAAGTACATCAACCATTTCCAACAAAAAAATAAAAGCAGGAATAAATTCATATAATTTTTTATTATAAGAAGAAAAGGAAGAGTTCCAATACCTAGCCAACTTGCAAAAGCCAAATATTGCAGTCTCTGGGCATGAATAGGTATTTCATTTGCTATATCATGATGGATTATTGGAAAGAAAGGGGGCCAGTTTCTATCATCTACAGGGACACCAGCTGATATTTGATATTAAACCCAAGACGGTTAGTTATCCACTTGGCTAAACAGAAGCATAAAACCGCATACAAACCCGTAAAAAAAATAATAATAAGGCAGCATAAAAACTTTGTGGGCTGCAATCTTGGTACTCACCTTTGGAAACAGCATCTTCCCTCCTTTTGATTTCCTACACAAAGTAAAGGCAACAATTAAGATTAAGGTCATGCTGCACTATCATTATTTTCCACAAACCAACATCAAACAGTCAAGCATATCACAGTTACGCAAGTACACAATTCAAAGCAAACAGAAACTTCTTTTAAACATCAGAAACCACAACTGTATTGTCTAAAGAAACCTGCTCTCTCCGTTTAAGCTCCGCTTCCCAATTTGCAAGCTCTCTCCCCTTTTTCTTTGAATCCTGCATGAAACATAACTAAAATTATAGCATATGCGGAAAAAAAAATAGAAATCATGAAATGTAATTACACTCATGGTATCAAGCGGAATGTCCACAGTTGCATCATTGTGTCCGAACCCAACAGGATGGGATCCCAACGTAGGCATGCGTGCCTTCGATCCAGGAGCAGCGGAGCCATTCTGTCAACGAACAGCAAGTACACACAGTTAACCGGCTTTGATTGTTCAATTTTGAAAAACAAAAATCTTAAACAATACAGATCCAAATAACTAAACTAACCCTGGCTTGAACAAGATTACTAAGAATAGAAAGTAAAAAAAACTCAAGCCGAGAAGCTAAAAATAGGAGCAGATCTGAGGGAGGACAGAAATGAGTAAGAAAAGAATTTTAGAAAAAAAAAAAAAAGCGGCTACCGAGAAAGGATTAACTTCATCTTCATCGAAGGGATTGGGATCGTGGCTGTAGCGACTCATTTTGCTCTTTTCTCCAACAAAATCACACCAATTCTAATCTAACCAACAATCAACACTAGTAAGCAAGCGGTGTGTGAATGTGTTTCCTTTTTTTGCCTTTGCTTTCGGGTGACGCGGGATTATCACCTGGAATTTGATTTTCTTGGCTGCCCCTCTCTTTTTCAATATTTGCGCCTTTTGCCACTTTCGTCATTTTGCGTTGTGGCTGAGATGGTCGTACGAGGTGGTGCCAAGTTTTGAAATTTGGCCACGGCAGATGAATGTCACGTGACGCCCGCAAGGCGTTAGTGCTGCGAGGGCAGCCTCGCACCCGATGTCGGTTGGAGTCACTTTTGCAGTGATGTGATCACGGTACATGGGTTAATGGATGTGATGTGATCCCGGTACTTCGGTTAAACTTGTCATGCTATGTCTATTAGTTTATTCACCTTAATAATATATTTTTTATTTTTAATCATAAATTATATATGTAAAGAGTTTAATTACTCAACTTTATAGAGAATTATATCAAAGAAATTAAATTTTAAAAGTTGAATATAGATAGAACAAATTTAACTATATTCCTTGACTTCCTTTGCCTGGGCTAAAGGAAATCAGAAGAAGTTTGAAAAGCGTAGGAGTCATATAACGAAATCTTTAAAAACAAAAGAAGAATATGGCATCCAGTATTATTTAACACAACCTTATTAATTATATTAATTGTCATGATGGAATATAATACCTTTTTCGTATTATTGGCTTATGAGAAAAGAACCAGAAAACAAATATTCCCTCTTTTAAAGTGCTAATAAATAAGAAAGTGAGAAATTTAGGAGGACTCTGATTATTTATTCAGATATGCAACTATGGCTATATATATAACCTTACAAAAACATAATGCAAAAAAATAGGCTACCAACGTTTACAAATTTCTAATAGGATAAGACTAAATCTAAACAAACTAGATATTAACTAACAAAAACAAAGATATTGACTAAGTCCTAACAATTCCTCCCTTAAACTAGATGCTAAGCATTTAACAAAGATATCGACTAAGTCCTAACAATTCCTCCCTTTAACTAAATGTTAAGCATTTAGTTTACATCACGTCTCAGAGACAAACTCCTAGAAGCTTGCACATCCTCTGAAAAGCATCCAGCTTTAGTGGTTTAATCATCACATCAACCAACTGCTCTTGCGTTTTACAGTGGACTAGTTTCACTGTACCAGCATTTGTGAGGTCTCCAAGGAAATGAAAGCGTACATCTATGTGTTTACTACGACCATGCATTACAATATTTTTTGATAGCTTGATCGTAGAGCTACTATCACAATAAATAATGGTTGTTTCACCTTGATTGTGACTCAACTTTTCCATTACCCTCCTCAACCAAACCACTGGATATGCACATGAAGCCACAACTGTAAATTCTCCCTTAGTAGTTGATAGACTTACTACAGGTTGTTTTTTAGATGACCAAGATACAACCCCTAAGCTCAACAAAAAATACATGTCTTGAAGTGCTTATTCTGTCTTCCAAGTCTCCAGCATAGCCACTATCAGTGTAGGCAACAAGCTTATTATCTCTTCCCTTCTTGTAGAGAATTTCAAGCTCAATTGTTCCCTTTAAATACCTCAATACCCTTTTTGCTGCCTGCAAATGAAGCTCAGTTGGATTTTCCATATACTTACTAACAAGACTTACCACAAACACCATATCAGCTCAAGTAGTCGTGAGATATATAAGGCTTCCTACTATTTGTTTGAAGTAAGTCTTGTCCACCTTAGCTCCTTCTTCATCCTTCGTGAGCTTAAAGTCAAGAACAATTGGATTATGGACAGGATTGCATTCATTGATGCCAAAACTTTGCAATACCTCTTGAGCATATTTCTTTTGATTGATAAAAATTCCATCAAATCTCTACTAAATTTCAAGACCAAGGAAATACCTCATTCTTCCAAGATAAGTCATGTCAAACTCATTTTTCATAGAGATTTTGAATTCTACAAACATTTGTTCATCATTTCCAGTAAAAAGAAGATCATCAACATACAAACTTACAATCAATATTCTGCCATCTGTTCTTGTCTTCACAAATAATGTATGTTCATAATCACACTTCTCAAAACCTTCCTTCAAGAAATAAGCTTATATGTAGCTATACCAAGCACGAGGAGCTTGCTTAAGCCCATATAGTGCCTTTTTTAACTTGTAAACTTTCTACTCACTTCCTTTGTGGACATAGTGTAACATCCCGTGTAACGCCCCATATTAAGGATTAGAATATTAAGAAATTTCAATGCATGGTATGCTTAGCATAATTGAGTTTTTGCTTATTTGAGTATATACATTTTTGGACTCATACCAATAGTTTTTGCATGCATTCATGACATTTCGGGTATAATTGAGTCATTAACGCGAATAAAATGTGAATTGGCAATTTTGGTAATATTTCGGGTACTTAGAAATTTTGTTGAATTATGGATTAATTGTCTTGGATTATTAAATTGGTGTATATTATTATTAATTCTGCATTTTTGGAGACATTTTGGATGTTTTAGAAAGCTATTGAAAATTTGAGATAATTTAGATTAAGAAAAATAAAGAAATTAAAAGACAAATTATGGAGTGACAAATGGATCAATGAATGAGTGACATTTGGCACTATTGGATGATTGACATGTGGACTGGTTTTATAAGTGACAAGTGGCAGCATTTTGATTAGGAAAATGGCATTACATGCATTAAGACATGTGGTTTGATGCATTACATGCATTAAGACATGTGGTTTGATAAATTAAGGACACCTAGCAAAGTAATAGCTGAAACACTCCAGCTCATTTCAACAGCCTACTTCCTCACTTTGGCTTTTTTCACATGAAATTTTATTCTCCTACTCCCCCTCTCAATTTCTGGATCTTTGTTGAAGTTTGGGTCATCATATTTATAAGTTATTTCATTAATAAATAGGTCTTGTGATGCTATGATTGATGCTGGAAACTGGTTTGGATGAGTAGTTCTACTGGACAGGTTTCGGTATTTTAGCCATATCTTTCTCTGTAGGTATCCAAATTGGATGAAGTTAAATTTTTGTTAAACTAGAAACATATATCTACAACTTTCATGAAGGCATCGAATCTGATTTCTGTCATTAAGTGTGTCAAAAGTTGGCTTGAAGTTGAGTATCTGAAATCTGTCACTATTTGTGAACAGTCTAAAGTAATTTGGGGATAAATTTCAAAATACCGAACCAAATTGCATAAACTTGTTGTCAATAGAAACTTAAGACATAAAGGAACAAATATTTGGAACAATATTTGGCCTAAATCCTTCATTGTCATTGTCAAAATGACCGTGTAACATTGACCCGAAAGTCTGTTTGTGGAAAAGCTGGAAGAAATAAAGTGTTTTCACTGAACATGTCTTGGTATTTTGATTATAACTTTATCTGTGTATTTCTAAATGAGTTGATTCTTGATTCAAATTAAACTAGAGACATAAGTCTACAACTTTTCTGAAGAAGTCGAATGTTAATTCTATCTCTAAGCATCTCAAAATCTGGTTGGAATTAGAGTTAGGAATTCTGTTATAGTTTTAAAAAAAAGTATTTTATTTATATTTTGATCTATAGATTTCCAAATGAAACGATTATTGTTTTAAATTGAACTAGAGACATAATTCTACAACTTTTGTGAAGAAGTCAAATTTTAATTTTGTCTATATGATTTTCAAAATTGGCATGAAAGTGAGTTGTAGCTTAAGCTGAAGCACTGTCAGGGACATAAATCATGTCTTGTGGTTATTGAATAAACTGTATTGTTGTGGACCGAATTAGGCTGAGTTGTCTCACCAAA
The DNA here is from genome assembly GCA_026546855.1 of Erythroxylum incrassatum. Taxonomy (NCBI): domain Eukaryota; kingdom Viridiplantae; phylum Streptophyta; class Magnoliopsida; order Malpighiales; family Erythroxylaceae; genus Erythroxylum; species Erythroxylum incrassatum. The sequence continues at coordinate 11,705,767 of JANVCL010000005.1, forward strand.
ATTGTAGCGTATTCTCTTATCTTTAAATTGGTGTAAATGTTGTAATTTTTCGATATATGATCTGAAAGATATGAGTTGTGCAATTAGAGAGTATGATCATGTACTAGTTAAAAGGTTCAAATGTGTACACTCTGTGGTATTTTGGACATAACTCATAAACTACTGAAGCAAATTAGATGATCTTAGAGTCATTAGAATAAGACATTAAAGAACAACGTTCTAGAAGGGAGTTTTGCTTAAGTTTGCCATTTACCCTATTAGATTAATTATGCAAAGTTGACTCAAAATCATGTGGGTAAAAGAAATCTGAAGTGGCCAATTAAGTTATGTAATTGATTTCACATTGTTTTATTATGGTCCAATTTATAAGTACCAAATGATATTAATGAGGG
>JANVCL010000005.1:11720270-11740000 GCA_026546855.1 Erythroxylum incrassatum
GAGAAAACATGAAAAAGAATGAAAGAGAGAAAGAAGAGAAAACAAGCTAGGGTTTTAATTTAAGTAACCTTCAAGAGAAAGATTTTGAGGTTGTTCAAGAAGGAAAAAAGGAAGAGGAAGAGAAGAGCTTTCTTTTGAGCTAAGGATCCCTTTATTTGGTGAAGAATGAAGGTAAGATCATTTTAAATCTCTTGGATTTTTAGAAGGATTTTAGTTCATGGACTTTAGAAAATTTTTGGGTTTAAGTATTTTAGAACCAATTTTAGTGATTGTGCTTTGAGGAATTTTCAATTGAAAACCCTATTGAGTGAGATTTTTTGTTTTTGTATAAATGAATCAAAAGAGACAAGAGGAACAAGAAAAGAAGCATTTTGAGCAAGTCTATAAGTAAGGAAATCAAGGTGGGTACATGTTTATGATATAATCAATAAGCCACTAATGTTTTCTTTAAATCAAAGAAGTTCTCTGATTTCATTTGCATCATAAGTGCTGCATTATTGTTCATGAATGATTTGTGAAATCTGCTATACGTTTGTTACATGAGTTGAGTGATATTTTTTAAAATAAAAGACTGTGAAAGTGATATCGTTGAAAAAGATGCATGTTTATAAAATCATGTTTTCAAGAATGCTTTTCAAGATATACGTCAAGTATATGATAAGCAAGTTTTCAAGAAAAGTGCCATTTTGGGCAACAAGTTTACAAGATTTTGAAATCTATGTGTTATGTGGGTTTGTGGTAGTCCCTTAAGAATCGTCACGTGCACGTTGACCCAAGTATAGGCTTCTCCTGCTTGCTCGCTAGTGGCATGGAGCTCCTTCATGGACTCCTATAAGTTCACGGCTACGCAAGACCAATAAATGGGATTGCGATAGTACGTTTTGTTCACGGCTACATAGGACCCTTATGAGAAATGTGTAGTACATTCTGTTTTGGACTTACTGAAACCATTCTAATGTGCTTATATGCTCATGATATGTTTGATCAAGTTTGATGTATTCATGTTTTGTGACTTGTGGATTTTGGCTGAAAGCCTAAGAAACATGTGTTTTATAAACTTAATGAAAGTTTTCTATGACAAGGAAAATGATTTCAAAAGTTTAGCTTATCTTTTGTTATAAACTGTTACTCATGAGCTTTCAAGCTCACCTCCTTTTTGTCCCATCCTCAGGTGATAGCTAAGAGATCAAATGATCAAGAGCATAAAGGATTTGCTACATTGGTTATTTTGTATTTTTGTATTATAATAAGCCAATGGGGTGGCTCTTGAGATGTAAATAAAGTATCTCAAACTCTATTGCTTGAGTAATGAAAGGATGGACTGAAGTAGTTCAATTGTGTATGTTTATTTTGACTTCCTTGTTAAAAGGGTTAAGTTAAAGGAATAAGTTTGTTTTGATGTTTGACTGTTATGGGCACCTCACCCTTGTGAGATGATGCCTAATAAGGGTTCATGGAAATAACCCTACAAGGTAATAAGCACACTCAAGTATTATGGTTTTTTGAGTTGGGTTTCGAACCAATCGGGATCCAACAATCATCATTAACATCACAATCATCTACATCATTATTGCTACTATCATCATTACTTGTACGATCACTTTTACTACCGCTTGCTTCCTTATGTTCGCCATGATAAAGCCACGGAGTATAGAATTTATCTATGCCTCAGACAAGTGATTATATACCACATCTTGACTTTGAAAGTCGACATTTAAGCAATCGATGCAAGGACAATGAATATGAAATTCATCACCCATTTTATGTTGTACAAATTGCATAAAACTCTTAACTCCTTTTACGTATTCAGTGGACCATTTCCGATGAGACATCCAACTTTTATCCATATAGTTATACAATAAAAGAACATAACTGAATTATTAAATGCAATTATCGTTTAATTTTACGTGACAATAAAATTTAATAGTAATTAAAGTCTTCTTGATTGAAGTTTAAAAGCAAAGAAACACTAAGGTACGTGGTGTTGTTTACACCTGTGAATTGAGAAAGGGACTTCTCGCTGTCGCTCCTAGGCTCATGAAATTTTTTGCCAATAAGCCTCATCGAAATTACATCACAAGTTTCCAGCCTATATACCATCCTATGGGTTTATTATCCATTAAATTCATATTTCGAATTGAAGTTCGTTCACAAAGTGATTATCATGAACGTTCAAGACAATGTGGCTATTGTTGAAGATGGAAGGCAATATCAAGACTAATTAATTATCTTCTGCCTGAAGATGATAGAAAAAGCTTAATATATGAAAATTATGTTTAGATCCCAATATGCAAGGATGACCTATGTTGCTGTTTTGAAGGAAGCCCATTATGCATATTTTTTAATAGAATTTTCATCATTTGGTGCGTATGTAAAGGAGGAATGTGGTGTGTTATGAAAATCATCTTGTCATTAATGAAATCTAGTCAAGAACTAAATGTGGTCTCTTTATGGTAACTTATACTGATCAACTTATAAGTTTGGTCCAACGAAAAAATGATGGAAATCATCAATTTCAGAACTATACACCCCAATACATAAAGAACTATGATACATATGAAATGCAAATTAACAAGCTCCACAATTGATGGAAAGATGGACCATTCAAGTTTGAAAGTAAGATCAAACTATCTGAATAACTCTATCAAAGGAATGATGATAAAATTATTAAAGCCTTCCTGATTGAAGTTTGTTTATAAAGTTTGAAAGCAAAGAAACACTAAGATACGTGGCATTGTTTACAACTGCAAATCGAGAAAGGTATTTCCTGCTGTCGTTTCTAAGCTCGTGGAATTTTTCACCAATAAGTCTCATCGGAGCTGCATCACAGATTTTCAACCTATATATCATCCTATATTTCTAATAATATTACAAACCACAACACAAAACCAACATGTCATTTACAATCAGAGAAAACTCGAACAAAAATTCACATACTATTAAATCAAAACATATGTGGACATTAGTTAGACGACTTACCTAAACGGGAGAACAATCGTAGAGTACAAGAAAAATGACAAGGTTGGTGGGTTATCGACACTCTAAAACATAAATTATAGCCTGTGAAAAAGACAAATTCATATTTAAGATAATACAATATGAGTAATTAATAGGATAAGAGGGCCAATACATTCATATTGCTCTATTGATTAGATGTTTTTTCAAACTAGGATAAAAGTCTTTCTCATAGCCTAAGACTTTCATGTGTTGGAGATTGTAGGAATAATAAACTCATTTTAATAAATAATAAGGTATATAATATGATTACGCATGAAATGATCATATATTCATTTAAAACATTTGATATTATGTGAGTTTCAATAGATTAATGAAGAGAGCTAATGGCATGACAACAAAATGGAGTAATATTACGATAATTTTCTGTGTTAATCGATCTATGATTATATTTTTGAACAAAGAGGCTTATTCCACGTTCATAAACTTAACATCTCTTCCTAATGTTAACATATGTTCTTTACGTGCTAAGAAAAGAACCGATATATACTAACCTTTGAAGTGTATTTTTTTATGGAAATAATTATTGTTTTGGTTATATTAATAGTATAAAAGGTGTTTAAGTGGATAAGAATAATTGAAGCAACTATATGAAAATATACTGCTCACGAGGAATGAAAACTTTTTTAAAAAGACACTACAAATTACAGCAAAAGGGATGGTCCATTTCAAGCTATTTAAAGGAACAATGATAATCCTTATAGCTATTGAAGTGAATCACACGTTAATACAATACTCAGTAATGATAGATAGATGCACAAGAAGGGGGGTTGAATTGTGGTAAACTTTTTGTTAAACCCTTTTTTGAAAAATTCTTTCGTTCAAAACAAAACTTGTTCATTTCAAAAGAACTACTGTAAATCACGTTTGTAAAAGTTTTTCTTTTTCTCTGAGCCTCTCCATGTCTCTTTACAATCAGTATTCTTTCACACTTAGCCTCTTCAGGCTATCTGTATTACTTTCAAACAAAAAAATATTTCGAGCTTGCTACAGAAAATATCGCTCTAACTTTTGCACAGTAATCTCTCTCAAGAGTTTCTAACTTTCATAAAATGTATATATCTTGTGTGTAACTTTTTCAGCACTTTTTTTCAGCATTTGCAGTCTTCAGCTTCGACTCATATTTATAGCTTTGTCTTCAACTGTTTCTTGATAACTGCTTTTTGATTCTTTAAAGAAACGGTTATTCAGTTGAGTTCTGTAACTAACTCAGACTGATGCTTCTGTCTGCTTTCTTTCGTCTGCTTTTCTACTTTAGCTTCCGTCTGTTTTTTGCTTTCATCTGCTTTTGTGCTTTCATCTGCTTTTTTACTTGGCTTCCGTCTGCTTTTCAAATAGCTTTCGTTTGCTTTTCTACTTTCCGTCTGCTTTTCAAATAGCTTTCGTCTGCTTTTCTACTTGGCTTCCGTCTGCTTTTCAAATAGCTTTTGTCTACTTTTGTGCTTGGCTTCCGTCTGTTTTTCAAATAGCTTTTGTCTGCTTTTGCATTCATCTGCTTTCGTCTGCTTTTCATTCGTCTACTTTTGTTTGTCATTAAAATTATTAATCGTAAAGTCATTTTGACTGAATAGATGTGACTAAAATCATAATGATATCATCTATGCAGAAGGTATTATGCTTCACTAACATTGATGCTATAAATTTCTAACTCTTTTTTTTCAATTTTTAGGCACTTATAAGATCCAAGAATGATGTATTTTAGGATGTGTGTATGACATTTATTATAACCAGGTAGGAAAGTAGAAAGAAAAAGACCTTTAAAAAGTATTTTAGAATTATAATTCGGAAATAATCCCATAATATCTTGATGATAAGCTCATCAAATTAAATTAACTTACATCAAATTAAATTATCCAAATTGATTCTAAATGTCCACTTATTAAGACTAACATGAGCGATACATTTAACTCTTAGATTTTAAGGGCTAAAGATTACTCTATTATCAATATGTTGAAGATTATGAAATTTGATAATAAAGAGGCATTCAAAACTAAAAGAAAAGGATAAAAATTTGAAGGAAGAAATTACGTTTGAAGGGATGAAGAAGCTGAGCAAGAATAAATGAAATAGCGAATCATTTAGAATGGAGAATATCCTAAGGAAATTTAGATTAAGGCTTTTCAAAGTATTGAGTCCCAATGTCCTTTTTTATAAGATAATATGAGCGGGTTATTGAAATTTTAGACTTTAATGGCCAAAGATCATTCTATTATCAGTATGTTGGAGACTATTAGAACTATGACAATAAAGAGGCATTCGAATCTAAAGGAATACTAAAATACAAAAGGAAGAAATTCTAATTGAAGTGATGAAGAATATGAACAAGAATAAAATGACTGCAATGAAATGGAGAATAATTTAGAATGAAGATAGGTTATATAAAGTCAAAATTGGAGAAAATACACATTTTTAAGTGGAGAAAGGAAAATATATATAGTTGTAGGTCCTGGGAACTCTAAAGGTACTTTTTCATTCATGCTATTACCACCACATTCTATATCAAGAAACAACCTGAGGCATATGTGGATTAGTGCTACCATAGAGATGGTTTACGACAATCTCTTTTAACTAATTAAAAGACAAAAGTTTTGGTCACTTAATACTTATGAAGAAATTCATCCACTAATAAAAATAGTCATGCTTGGTATAAAAAAAAGAGTAGGAAAATTATTAAACATGAACTAAAGAAAGTGAAGACTCTTTACAGGCTATTAGAAAAGGGGCACTTTTAATTATGTGATAGATGTGGCAAATTTGGTCGTAATATGAAAAGCTGTAAAGGTACAGAAAAATTCCACTTTGTCAAATTGCAACTGATGGTAAATTTTCATCACTGCTTAATTTTACATGAATTTATTACATAAATACCTTATTAACGTTACATGAACATTGGAGTCTAGTGAAACTATATGGCATTTTGCAACAACAACTTTTTCACACTCATGTAGTAGTTGGAGATCTAACTAGATACTTCCAATCACACCTATATATATCAACTTGAACTTTAAGGATGAAGAGAAAATTTGGGTTCGTTGATTCAAACACTTTTCAACTTTCATTCCAACTTAGAGGATTGAGGTGGAAGAGCATTCCAAAGATCACATCACACCAATTGCAAATGCAAGCTTTAAAATGCAAGACTATTAAAAATTGTAGTCAACAAGAAACTAACACTAAAATTAGAAATCAACAAAATGTGAATGACACTTATTAGTGGATGAGTTTTTGCTAATTTCTAAATCAGTAGCTGGAAATTTGTTTATGTTAGCTAGAAATCAACATATGTGTTTATGATGCTTGCGTAAATTAGCTGGAAATATGAGTGTAATTAACATATGTGCTTATCTTGCTTATGTATGGAAATTTTTGTTAGAAACCAAACAATTCAATTCAATTAATGAAATTAACATATCTTCCATTCAATTAAAATGAACATATTAAACTTAGTTACGTTCTTCTTAAACATTTTATTGTGGTTTCAAGTAGGGAAAATACATAGTGAAGAATTTCATTCGCTAAATATATTAATTTACAAGACATATACACATGAATATATAGGAAAAGCTATCCTAATTAAGGAAGAATAATAACGGTAGAATCCTAATTATATACATTCCATATCTGTCAACACATAGCAATAATAGACATCACCACAAAAAATAGTTCGAAATATATCACGAACACCTTCTTCAATAGTTGTTCTTGTTGATATCAAGCTTCAGTTTATACTCTATATGTTTTATTTTCTCTTCAAACTATATTTTCTTATATATTCCTTAATTTTTTGTCTTTTAATAACTTTCTCACACATTTCTTTGTCTTCAATTATCCCTTTGTTACTCATAACTAATCAGTTCTTCAAGTTAGTATTTTTCTATCTTAATTTGTATATAACATAAACAGAGTTATCATGCCAATGAAAAAACTTGTAATTCTCAACCTTACAATAATCATCAAAATAAAAATTCATTATAATCCAACAACCCAAAATATTCAAATTGTACAAAAATAGTTAAATAAAACTTACTAAATATTTTCAACACTTATAAACCTTCCACATAAGATTTTTACTACTCTAATAAGTCTTTATAAATGAGTTAAAGCTATACAAACCTCAAACATAAGCTGAAGAATCATTATTAGTTAAAGACCTAAAGTATAATGGCTATAATTTTAATTGTTACATATGGTTCTATGGTTTGGTGTTTCAATATTTAAGCTAGGTAACAAGATAAGATATGTTTCAATGGTGCGATTTAGGTTTCAAAAACTGAGGCAAGAATAAATTTTGATGAGATTTTTATATGGAATTTTCTTGGCTAGAAGAAAATTTTCACATTTGACATTAGGATTTATTAGTGTTGAGTCTGAAGAACTTAGCTAAATATGTTAATTCAATTAGTTTGTTTATTATGAAATGATGAAATAATAAATAATCTTTTAATATTTATGATTAACAGTTTCATGATGAAGAACTAACAAAAATCTAACGAAGTTGCATTTTTTGTGGCCTAATTTACCCTAGCTAGTATACCACCTCTAATAGATTAACAGTTTCATGATGAAGAACTAACAAAAATCTAACGAAGTTGCATTTTTTATTATAAAACACTGTGTTACAAATTAGTATCAAAGATGATAATAAGAACTGATCTAAACTTTTTGCAAAATGTTAAAGGATGATATTTCCATTTAAGCTTAACTTGGTACATTGTTTTTATGCAATTTTAATATGGGAACTAAGTAATTATACCATAATTATATAGTATGTCATGTATGTTTTCACTAATATTTTATATAAATTGTTCATTTCTTAATTTTTAAAAAAACTAGTATCTAATTCCTAATATTTGTATTTTCATCTTTGGGCAATTTAACATGCAAACAAATACCTTAAATTGAGACTATAAGCAGGGCGAATCAAGTCATCAGTATGCTTAATGTTATGGGTGAAGCACATGTTGTTCCTTTCTATCTAAATTTTATAGGTGCATAAGCTTATAACAATGGAAATGATGTGCCTAAATTCATTTTGTAAGGACTTGTCTTCTGTAAGCCTATTGATTATTGCATGAAACTCATAGGTATTGCTATACATTGATCCATTCTTACAATTTTCTCCAAATTCACTTGGTGTAAGAGCAGTCGAAGAAGAGGTGAGTGATTTTTTCCCTTTCTACTTTACAGAGGGCACATGTGTCCTGAATGTTTAGAAAGTACAATTTATCATTTATAGCTAGGCCTTTTTTAATCACTAGCCATATTAGGAATGAAGCCCTTAGGGTTAGGGCTTTGTTCCATATAATAAGACCCCTTGACTCTCTCGCCTCTAGCTTTGAGCAACTCTTTATAGGAGTTTTTTTGTTAATTTCCTTAAGGGGTGATTGAGTCGTAAATATTTATCTTCAAGCCTCTCTTGGGGATTATAGTCAAGGATTATATGTGAGAGCTCCAAGGGGTAGTTCCTCCAACTATTTCCTTATATCTATGCCTTAATTTTAGTATCAATTAGTAACACAGCTCTTAATTGTGCATTGTGGTTGGACTGATAAAAAGATCTAGGTTTGCTTTAGATGTCAAAAAATAGGGAAGCCTTTTCCCCATTCCCTATTAATAATGTCAAAAGCATTGTTGAAATTCACTGGCGATTATTGTAATAAAAATGACAAAATATGGCACTCTAAGTAAAACCTGAAGGCCTAATCCTATAGATGTCAAATTTGACATCTTCAAATTAATTCCTTTATAATTTTTTCAGGATTGATTAGAGGTTGTGATGTATATTATATATTTTTAATAAGAATTCTCTTTACTAAGGATCGTGTAGACCTTGTGATATATATTATGTTTTTTTTATAAGAAGTCTATTTAATCAAATGAGATGATATCAAAATGATCATTTATAAATCTCATGTTAGAATTAGGTTGAACTTCTAATACGTATTATTTATATGTAGTGAGAATATTATAAAAAAGATACCCACATCAACATCTTTAAAAATCTCTTCCATTCTTTTATTGTAGTACATCTTTGATGTCAAAGTGATAATATCCGAAGAAGTTTGCATGCCTGACCCATTTAAAATAGAATAACGTCAGGCACCATCAGCTAGATTCATATTAATCGAAAAAAATGAATTTTGTGGTTTTAAAAAATATATTTTAACCAAACATAAATTTAAGTTTATAAGTATCCACCCATTTAATTGCATACATAAGCTGCTTAGCTAGCATTTTATATAGAAAGATTTTCATTTTGTAAAATTAATTTATGTTAATGGTTTGTTATTTTAACATTTGAGTTGTATAGTTAAAAAAATAACTTAAATTCCTTTGTTGAAACCCGGTTGGATATCGAATTGTCTAATAAAAATTTTTTTCCTTAAGAGGATCAATTCTTTATTTTTTTTAATCCCTAGATCGTAAAAATTATTTAATTACAGATTAGTCAGAACCAATCATAATTACAGAATTGCTAATAAAACTTATAGTAATACGTTTACCTTGAGAGTTTGTAAATGCTTTTTATCCATGTTTACGTTTAGCAGACCGAATCAAGTTGAAAAATGGGCATATTTACTTCTTCTTTTTTTCCCTAGTCTTGATTAAGGAATTAAAATGCTTCTCCGAGGAGGCAGAAATGGTCTAAATCGATATATTGATTCTGAAATAAATAACATCTTTAATTAAATTTCAAAAAAAAAGCATATCAATGGATCTACTCTTCAATTTTCTTTAGTTCGGCATCAACCAATGTACTGTCAGGCCCATTTCTACACTTCTCGAGGATGCTAAGAGGAGATACATACAACACCAGCACTAAGATTTAAGACTATAGTATAGCATAGTGCCATGCAACCATTAATGAAGATTCTTTGAAGAGCAGATTTGCATGGGCACTCATTCCTTTGGAATTACCTAACCATTATTACATAGATAAGGGAGACAAATAGGTAACGGACGTGAAGCACAAGATTAAGACCGATTTAAGGCAGTCAACAAAGAAATTTCATGGAAAGGGGCAGGTGCACTGTCATGAGAATTCACAGCGCTGTACATTTTTAGCCTACAAGAATATCACACAAACATTCAATAGACCTGCAGTCAGTCAAAATTTGCAGGTGGAAGATGGAAGAAAAAAAACTGAGAGCTGAATTATTTTGACAGGATTGGACTGGCATCAAATTATAGTATATATGAATTGAACACTACATGTGACCAATACGCCTTGAGGGTCTTAATCATCATCATGGACTTTATACATTTTTGTTGCACTGTATGATCGTGAAGCTTACCATTGGATGCTAGCAAAGGAATCAACAGACAGTTTACGTAATCTGAATTTAATTACTTATTAGAATAATCGTGGTGATTCTGTATTTCATTGACAAACTCAGTAAGATGGAAAATAGACAAATTATGCATAAATAGTAAGAAAAAAGAGAAATGTAGATCCATGTTTGAGGGGATCACCAAATACCTCTATGATATCGAACTTCAACTCCTTAACAAGTATTATACACACTCCAAGTTTGTAAAGTAGTGCTTGCATCCTTTGTTTCCTCAACTCATCGATCTTAGGTCATCAAACATGCAATATCAAAGATAGGATGAAGGTAAAGATATTGAATTACTTAAAATGCAGCATAGCCATATTGTATTCTAAAACCTAAAAGTTGACGTAACCAACGCGGAACTGTGTCCAATTCCGTTAGCATCAATGGCCTACCTTTGTGAGATGGGAAGAAACGACAACTATATGTTTCCAAGACCTTTGACAATGAGCTGGGATGGAATGACAGCTTGTTGGTCATGTCCACTAAGTTGGCTGTTTTGTTCAAGAAAACATTCTGATTTAAGCTTGAGAGTCTTCTACCGGTTTCTCCTTCTAACATGGAGAGGTAAGTTGCAATATTGTTCCAACCACTCCATGCAATGTTTTTTGCAGAAAGAACACCATTTGATTGGGCCAACATCAGTGCACCACTTTTTGTTGCAATGATAGCTGCAAAATATAACATACTCACCAAGTTTAGATATAGCTTCTTTGGGAAAACAATAGCATGATCTAATCATTTTTCAAATATGTATCCATAACATATGGCACTTCTAATCATATAAAAAAACCAGTGTAAATGATTTCATATTTTGGGCAATAGTCGTTGCTAGAAGTATAAAGAAACACTTCTCATTACACTCCTCAAAGTATCATAATATACTCATCGGAGCCTCAATTGCAAAACCAATTGGAAGCCTAGTAAATGAATGATTCTGAGTTTAGCCAGGATACAAAATTCTAATTGAATTGCTGAAAGTAAGCGGTAACAGTAATGACAAGATTGAGAGCGGGGGTAAGAAAAAAAATACCATTCTGAGGAACTTTAAAGATGTAATTGGCAGGCAGACCAATACCAAAACCCAACAGAGTTATACCCACACTGAATCCAACACCACAACCAGCACCAACATAACCAATGACATCAGGGCCAAATCCAGGGCCCCATCCAACACCACAACCAATGCCTAATCCCATGCCCCAAAAGGCTCCAAAAGTTGGATGCACAGGGTTCCATCTCTTATACCTCCTAAACACTCCTTTTATGATCATTGCTACCTGAGGCCAAATAACCATTTTCATAACTCATAGTCACCTTAACCAAGGTTATTCTAACTATGATAACAACTAAGAACACCAAACACTTGATTTTTACATAAAACACAAGATTTCCAGCACCGGCTTTACTTCATTGCCCATGTGATAAAAAAGAGAAAGATAATAAAGAACTTTATGTCATAGTATCAGAAGGGTGCCAGAAATGTCATGTTCTACTCATACATGAAGCAGAAACACAAGGTTCAATTCAAGTTTTGAAAACATCAACTCGTAAACCGAAGTAGACTTTATGTCATAGTATCAGAAGGGTGCCAGAAATGTCATGTTCTACTCATACATGAAGCAGAAACACAAGATTCAATTCAAGTTTTGAAAACATCAACTCATAAACCGAAGTAGAGTTAGTGAACTTGGTATTGAATTCACAATCTAAAACAGGAAGATTAACAGACCCCATTGATTTGAGATTACCATCAAAAACTCTGCTTCAACCTTGCGCACTCCATGTTTTATCGAAAGTTAAATAATCACCGCCCGATGGATGGAGAGCAAGAATGCCTGGCTTTTACGAGGTTGTAATGGCTTATTAATAAAAATCACCATTTGTCTAAAACCAAAAAGAATCAATCTTTGAATTTCAAAATGTTAAGTGTAGAATATAGATGTTCACTTGTTGATATCAACATAACATGTGTAGTTTTCAAGTGAGGTGTACAATTAATCAAAGATGAGAACAAAGAGCAAATGAAAAACAAAAGAATTTGGTAAATTAGTTACAGGGAAAAGTAGAATCATGTTCACTTGCTCTGACATCAAGACTTATTTATCAATTTTTACTTTTACAATAGTTTTATTAACAGAGACCAGAAATAGGTCATATACTGTCGACAGCTCATTTGAAAGATCTTTTGGTAGTTATAGTATTAACATATATAGTTTTCCACATTACTGTAATGTGATTGTTATCAATAACATATGCAATTTCTGGGATATCTATGTTTGAATATCTATGGGGATAATGAGCTAATAAATGGGACACTGCTTACCTTTCAACATGTAGCCCTATGCTTTAACAATCAACAACATCAGGTTTTTCTTTTTGTGATTATAGTTTATGATTTACGGAAATGAAGAAAATACCAGAAAATAGGCAACACAGTAATGAAATGCAAAAGAAAAATTAATTGAAACAATATAAAACGAAATCATTAAGGAAAATATTGGATAAAACTATTTAGTTGATTGACGATTTCAATTTTCGGTGTCGACAGGGGCATTTCATCAAAGTATACATGCATTATGCCATATTCCTATTAGTAAAATCACAATCACAAATTAGCCAAATCACCAAACTACAACATTCTCCAAACAATCAAATATTAATAATAGACTACCTTATTAACACGTTAGTTGGTTAGTGACGTCGGTGACTTCACGCAGGTGGCGCGGTGGACTTGCGACGGTCGACGAGGGAGTTGGGAGAGCGTACAATGATGAGAGAGACAGATAACAGAAGCACGGGGAGTGGAGAACAGCAGTCGAACGACAGAAGATTGGGAGGCTGATGCGATTCTGGAAGTTATTTAAAAGCAAAACGACGTCGTTTTGCTTAATGTTACACCTATTAAACTGCGTCGTTTAACACCTTGTTTTTTTGTTAAGCTGTGATTGTTATTGTTAAAACAAAACCAGGTCGTTTTGGCTCAGAAGCAAAACGAGGCCGCTTTTCTTATCATGTAATTTTGTTTTGATTATAACAAAACAACAACGATTTTAGGCATGACAATTGGCGGCTAGGTCTTAGTTGGCCGAATCACGGGTTAGGCTTGAGCAACCAAATGATGTCATTTTTTGTATTTTTTTTAAAGCCCAATCTTGTGTCTCTCTATGGCGCAATTAGGCCGCCCTCGAATCAATTAGCAATCGGGCCATAGACTAAGCTTGGGTCTGAGAAATCACAGGCCAGTCTAGGCTCGATTGCCATCCCTAGTCGTTTTGTTATTTGTGTTTGTTGATCCTCAAGCTTGCTGGCCCCTAGCTCCTTGGTCCGAGCCCAAGGCTTGACAGTCCCAAGCTTGGGCCCTACTTATCTGACCCAAGGCCCGCCAAACATTTGTGGGCATTTAAGGTTTTGTAACTCACAGTGATGGTCGATCTTTGCTTGCTTGTCACAGGTTCGTCGGGCTAAGTGATACAAAGGTCACATTGGGACTCAAACTTTCACCGAAGTTGATCGCCAACACCCTTTGCACGACAGTCTCATTTAGGTCCGCTTAAACAAGACTTTAACCATTAACGACCCTCGAATTATTTTCCTCGCACACTTGAAAAAACAATGCAATAGAAGCAATAAGAAAATAAAGGCAGCAAGGAAATAAGATAGATACGGTAAAATCAACCTTTATATTACTTTCTCTCAAAAGTATACAAGGAATATTCTCTTTAACTGAATGAGAAGAGCAAAACCCGAATGAGCTATATATATATATAGGTACTCTAACTTGGAAGTCAAGTTACGTCCAGAATCTCACTTAAACAGAACTGCCTAAGATCGTGCTAAGATCACGTCTATCTCTATCAGATTACATCACGTGGATCAATTGGATGACACCCCCATCCAAATAGACTCTAACTGATAAGATAGAATCTATAAGATAGAGTTTACTTTTAAATAGGAAACTAACATCCTTATCCTCAAAGATCTCTACTATCTTCATATTTTGAGTCGCACTGTAACTCTAACTCCTAGTTGTCGCCACATCATCCAAGATCTCCCCACGATCTCTATCTACTGATGATGTAGTGTGATCTTGCCGAAACGCACATAGCACACAGGCCTAATCCAGTGATTCCCACAATAAGTCCGCTAGTCGTGGTTCATTCATTCGAGCATAGGCCAAGTCCTTAGCTTAGGTTAAGTCAATCTCCACCAAGTCCGAGACTCTACCAAAATTCGCACCAAGCATGCCTCCCTCATGCATGTAATCCATCTAACCCTCCTCCTAAGGCGCATCGTGGAGGTCACTGAGAAGTATCGCCACTAGATGAATTTGATGCCCTCGTTGAATTAGTTTGTAGGTAGGCGTTCACTTGGTCCTTAAATTACCACAAAGTCGTATCTTTCTCCCATGCAGCTTCCGCGACAGGTTTACCTTTCCACTGAATCAAGAACTCAATCCGTCGGTTCTTTTTGTGTTGACCCATTGTTCGATGATCTAGGATCTTCTCCACTTAATCCTCGAATTGTTTCCTCACAACTGGTGGAGCTCGCTTCACCTCACTCCTATTCGGATCTGATGCATCCTCATAGTAAGACTTGAGAAAACTAACATGAAAAGTAGGATATATCTTTAACAACTCGAGCAATTTTAATTTGTATGTCACGTTCCTCACTTTGTGTAGCACTTCAAACGGTTCATCGTACTTCGGCACCAAACCCCTATGAACTTGCTTACTCGAGATCTTTTTCCAAATATGTGGGGTTAGTTTTAATAAAACTTTATCCATCAAATCAAATTATAACGATCTCCTCCAAAGATCTGCTTGCTTCTTAGTCCATTGAGAAGCTTTTCGAAAACTATCTCTCGCCTCATCCAACAATTCTTACTTCTCCATCACAAACTTATGCGCCGCAATTCATTTACCACCTTTCCTTTGTTGAACAATCTCTAGTGGTGTAAGAGGCTGTTGTCCTAACACAATCTTAAAGGGACTTTTCTCCATAGCCGAAGATCTATACAAGTTATAGCAAAATTGTGCGGTATCAAGTAAACTCAACTAATTACATTGTCTTGCACTTACATAATGTCGTAGGTACTCCTTTAACAAATTGTTGATCCTTTTTATTTGGCCATCTGTTTGTGGATGATTTGTCATTGAAAACTCCAAGTTATAACCCATCATATTAGGAAGGAACGTCCAGAATCGGTCTGTAAATTTGGCATCTCAGTCGCTCACAATATTTGTTGGAACTCCGAAATACTTGACCATTTTCTTATAGAACAACTCGCCAACGACATTCGAGGGACAAGTCACAGGAGTTGGCACGAAGATCGCATACTGGGAGAATTTGTCAACTACTACCATGATTGATGTCATGTTGTCCACCTTTGGAAACCCACTAATGAAATCTATTGAAACCGACATCTACGGTCTCTCAGGGATGGATAAGGGTTGTAGCAAATTGGCTTCCTTCTTCCTCTCTGGTTTATCCAACTGACAAATGAGACACATCTTGACGTAACATTCCACTTCATTCTCCATCTTCGACCAAACATAGGAACGAGATAGGAGCGTTAGCATCCGTTGAACCCCCAGGTAATCAGCCCACTGCAAGTCACGCGTCTTCTTCAACAACTATTTGACTACTCTTAGTCGTCAAGAGCCCATCATCGTCGAGCCAAAACCTATGTACAATACCTTCCTTGACTTGAGAAATCAACTTACAGTACATAGTGTCTATTGGAGGTGCCGCCTTAATTTGTTCCAACAAGTTGGACTCCACTCTTGTGACCGAATAAAGGGTCACAAATAACTCCTTCCTACTCAAGACATCTACCACGTTGTTGTGCCTGCTCACACACAAAGTCATAGTCAGCAAGAAACTCCTACCACCGGTCTTGTCTTATGGACAACTTCTTTTAGGTCCTAAAAAATGTATTAGCAACATTATCTGTTCGAACAACAAATCTGGTTCCCAGCAAATACACTCGCCACCTTTATTGCTTTGAGGAAATCGACCTCCAATATCATCTCGAAATCCTCCAATGGTATGATAATGAGGTTCATCTTGGCACGCCAACTTCCAATGTTGACTGGAACGTTGTAAGCAATTCTCGCAATTACTTGTGCCTTCCTCGTAAGGGTTTTAATCTTTATTGGGGCCTTGGACACCCTTATGCCCAACTTTCAAACTATCTTTTCCGCTAGGAAACTGTGGGTCGCGTCTGTATCCAACATTGCGGTCACGTCTTTCTCTCCAACCTGTACACCTACGTACATTAGTCTATCAAAGGGAACCGACTCGCTACTAAATACATTAAGCAAGGTGATCGGATTTAGTGCCACATCTTTCGAAGATTGACCATCTTCTTCGGCAATTAGGGCATTCAAATTCTCCTTTCTCGGGCACTCTCTGACAAAGTGTGGACCGCCGCATAAGTAACAAGCAACCTTGCCCTTCTTTGAGGATGTCTCCCCGTTCTTAGAGCTACTATTCTGCTTGTCCTTATCTTTGAAATCCCCTTTCTTGGAGTCTTTCTTCTTATTCTCCTCGGTCTTTTCCTGTTGGGCGTGGCCTTTGCCATTGGAAGAATTTGAGGGGCTCGCCTTAGATTCTTTCTGCATTCAAAAATCCACAAAGGCATCAGCAGCTGTGATTGCACCAACCACATTTTTTACGTTTTGCCTCCGTAACTCCATTTAATCACACGATTGTAATCCAAAAAAAAATTGAAAAGCTTGTCCTCGTCTAACATATTCTTAATATCTAGAATTAGAGAACTAAATGATTTGACATAGTTTCTTACCAATCCATCCTGCTTGAGCTTTTTCAAGGCATCTCTCTCGAGCCAAAAAATATTCATGGAAAGGAACAGATTCTTAAGCTCCTTCTTCATCTGCACCCACGTTTTCACGAGAGTTCTACCCGCATTGATCTTCGCAAAGGTCCTCGCCCTCCACCAGAACTTGGCATCTCCATTTAAATACATGACTGTCACATTGACCTTCTCAGTATCAGATATCTTAGTAGCCGCAAAGTACTGCTCCATATCCCACAAGAAATTCTCCAAAACCTTAGCATTTTACACGCCTTCGAACACCCTGGGTTCATGTACCTTCACAGATAAAAGTTATGGTGTGAAGCTTTCAACCTAATCGGCATCTAACATTGCAATGACACGTCTCAACACAGTGATCTTGAACTGGACCTCCTCTTGTGCCTTCAACAAATCCATCATCTGTTGTTGCAACTGTTGGCTTCGTGCCTCTAGTGTAACATCCCAAACCTGAAATTTCAGTACATAGGAGCTCAAGGAGAGATTAAGGAAATGCATTTTCTTGCTCATGCATCATGTTAGCATATATGCACATAAATATTGAATGTTGCATATAAAAAAGTGGTATATGCATTCATTGACAACTTTCGGGTATAATTGATGTTAAATGTGATTTTTATTGAAAATGAGAAGTAGAGGGAGTAGAAAGATTGATCTTGGTATGAGTTGTGAGAAGGAAAGAGTTAGAAACCAAATTGGTAGTGATCTGAAAAATATTCCCTGAGTGTGCTTCGATCTGTTAACCATAACGTCTTATCTAGTTATCCAAACGAGATGATTCTTAATTTGGATTAAACTAGACATATATGGATACATTTCTTATGAATACATCGAAATTCAATTATGTCTCTAAGAATCTCAAAATTTGTCATGGAGTTAAGAATTGGGTGCACTATGTTGGTGTATGAATGAAAATTTTGTCTTCAGATTTAAGGGCAAATTTGGGATTGATATAAATAGATTTTAGCAAAGTTACCTTCTGGAAAGTTGTAGATCTTTCTTTTATCTTTCCAACGATATATAGTATGAAAATTTTAGACATCTGAGTAAAAAGTTATGCCCTTTTTTATTATTCCATCTTAGTTTTGCTTCCGTCTTAGTATGATCATCTTAGTACGACGTCATCATCGTCTTAGTACAACGTCATCATCGTCTTAGTTTGACCTTTTGCTTCCTTCTTCTGTTCCATTTTAACCCCTTTTTCAGGCTGAATCTCACTTTGAGGTCTTCATAAGAGTTGTAGCTCTTGAAGCCTTCTTTCCAACCATCTAAAGAACACCTTATTCCAATATCTGTAGTGAAAGTTATGACAATTTTCTCAACCTTGTATTGTCTGATGATGTCACTTTCATCTCAAAATGATGTCATATCATCTATTCTATTTTTGACCCTTCAGATGATAGAATCTGTCTTTGAGATATTCATGAGAGTTGTAGCTCTTGAAGTCTTCTTTCCAACCATCTAAAGAACACCTTAATTGGATATTTGTAGGGAAAGTTATGGCAATTTTCTCAACCTTGTATCATCTGATGACATCACTTTCATCTCAAAATGACGTCATACTTTCTTTTCCATTTTGACCCTTTTGATGATAGAATTGGTCTTCTAGTCTTCATGAAAATTGTATATCTCGAAGTCCTCTTTCCAATAGTTCAAAAATGAGATCAATCCGACATTGTTTGTGAAAGTTATGAAAATCGCGCCAATATAGGTTCAATTTGATTGAGGTCATAAACATGGTTGCTTCTTTTGACTATAACTTTCTCTCTAGACCCCCAAATGATCTGATTCTTGAACCATTGGATTCGTAAGACGTTGCTCTACATCTACGCCAAAAATCAAAGCTATTTGAAATTAAGTGAGAAAGATTGAGTGAAAAGCATGGGATGGGTACAGTGAGTGTGTTCTTAAATAATATGAACTGGTGTTATCCCACTGAACATACTTCAGTATTTTGATGATTTCGGGATCAATAGAACTCTAAATGAGATGATTTTTTATTTGTGATAAACTAGAGACATGGAGCTACAAATGGTATAAAGAAATTGAAATCTAATCTAGTCTCTAAGATGTTTAAAATTCAGATGAAAGTTGTGCATAGTATACTGTTTTGGACAAGAACAGTCCAAAAATGTTTGAAGCATATCTTTTGAATCACTGAACCAAATGGAATGATTTCGATGGCATTAGAAACTTAAGACAATGGAGGACATTTTTCTGGAAGAAAGTGTTATGTTAGAATGTTCAAGGGTACAATTGGCAAGAAACTTAAGTATAAAAGACATAAGGCATAAATGGAAGGGCAAATAGAACAATTCTCAATCATTAAGGGCATAATTGGAAGAAGAAGTGTTGTCTTGCTTATAAATGGAGAAGAAAAACGTGAATGAGAAGATTTTAGAGAAGCAAATGAGTGGATGAGAAAAGAGATAAGAGAGAGAAAACATGAAAAAGAATGAACAAGAGAAAGAAGAGAAAACAAGCTAGGGTTTTAATTTCCTTAGCTTTCAAGAGAGATTTTGAAGTTATTCAAGAAGAGAAAA
>JANVCL010000005.1:11740100-11756005 GCA_026546855.1 Erythroxylum incrassatum
AGAGAGACGACCCGAGGTTGCATCCTATACTGCAATCCTTGGTATAAATTATTTTTGACCGGTTTCCAAGGATCGATTCTAGGATCGAACGACGAGCCACGATCACATAGATAGAACATATTAGGTTTTTTGTTATATAGGGCTACATGGGACTATATTTAGGTTATGTTTAAAATTGCTAATTTTGGCTTCTCTATTATAAATTAATATAGGTAAACACGAGTATGGACACGGTGATATATTCTGTTAGACCCTATTTCTGGAACCCAACATTTGGAGTCATAAAATATGATCTTCATTACCCCGTATTTCTAGAGCCTAGCTTTTTCTCTGATACCACAACTGTTGGACCCCGTTTTTAGAGCCCAACATCTAAAGTCATAAAACGTGAGCATATTACCCTGTAGGGTCATTCAATGAAATCCCATTAATCATCATTGGTTCATCTTCATGCTCTGATGCCACAACTGTTAGACCCCGTTTTTGAAGTCCAACTCTTACTCTAAAACCATAAGTGACATTTGAACGCACATCCTACAAGGGTGACGTGCCCACACCAATAACTCACCATCAACAAACTCATTTCTCCTAATTCAGAGCTAATTTTGGAAAACTTCAAGCAATTTGACTTCTTTAAAAACTTTGTAGCTCTATGTCTTTAGTTTATTTTGAAATAAGAATCATCACATTCGGAGCTCTATAGATCAAGATATCATCAAAATACTGAAGTATGTTAAGCAAAATATCCAATTAATACTCTTCCAACCCATATCTTTACTTTGTTTTCATCCATCTTTTTCATATCAACAGCAAATGCTATCAACTTTTATGGAGAGACATAGAAATGTGTCAGGAATCTATTGCCCTAAAAATCAGGTCTTTTGGAGGTCGGATGACAAAGTTATGCCCAAAAGAGTGAAACATGTTTAGAGCTAGAAAAACCCTTCAGATGCGATCATGAGGAATAAAGGTGCGATCGCAAGAGTGCTTGGCGAGATCACGAGAGGGCCGGGTGTGATTGCAAGAACACCTGGTGCAAGCACAACCGAAGTTGTCTTATATAAAACATCCTCTAAGATATCCTAACTTATAGTAGTCATATCTCTCAACTCCAATATCCAAAAATTGCATAGTTTATACCATTGGAAAGCTAAGAGCAAGATATACAAATTTCAAATAGAAAAATTTGTCTAATTTAGCCTAGATTAATATAGATTTTCCCTTGAATTTAGAAAACATATTTTTCCACTATGAAAGACTATGATTATATCCTCAATCTATTCATGCCTGCTTTGGGGCAATTTGCATAACTTTCAATAGAGATTTCGAATTAAGGTCATTCTAGGATGGTTTTGAAGAGATCTTCTAAATCTACAACTTTTGTAAAGACCTTAAAGAGAGATTTTGTGAGACAAAACTCCCTTCAAAGCATATCCAATGGTTCCTACATCTATTCTAACATCACTTTCACTCATAATCTTCCCAAATTCACCTCTTCTAATGCAATATCACTTCTTAACTATTCAACTACCAAATTGATTTCAATAAACTCTCAAATCTCAACTCATTTGGCTCATCACATTCAAAGCCTATTTGGATGAGCTTTTATCAGTAGAGCTTTTGTCAGTAAAGCTTTTCTAAGAAGAGCTTTTTTAAAAAGCCAATTGACTGTTTGGCTATCAATTAAAAAATGGCTTTTTAAAAAGAGCTTCATATAGTAAACTGTTTGGCAACATAAAAATAAAAAGTACTTTTATTAATTTTAACTATATTTTATTTTATAATAAAATTATTCATGCTAAATAATATTTAAAGTATATTAAACAATATAAAACTTCTTATAGTTCATCTGCAATTTACAACTAATGATTTCACCTAATTTAATGATTTGACCTCATCCCAAATACTAATTCCAGCCGTATAAAACTACCACTGCTGTCTACTATAAGTCTTCATTGGTCTTCTGTACTCTAGTTCAAATCAATAACTTAAACCAAATATCTTTTTGCTGAGTGTTTGTCTCTTCTCACAACTATCCATTTTCGCATACAACCCACTTAGAGAAGAAGCATAGAGCCACATGACAAAACTGAAAAGGTCGAACTTTCCCTTGTGGAGAAGCTTAAATGATCTCGACCCACTACCAAAAGCATTGCAAAGAAGCTTACAGTGTACTCCATCACTGTTAAGAAGCAACTTGGAGCGACCCTGTGCAATAAACAGAGCCATCAACTTCGGCTTTGGTCCTCCAAGTTAGTTACTGTATATAGCATGTAGCGTTGGGTTTGGAGTATGGAGTCTGGACTTTGTACGATTGTGTACAAGGACGATGTGCATAAATGAAGAGAGTGTCTTTTACGGACGCAAAAGAAGGAAAATATCAAGGGAAAAAATGGCTCGCTGAAAAATCATCGCCACATGTTATCGCTTCTTTTTCTTGGACTTCCAAATATCTCTTTTCCATGTTCGGTCGGAAGTTTTCAATTTTACAAACTTGCAGAAGCGTGGTGAATGATGAACAGAAGAAACAGAACAGGTATTTAGGGCTTTTCTTCTTTACGTAAGTGATGGACTTCTTTACATAAGTGACGAAAAATTAGCTTCTCGAAAAAGAAAAGCTCTAAATTTTAGCTTTTCAAAAAGTTGTATTTGAACTTTAAAAAAAACTGTTTCTATTTCAAAAGTGCTTTTGAAGTTTATAGCCAAACACTTACTTTTTCCTTAAAATAACTTTTGCGATAGAAAAAAGTACTTTTGGACCCTCCAAAAGCTCCACCAAACGGGGGCTCAAATACATCTCATGATTCATAATTCCTATCTTTTTCCCACAACATCTCACTTATATATATATATATATATAACAATAATTTATGTTCAAAAATCATCAACTCCAGTTGATAACTTCTTCAAGTATACCTAATTTCAATTCACAACATCCATATGTAATTCATATTTCATTATCAAAAAAATAAGAGTTTTATAAAGCTTTAATGGCATTCTAAGCCACATTACATCATTGGTATCAAAATCCAAAATAAAAAAGATATAAAACCTAATAAATTTTTGAAATATGAATAAAGCCTTGTTTTACTTGAGCTAACTTCAAATACAAAATATGCATAATCGGAATGATGCCTTAACTCTTATTCACTCAATCTCATTCTCTCCACTTGAAGATGGGATAGAAATGGGAGTGACCTTAAAAGCTCATGGGTAACAAGTTTATAACGAAAAAATAAGCAAAACCTTTGAAATGTTTATTTGTTAATATAAAGTTCTAATTGAATTCATAAAGCGTATCATTCTCAAATTCTTAACAAAAAATTCACAAACTACAAATCTTGTATGTATCAAACTTATTAACAAATCATAAGCACATAAGCGCATCAGAATGGTTTGGGAAATCCATAAACAGAACGAACTAACACATTCCCATATAATGGTCTTATGTAGTCGTGAACAGAACAAACTAACACAATCCCACATAATGGTTTTGTGTAGTCGTAAACATGAGGGAGTCCTTGAAGGAGCTCCATGCCACTAGCGGGCAGGTAGGAGAAGTCTTGAGTCGAAGTGCACTTCACATACAGAATGGAGCAAACCAAACCCACATAACATGTATTTCATAACTTGTAAACTTGTTGCCCAAAATGGCACATTTTCGAAACTTGATTTCATAAACTTGATATCCTTTCAAAATCATTTGCATTTTTCATTTCATAAATCATTCACATAATTCATATACCAAACATGTAAAAATTTCTCAATTCATTCAAGAAGCAATAAATGCAACATTTATGATGCAATTGAAATCATTAAACTTTTTGATTCAAAGAAACATTAGTGGCTTATTAACTCTATTATAAACATGTACCCACCTTGAATTCCTTGCTTAAAGACTTGATTAAAGACTTGCTTAAAATGCCTCTCCTCTTGTTCCTCTTACCTTTCTTGATTTTTCTTCAACAATGGCAAAACCCCATTCAATAGGAATCCAATTGAAAATCCCACAATGCAAAATCACTAAAATTGATTCTAGAATACTTAAACCCAAGCATTTTCTAAACTCCAAGAACTAAAATCCTTCCAATAATAAAAAAGATTCAAAATGATCTTACCTTGATTCTTCACCAAATGAAGAGTTTCTTGGCTCTAATGGAAGCTCTTCTCTTCCTCTATCTTTTCTCTTCTTGAACAACCTCAAAATCTCCCTTGAAGAATAGAAAAAATCAAAACCTAGCTTATTTTCTCTTATGGTCTCTCTTCTCCATCGAAATTCTCCTCTCCTCTCTTCTATTTTCGTTTTTCTCTCTTCTCTTCCTCAATTCACGTTTTTGCTTCTTTCTTAAAAGCAAGACAACACTTCTTCCAATTATGTCCTTCATGATTGTAAAAAGTCCATTTTACCCTTCCTTATATTCGCATGGTCTTTCATACTAAAGTGTCTTGCTAAAAATACCCTTGAACATTCTTATAACCTTAACACTTTAAGTCCATTAATCCATGCAATAAAATCCTACTAACCTTGACATAATAATTACCTCCAAAAATAATTAATCAAATAAACCTCATAATTAACTTAAATCGTGCTTAATAAATAAAAAAATTTTCAAGGGCCAACATTTTCCTACCATATTGAATTGAAAATATGCAAAACAGAATTACACTAAACTAAAGACTCATCCATTAGAAGTTAGTCAAGATTTATAAACTTCAAACCATGAATTTTACATAAAACAAAGCCTAAAACTACTATTAAGAGCTACTTAAATTATGGAAAAACTTAAATGAAGCTATAAAAACTAAATAAACACTGAGTTGCCTCCCAAAAAGGTTTATTTAAGGTAATGAGGTCAACCCCTTTAATCACTAAAAATATAAGTAAGGTTTTGATACGAAACTTATAGTTCCATCGTAGATTTGATCTCTCACTATGCAGAGCTTTAATTATTGCATGTTCACCTTAAAATCTTTAGTTTTCTTGCTCCGTACTTTAACTGCTCTATAAGAAAAACTTTGTATACTTGGAATAGTACAGATCACCTTAATTTTAACTTACCTAGAAAAGGTTTCAAATGAGAGTTAAAAAAGTACCCATTCTCCCTCATGAAACTCTTTATAGAGGATGTTAGTGACATACTAATGGTGGTCTTATAGGTTGTGCCATAGGCCCATAGTGTGACATCTAGCTTCAATTCCTAATCTTTCCTCAATTTAGTATTTGTCTTCTCAAGTATACTCTTAATTTCTTAGTTTGAAAACTAAACTTAGCCATTTTTTTAGGATGATATCCTCATCCAATCTCATAAGTTACCCCATATTTCCTCAATTTAGCCTCAAATTGACATTTTGTGAAATATGAATCACTTTCACTAATTATAGCTCTAAAAACTTTGAACCTTAGAGAGATTACCTCCATGAAGAATCTTGCTACCACCTTAGCATCGCAAATTGGATATGCCATTATTTACACCCATTTGGACACATAATCCACCATTAAAAGGATGTACTTATTGCTACTTAATGACACAAAAAGGTGTATGAAGCCTATTCGACAAACATAAAAAATCTTACCATCTAAGATATTATTAAGAGGTACATCATTTATTCTAAAAATATTATTAGTTCTTTGATATTGATCATAAGTAGTCAGGGACACACATTCTAAAAATCCTACCAACAAATAAATAAATAACAAAGGTTCATCCTGTTAAGTCAAAATGACTTTACGTTCAATAATTTTGATGAAAACCAAATAATAATAAAAGAGGAAAGTAAGATACTAGAAAATGAGACAGAAGCAGAAAGCAAAGTGAGACGGAAGCAGAAAGCAAAATGAGACGAAAGCAGAAAGAAAATTGAGACGGAAGCAGAAAGCAAAGTGAGACAGAAGCAGAAAGCAAAATGAGACGGAAGCAGAAAACAAAATGAGACGGAAGTAGAAAGGAAAGTGAGACAGAAGCATAAATTAAAAAGTGAGATAGAAGCAGAAAAAAGTGAGACAGAAGCAGAACAAAAAAAGTGAGACGAAAGCGCAAGCCAAAAATGAGACGATAAAATGAGACGGAAGACCCGATACCAAGTCGGACGACTAATCAGCTTAAGTTAGTTATAGAACTCAACTAAATAACTGATTTTTCAAAGATCAAGAAACAAGAATAAAGAAGCAGTTATCAAGAAGCGGTTAAAGACGAAGGCTATAAATACGAGTCAGAGTTGAAGACGGCAGAAGTTAGAGATTTTTGAAAGAGTTAGTGAAATTCAATAAAACTAGAAATTTCATTGTGCTAAACGTAGAGCTATTCTTATTTGTAACAAAGATTGAAATATCTTTCAGTTGAAAGAAGAAAAGTAGATAGCTTGAAGAGGCTAAGTGTGAAAAGAATACTTGCTGTAAGAGACCTGAAGAGGTTGAGAGTCAAAGAATACTTGTAACTTTGTGAAGTATAGTGAAATCTCATAAAGATCTCTGAGGACTGGACGTAGCCCACAGTTTGGGGTGAACCAGATAAATCTGTCGTGTCAACTCTCTCTCATCTCTCAACTACTACTTTTACTGTTTCATACAAGCACTTAGAAAAAAAAATTTCAATACTTCATATTATTGTTTTTCAAAAGCTTTGAGTAAAAGCAAGTTTTTAAAGAAATTATTAAAAAGGGGATCATCAAAAAGGAATACACAATTCAACCCCCTTCTTGGGCATTTTGTATATCAAGTATTAAGTCTATATTAACGTGTGATTTACTTCAATTATATCATTCTATGATTCATGTTTTAGGATTTATGTATGAATGATTTAGATATTTCAAATAGATTGTTCATGTATGAACTTATTGCTAGAATCTAGATCGTAATATGTAATCGTTGTAACTTTGATTTACTTATAGTAAAATGGTTGTGCTTCATTAGGGATAACATAACATAGGTTTAAACTACCCGAGTTTATATTGTTGTTGCCTAGATTAACCTGTTCTTCTATTCCGTAATGCAATTGTCACATTAAATCTAGAGAACTTATTCTAGATTATATGATAGGTAGACCTAATTAAAGATCTTATTTTGACTAGTTACAACCAAAGGGAAATTTGGGATTAGCATATCTTTTTTTATTCTACAGTTAATAATTTTAAAGAAAGGTATGAGAAAAATACAAGATTGATTGTGTACATTCCAAGATGGGTTCATAATAGAAATAACATTCCTTTTCCTTTCTGACAGATAGGTCCTTTTAAACAAGTTTCATAATTGTTTGAGCGATATTTTTCTGAAAATTGTAATACTTATTGAAGGTTGTATCCAAGCACACCAAATCCTCTGTGCCCGTAAAGGTGTTCCAACCTTATTCCAGTTAATTTTATCCACATATTTGTGTGGATGTCACATAAACGTATGGATAAGATTTAATAGAACATGGTATAAACTAGTTTATGTGAACAAAGGATCTGATCCCTTAATAAGAGAGCTAATTTATTTACAAGCTTGATGTGAAAGATTAAGGACTGAAGTATATGCGTGTATATATATATATATATATACATATACACTTTTATTATTCTGATTATAGACATATTTGATTAATACTGAGAATCAATTTTATATCATCTTCACCCTGTCTCATTTACTTTTAAACACTTAAATTAACGGTTGAAGGAAATGGGCAACTGTAATTATATCATCTTATTGTATATTATAGTTGACTGATTAACTATAATTAGATCATCTAGTTTAATATTTTGAATATAGACGTATTTAATTATTAAAATGCTGAGAATCATTTTCATAACACCTTGTCTCATATTTATTTTTTTTAAGAGCAAAATACTAAAATTATCATTTATGATGATAAAACTCATTCAAAAACTGAGGAGTAGAAACTCAAATTTGTAGATGCGCAAATCGAATAGATGGTCAAACTAAAGAATTAGCACGTTTATTAGTTAACCTACAAATCCACCTACAAGAAATATTCGGTAGCGATAATAACAAATTCCTACAATCACAAATAACAGTACCCAACTCGAAAAGATCAAAGTCTAGCGAGCTAAGTGCGAAAAATAAAACTTGAGAATCCATAAAAATAGTGCCACCGTCATTAATGTGCTGCTGTCTTAGAATTTGCAAGAATTGTCGAAGTGCTAGTGTTTCCGCAATCAAGGGTTCCGCACCACCAACATAATGACTAGAAAAGCTCTAATAAACTCTCCCTCAGTGCCCTCCAACACTGCTCCAAAGCCAAGCTTACCTTCATGATGGAATACCGCTCCGTCAACAAAAAGTTGCCAACTATTATTGCTGCTGACCGTCGGAGAAGAAGATGAAAAATGCTGCAATAATCTACTTGTTGATGAAGAAGAAGCCGACGCAAGTATCCTAGAATTATTCCAAAGCTCCAAGAATTTTAGAGCTTCCAAATGCGTTGTGTAGCATTTGTATTTTTATCAGACCAAAGCACATTATTTCTTGCCATCCAAATGTGTCTTGCATAAATCACAAATTTTTTAATCTGAATTTTATCACCACCCTTGAGTACCTGCGAGAAGAAATTAATAAAAGAAGGGTTAGTGTCTTCCTCCACAAACCCGCCTTGCCTCCAGACTCCACGAGCTATACAACATGACATAAGAATATGATTCACATCTTCCTCCTTACCATACCATGGACACCCTAAATCAACCTGAACTCCTCTCCTCTTTAACCTCTCCTTGGTTGATAAAATATTTCACAAAGCATGCCATACAAACTCCCTATCCTTTGGTGAGACGTCTAACTTCCAAATTTTCTCCCACCAATCTCCCTCAGCTACCTCCCCACTCCCCTTAATCAAACGTCATGCTACATGATACCCAGATTTAACACTATATTTCCCTTTCTTATCCCAATTCCACAATAGATGATCTTGACAAGCATGTAAACAAAGAGGAATACTAAAGATAGCCCTAAACTCCCTCAAACTAAACAAGCTCATGATTTTCTCTACATCCCAGCTCCTCTCACCCTCTACCAACAACTCACTCACCCTTATATTGGGTACAATAAAGGCCCTACTATCTTCCACCACAAAATTATGATTAATAGGTAACCAAAGATGTTTTGTAACCACTATACTCTCCCCATTCCCAATCCTACAACACACGCCCTATTTCAAAACCCCAATTGAAGCATGAATACTCCTCCAGATGTAACTAGGAGACTGCCCCAGAGATACCTCCAAAAAAATCCCTATTACGAATATATTTTTCTTTGAAGATCTTAGCAAAAAGAGTATTGGGTTCTGTCTTAAGACGCTACCCTTATTTCGCTAACATGGCCAAATTGAAACAATGGAGATCACGAAAGCCCATACCACCCGATTTCTTCCCACCACACATCCTATCCCAAGCTAACCAATGGACACTTCTCCTCCCATCCGCCTTATCACCCCACCAATATTTATTCATCCGCTTCTGCAAAGCATCACAAATAGTAACAGGGATTTTAAACACACTCATAAAATAAGAAGGAATGGCTTGGGCAATTGATTTAATAAGAATCTCCTTTCCTGCTCTTGAAAGGAATCTGCTAGACCAACACCCCATCCTTTTTTCTAACCGATCCCGTAAGAAACCAAAAACTTGCTTTTTAGACCTCCCTATAAAAAATGGAAGCCCCAAATAATTACTTTCACCCAGCGAATTAGAAACATCAAGAACATTAGAAATAGCTTCTGTAACTTCTCTACTAAGATTGGGACTATAGAAAATTCCCGACTTAGTAAAATTGATAGATTGTCCAGAAGCCCTTTCATATTTCAGCAAAATATCTCTAACAACAACGACATTCACCACCGATCCCTAAAAAAAGAAGGAGTCATCCGTAAAAAGGAGATGAGTGACACTAGGACAACCACGTCCAGCTATAACACCCTTTAACAACCCCACCCTACTAACCTTACAAAACAAGAGAGAAAGGCCTTTCGCACATAACAAGAATAAATAAGGAGATAATGGACAACCTTGCCTTAATCTTCTACCCGGAATAATAGGCCCAACCTCTTCCCCCATTCAGTAAAATAGAATATTTGACATTTTTCATGCACATCATAATCCAGTCCACCCAGTTACTCGAAAAACCCAATCGAATCATCATATTTTGCAAGAAGTCCTAATTAACTCTATAATAGGTTTTAGAAATATCAATTTTCAAAGCACAAGCCCCTCTCTTATTATTTTTCCTACCCTTAATACTATGAAGCAACTCAAACGCAACTGCCACATTATCAGAGATTAACCTTTTCGGGACAAATGCCGACTGACTCTCATCAATCAAATTATGCAACAAAACTTTAAGCCTATTAGCTAAAATTTTAGCTACTATTTTGTAAAGCACGTTACACAATGAAATAGGCCTATAGTCTTTCAAGCTCAAAGGATGAGCACACTTAGGAATAAGAACAATATGAGTGTCGGTAAGTATCCGGAAAAGTACCTGCATCCAACCACAGTTTGCAAGCTTTCCACACATCATCTCCTATCACATGCCAATATTTTTGATAAAAGGCTGGATTAAGTCCATCCGGTCCCGGCGATTTATCTGGCATCATATCAAACACCGTTGTTTTCACTTCATCAAGAGTCACCGGAGCAGTAAGCATATTATTTTGAGTCACTCCTATTTTAGGCCACACCAGATTGAGAACATCATCACCATACGAGATCCCTCCTTCAAAAATCGTCCCAAAATAATCTTTAATTTCCTCTTCTAACTCAGCTCTATCAGTAACCACTCTTCCATCTTCTTTTTGTAACCTTTCAATCGAAACTTTCTTTCTACGGGCACGAACCGTTGCATGGAAAAACTTTAAGTTTCTATCACCATTTAACAACCACCTTTGCTTAGCATTCTGTCGGTTCCTGCACTCTTCTTTGTACAAAATAACATTCCACTCTTTTCTAAGTCTCTGAACCTTCCTATCGTCAAACACATCCCTCGCCTCCTCCAACAACGACTATAACTGTTTCCGTTTTTTCCAGAACGCAGAGTTATGCTCTCTGCCCTAACATTTAATCTCTTATATACACGTATCACGACTTCTCATAAAATCAGTAGCAAAGACAAGATTCCATGAATTTTTGATTACCTGTTCCAAACCAGAGTCCCCCAACCAACTGTTATCAAATCGAAACTTCTTATATTGTGCACCAACTGACCTTTCATTTAATCGAACCAAAATTGGAGTGTGATCAGAAACTGGGGCTACAACAGACTTAGCGACAGCACTAAGGAAAAGGGATGACCAGCTTAAAGATGTCATTGCTCTATCCAAGTTTTCGCGACAAACCATCACATTATCCCTTTTCTTTTCTCACGTATATCGATACCCTTCCCAACGAACATCGCTCAACCCACAATCTGAAATAACATCAACAAAACCGTTAATGAAATGTCTCTGAACAACAGCACCACCAAACTTATCTTCTTCCGTCAATAAGTCGTTAAAATCTCCTAAGCACAGCCAAGGCCTTGAGTCTCTGCTCGACAAATCACAAAGTAAATCGCATAAAGCATGATGTCTAGAACTCTCAAGAAAACCGTAATAACTAGTCAGTTGCCAACTATTATTCTGGAAAATCACAGTAGCATTAATAAAATTACTCGAAAAACCCCTAACAGACACATCAACTTCATTCTTCCATAATAAACATAAACCCCCCACTCCTATCAATACAATTCACTGTAAAACAATTGTCATAGCGAACCAAACGACAAACCTCCTCCATTTTATTCCGCTGTACTAGCGTCTCCATAAGAAAAACAATCATAGGTTTATAGGTAAAAAGGAGATCACTGAGTGCCTGAACCGCGCCAGGATTACCTAAACCCCAACAACTCCAACTTAAGATACTCATTGTCGTCAGCTATCCCATCTCGCGGGATCAGTCGTTTCATTATGCCTAGTCAATGAAAGAATTGAATTAGAGCTCGAAGTAGAATCCTTATTGTGCATGGAAACTGCATGAGCTAATATTTTAGTAAAATGCTGCCGTTTCTTGATGTTTTTGGGTTTGTTCAGGGGGTCATTTTCCTTTAATTTTCTCTCGCAGTCCATACTATTTCTTCGACTATGTGGGATGCTCCCTAGTTGACCACTAAACAAATTATTACGAAAATTCCTTGCCACAAAAGCCGGTTGATTCTCATTTATTGCCCTGTTTGAAATTCTGTCATTACCGCCAGATTCTGTGCTTTCCATATTACGGATCCAACTGCTGGTCGGTTGTCTCCTCCGGTAAGGCAATGCTCGGAGATATTCATCCCATTCTGGAATTAGTTCCTCTGGCTTTTTGTACAATCACAATTCACAAAACTTATCGATGTGACTAATAATACCACATAAACAACAAAACGTTTTGAGCTTTTCATATCAGAACTTCACATACAACATATCACTATTATCTTCCGCTAACAGTTTTCTCCTTTTCAAGGGCTTCCTGATATCTACCAACACTCATAGTCTCATGTATGACTCCTTATCATAATCTTGGAAAACTTTTTCATTTTCCATAAATTCCCTAACAAAATTACCCAATAGCTTCGCCATCTCCTGGGACATAAAACCCAGATGGAAATCATGCACTTGAACCCAATAAGGAGAATGGGTCAATGGGATTAACAACAGATCATCCGTTCCACCTATCTCCTTCCACACCAGCAAGTGGTTATTAAAAACCCAAGGAGAACCCTCCTGAACTCAATCCAAATCAACTTGATTGAAAAAATGAAACATATAACACTTGGCTTCCTTATCGCTAATATCCACCCCTCCCAAGGGATGCCAAATATTGGCTAACGTGTTCCGTATACACTTGAAGTGAATCTTAGTGCATGTCATAAACATGCCCACCATACAGAATTGAAAAGCAGTAGCCTGAGACTAGCTAGGACCAACAATTTTAATACAGTCGTCTTCTTCATCAGATAAGGCTAAAGAAGAAAAATGGTTTTCCATAACACTACCAACAGAAATCAAAAAAGAAAAGAAAGAGAAAAAAGAAAAAAGAAAATGAAGAAGAGAGATGAGATTAGATCATTCTATGGTTGAAATATGCATAGCACATAGGGTACATGCATAAAGCAGAAGAGAAAATGAAAAAACAGTGGTAGGTATATATGCAATGTATATTACTTGGTTGAAATAGGCATTATTTCTAATCACCCTATTTCAACCTTATTTTTATTTCAAAAGGATGCCATTTTGTATATAAATAGCTTTAAAATGATGCCATTTTGGAATAATAATAAGGTTAAACTGGTTAATTGGGATAGCATTTGATAGAGAAAAGGAAAGAACGTGGTGTTGCCTGACCTGATCCATCGCCTATCAAACCTGGTCTTTCAGGTGCGGATGCTGACCTTTCACCGTGCGAAAATATTAGTTACTATTTGATGTTAGCTCTGTTTCTAATATCTAGTAATTTGTAATTTGTAAGTCTATTTCTTCAAATAGAAACAAGAACGTTTAGTGATAAAGTAATTATATTGTATTATTGATAATAACTAAATATTAAATAAAAATTAAAAATAGTTTAAATTTATACATTAATTGAGTAAATAATTTTATTTTAATAATAAATATTTATTGATGAACATTAATGGAATTTCAATTTTTAATTAATTAAAATTATAAAAATTTGTTTATAAACTATTTAAATTTAATCATTAAAACTAATGTTATTATTTATAATCAATATCCGATATTTAAATTATTTCGTAAACATCAATTTTAAAAAATTTTGCACTTCAAATTTAAATTATATTATTCAATATTTATCAAGTTTGAAAATATTTTTATTTCTCAAACCAATTCTTAATTTAATTTAGCTATAGTATATTGTTTATAATTAAAATATATTCATCACTTTTTTAATTATTAAATAATATATATTTAGTTAATATTAACTAAAGAAAAAAGAAAGGCACTATTGGGCGGGTGAATTCAATAATAAAATTATGAAAAAAAATCAATTTTTATGATTTTTACAAGTTATTAAAAACGAAAGAAATAGAAAATAAACTCATTCAATCAATTTTTTTAATTAAATCCGAAAATAAAAGCAGATAAATTGAACTAAAACAAAATAAACCCTTAATTTCTGCATCACACATGAGCGTGACTCATTAGCAATAAGCCTTTTCAAGTTTTTTATTCAATAAATTGATTTCTCTAAAGTGAAATGGGATTCCACTACACCACGCCTGGACATAAAAAAACATGGACAAAGCTTTATCTGTAAGCTCATCAAATCCTTTCGTCGTCGTCTGTCTCCGCAAGTACTAGTTTCTGATCTGTTTCCTCCGTACCAGTTACGTTTCATCCGAACATCTTGATATAAATCCCGCTGAAATTAGTCGAGAAACTATTTCCCATACCTGTAAGTTCTCATCTTCTCTTCGTTCGTTCGATACGCTTTGGTGAGTTCATTTATAATAATTCAGATTCTCCCTCTCACGTGGCTGTTTTTGTTATCTTCCAGGATCATCTCGGTACTTGACACCTTCCACGGTGGTTCTCCGCCTGAATCTTGCCCCTTCCTCCGTGCTTCTTCTGAAGGTAGCCGTTAGATCATTCCCAGATCGTCTTTCTTAGGTAATCAAATAACTTAAATCATACTTACATACTATTTGGTTCAACTTTTGGGAGATTCAAAAGCACTTTTTTCTACTGCAAACGTGATCTGGCTTAATATTTTGCTTAATTCTATCTCATGCCTGCATCACTGCTTTTTCTTACCACGCTACTAACCTCCACATATAAGGACTTTTTTTTTTGACTAACCACATATAAGGACTTAAAATAAGAAACTAAACCAATAAAAGAAGATATTAAAGATTTTAAAATTTTATTAAGAAGTTATAAAATAGATAAAAATTTTAATAAAATTAAAAATTTTAAAATCTTATTGAAGATATTGTTTTATTTGAAATTTAATAAAATTTAACAACAAAAATTATTAATATAAATTTAATTAAAAAGTTAAATTAAAAATTTTTAGGATTGGCTCCATTTCTTAACCATTAGAATAAGTATATTAGTTATCGAGATCCTACCAATTGTCATCGTCGTTGTTAATACGAGTCTAGATCTTCTGTCTAATATTATGGTGTCTTATTTTATCTAATAAATTTTAGTCATTCATTCATGTGAGACTCGTAAAATAAATGACTTAGATTTTATAAGAAAAAATAAAACAGAGTAAAACTAGAAAGAAAATCTGGACTCTTATCAATACAGCTATCAAGATCGTGATCAAAGGCAAAAACCTTATATTGGGCACGCCGAAAGTGATGGCTGTTGGTGATAAGTTCGATATGCAGCAATAATTGAAACAAAAGTATGAGGAAACTATTTGGGGAAGACTTATTAAGCAGAATAATTTAAGTCTAATCAAATTAATTCATATTTCAATAACATATAATACCGTATGGATATTGAAACTGATACAATCAAATATCATTATTAAATAATGACTACGTTTCAAGAACGCGTTAAATATGTATTAGTCAAATTATTTGATTAATACACGTCATCGTCATCATATCTTGAAGTTCTGCACTGAAACAGAGTTTGGAGGAGCTAGATAGTACGCAGCCTTACTACAATATTGTAGAGAAGCTGTTGCCAATAAGCCCACATGCATATGTGACGTGATAAAAAAAAAGTATGGTACAAAGAATAAATACGTAAAGATGAAAAAAATACGGAAAGAGTGGTAAAACATTTAGGGGGCGTTTGGTTTGAGCACGAGGTTGAGAATGGATATGGGTATAATAGTAGAAGGGAATGAGAATGGGTATGAAAAATAAAAAATGATGTTTGGTTTGTAACTTGAGTTTCTGTATTAATACCAATAATGTTGTTTGGTTTGTT
>JANVCL010000005.1:11770624-11793699 GCA_026546855.1 Erythroxylum incrassatum
ATTAAATTTTTTTATACTTTTAATTTAAAAAAAATTAGTGAGATTAGCTTACAAACCGGCCCATTGTCATCCCTAATTACAAAAAACCTAATTATAAACAACTATCACATGACACTTATGTTGGTGATATATTTGAAAATTATAAATCTTTTAAGGGTTATTATAAAAAAATCCTAAATTCTACTTGATTTTACGATACTAATCAAAAAGTGACAACTAAAACATTTAAACTTTTAATATGTTATGAAAATAACTCGATGTTAAGTGTTTTGCAAACCTGTTTTTATCCATTTTTATCATCGTGATAGGTTGATAGTTGCGATTGAGATTGAGATTGCCCAACATTTTTATTCGGCATTCATACTGTTTATGAATAATTTCACACTTTGGCCACCTATAAACACTGATGATACAGGCTGCTACCCATCAGATGCAAGCTGGAAAATGAGTGCCCGAATGTCTGGGCAAGTAGAATGCTGGCCAAGTTCTAGGACGGTCAAACAAATGTCAAGGATAAAGAGGAGACACTTGGCCACACTGCACAAGCGGCAACCACTTATGCTAAACACCACCACTACATTGCCAAAAACCAACTGCCTCACGATCTCACGAAAATAAAGTTTTTAACTCGGCCTAAAATACAGTTAAACCAGACTAGTCCATTTACTTTAAATCGTCGGGCCAGATCGGGCTCGAACTTTTTTGCCAAGCCTAGTGAATGCATATGTTTACCAATTTTGTTTACTGTAAATGTTATGTCTATGTATGTATGAGATAAGTACTAAATTTTTTACTATCTTTGAAAATGATCTATATTCATCACATCTTTCTTTTTTGTATGTTGAAAGTTTGGGTAGGCTTGATTGGTGTTTTAGCAACTTTCCATTCAAGGAGACTTATTTTCTTATACAAGTTAGGTGTATACTTGCATCAAATGACAAAAATCCCCTTTTTGATCCAAAAATTTTGAGTTGGTCGTCAGATGATATATAAGAGGAGGTGAACTATGTATATTCATTTTTTCCTTATTTGAAAATTAGTGAATGAATTGTATATTGTAACAAATAAATATGTCAAACTTATATATGATAATACAAAAGCAATCATACTAGTAATTAAAGAGAATTGGGACAGAAAAATAAAATTGATTTATAGTGGTCTAGTTAAATAACATTTAGCTTACGTCCACTCTTCAAACTTTACTTGAGAATTTACTGTCTTCTTCTTTTAATAGATGAAGAACAACCATTCATAAATCTTCTTTGTCAAGAGTAAAAAGTAAACATTTACAAATCTTGTTCAAGATCAAGAGTAACCTTCGTAATATATATCTTAAGTAATTTCACTAATTGTAATAATTGCATAACCATACAACTCAAAATTAACAATAGTAAGGGTCAATCATTATACATATTGATCTACTATTTTGTTATATTAGTCAATCATTCTATCATATCGGTTGATTAACGTGGAAACAAACTCGCAATATACCTTATCAGACTACATTAGTCGATTACTCACTTACATTGGCCGAACAATGTACTGGAAACAAGTTTTTCAACTTTCTCAAGTTCTTATAAGGATAAAAACACACTCTTTTGATAAAAAACACGATTCAAAATTATTACTCCCTAATGACACCTAAGAGGGGGTAAATTGGATGAAGTCAAGATTTTGCCTTATGTTTGATATTTTTATAAAAGTGCCACAAATTATCATAAATGTAAACATGAAATAAAAACAAAAGAATTAAATAAATTATAAAGAAAGAGTAAGGGAAGAGAAATACAAACTAATTTATAGTGGTTCGGTAAACAATCCTTGCCTACATCCACTCTCAAGACTCGTTTTAGATTGCCATTATAGATCTTCTTTTAAGGTGACAAATTCCCTTTTTACAATCTTTTATTTTGGTAAAGAGGAACCTCCTTTTCAATCTCCCTTCAACGCAAAGAGGAAGCCCAAATTAGTTTTGATAACCCCAATAAAATGATTTCAAACCCAAAAGCCAACGTACAACTTAATATTTGCTCACTTTGATGTTATGATAATCACAAAAGGCTCACTCACTCAAAATGAGATAATGAATGCTCAAATGATTGAAAAATACTTAGAAATGTGTGCATAAAATACTCAAAAGCTTCTTGATACTAAAACCAATGAGAAAATACCTATTTATAGTATTTTAGGACTTAAAATATCTGTTGAAGATAAGAACTAGTCGTTACAATGACTATATTTGATATACTGGTTATCCAGTGTAGTATACTAGTCAACTAGTATGCATTAAAGGTTCTAGATTCACTAGCTGTTGGAACATTGGTTGTCCAATACATATATTGGTTGAGCAATACATCAACCAATGTTGCTATAAACTTATAGTACATCAACTTTAACAACTTTAACCTATATTAATTGACCACTAGCCTATATAGGTTGACCAATCACCTCAAAAATATGATTTTAACTTCTTCAAATGCTCAAAACCAATTTATTTAATTTGAATATAATTAAAACACTTCCCAAATATTCCAAAATATTATTGGAAATATTAAGAGGCTTTTATATTAAACTCGAAATATTCAATGCGTCTTAATGAATATAAAGACTTATGCAGAGAAAAAAGTGAAATGTTAATGCATGGTGAGCCTCGTGATTATCAAATAGATGAACTTACAATAAGGAATACATGAAATAATATTGATATGTCTTGTTCTATTTCTTAACTTGATCTTGATCTTGAAGATTGCAAAAACATTGTCTTGTTCTCATATTACTTCTCGTTAACAAAACTAAAAACTTATTAATAGTACTTATGTTTTGTTATCATCAAAACTTTGATTAGAACCTCACTTGGTTCAACATTCTCTTTTTTTTTGAAGATGACAAAATATTTGTGATATTAGAAAGTATTACAAGAATTTAGTTAGGCAATTTACAACCCATATCAAGATAATAATTAACTTCCCTTAATTTGTGCATAAATGAAAAGTAAGAAACCTGATCATAATTGCAATTCAATAATGAGAGAAATATTTAGCGAAAGTATACATTGTGAAAGAGATATAAAACTACATGTATTCCCCCTAAATTATAGTATTTCTCTAATATCGCATAAAATTTTTCTCCCTCTTTTTGGAAACATCAAAAGGATTCAAATATTCGAAGGTGGAAGAGGAGACGCAATTAATCTATACAGGTTGTCAAGTAGATGCATCGTGATTTCCTGAAAAGAGTCATGCTCACTTTGCAATACAGTAAGCTGATGGTCAATAGCAGCAAGAAAAGTATCTAGTGGGGAGTGATGTTGTGGATAAAAAGTAGTGGCCTCATCATTTGCAGGTAGCACGACAACATGACTTAAAAGGGGCTTGTTAGGATTATAAATGACGGAGCCTCATAGACTGGAGACAAATGTTGAAGCTGAAGATGTTGCGCTAATGTGGTCTAGTCATTTGTTACCAAACAATTGATATCCCATTTGCTGGATATTAGCGGAGTTTAAGAAAAAGTCAAAGTCGATCTCATCGCTAGCAGGAAGAATTTGGAAGTGTTGAAAGATAAGGCTAAGGACGAGAACATATGGAATATTTTGTTTCTTCTTTTTGGTTTGCTGAAAGTGAATCATATTAAGCAAAAGAAAATGACCAAGGTGACTAGGTTGTTCTAATATAAAGGTAGAGAGAAACCAAAGATCATCGTGGCCTAGGAAGGTAAAATGACCAGTAGTGGAGACAAAATTATATTTGATAAATAGGTGATGGAAACAAGGGATAACATTGAATCCACATACATCATTGGATTTTTTATAGACCTCATCATTTGGATCTAACTTAAAAATAATTTTGACTATATCAGGTACATAGTAAGGGCTTATGGAGTATTTGGTATGACAAGTATAATACAAAGGTGGTTCAAATATAGGAATACCTAAGATCTCATTTATGAAGTTAGAAGTAAGATGAATGTTAATACTATGCACTTTAGAGAAAATGTAAGTGTAATCACGAATGATCCTAGGACGAAGATTGATGTAAAAAAGACGAATATTGTTACCATAAATTGACTGGGTATGGTAGCATTCCATATCAATTAAAGGATACCAATATGCTTAATGAAAAAGAATAAACCTTAAAGTAAATAACTGAGATAGCTACAACTATTCAATTTAGTTTTCTTATTTCTTATAAGTTAAATATGCAAAGTTATAAATAACCTATTTGCTACTTATAGCAATCATTTATAAAAATTACGAGTTACTAAATTCATTAATAGAAATAGAGTAATCAACATCAGTTTAAATTTTGAGATCAATTAATATTGATTACTTAAGAAATAAAAGAACATAAATCAAGAAGTAGTTGAATTAAAATAAAATTTAGGTATGGAACAAAACCTCGTAAGGTTACAACTAAATTTTTGAATTCCCTTGAATTAGAAAATTTAGATTTAGCCACTCATGGCTTTATTTCCACCAAAGAAATAGAATAAAGAAGAAGAGAAAACAAAATGAAAACAAAAGGAAATTATGGAGAGAGTGTCTATAATGTTCTCCTCTTCTTTTCCTACCTAAAAGCTAACTTCTTTCAATATTCCAGGGATTATATTCTAAACAAATCCAAATCCCTACGTAATATAGCTGAGAATAAGTCTCCCAGTTGAGCTAAAACTCTTAGAGTGAATCTGGTTTTAAGTGTGATTTCACCTTATCTACTACAACAGTTTGTCGTTTTATTCAAAATTCATTTCTTTTTGTAAATAATGCTATAATTTGATGTTTCAAGCTAAATTTTATCAATCTCTACTTTTCATCTCCTAAAACAAAAGAAATACTAATGTGAATTGGTTATATTAATTTGACTCATCTCTTTTGGTTTAGATTGTTTTGGATGTTTAATTATATTAACTCTACCAGATGTTATTTCCTCTCCTTTTTTTTTTGTTGGTTTAACATATAAAAGAATTCATTCATCTCCTTGGTTCCTTGATTTTTCATCATTTAATACACATGTCAAACCATAAGCAACACTTTTCCAAACTTCAAACTTATTTACCAAATCGATTAGTTATTGTTGTTAATGGTGAAAAAATAGCCTATAAAGGGATGAGAACACTTTCTTTGAATAAATATCTTCTCATTTCTCTTGCTCTCTATGTCCCAAAATTAACTCCAAACTTAATTTTTATTATTTAATTAGTTAATAAAAAATTTCCATTAATTTTTTCCCTTTTGGTTGCTTTATACAAAACCTTCATAATGGGAACATGATTATGAAAAGGCATAAACACAAACAATTATTTCACCTAGATGATTTATGTTCTAAGGATAATGAATCTTGTCCTCCATTTTGCTATATTTTTTCTTCTTCAAATGATGTTTTGATTGATAATAAAAAGTGGTACATTTGGCGTTGACGCCTTAGACATATTTATGAAAGTAGACTTTAAAACATATTTCAATATGGTATTCTCCCTATTCAATTAAAGGTTAATCGTGATTTTTTAACGTTAAATTGTGAAAGTTATGCTCTTGGTAAGGTTAGCAAAATTACCTTTTTCTTTTAGTTCCTCTAATGTTGATGCACATTTTGATCTCATCATGTTGATTTATAGGGGCAATCACCTTTATAAAGGTTAGGTTATGGATTCTTTGTTTTGTTTATTGATCATTACATATGTTTCACTTGGGTATTTTTCCTATGAGCAAATTCTGAACTTACCAATATAGCAAAATCACCAAAACTTTTTGGTCTAACCATAGGGGAGAATTTGGTTGTTCTCAGCTTACCACATTAAAAAAAATGGAATTTGGCATCAATCATCATATCCTGGAACCAAAGATATGAATTTCACCCGTACTAACCAAAAAATTGTACAAAATCAATGTCTTTGATATAGCTTGTCAATACTGGCTAGTACCATATTTTTCGTTTGGTACCGAATGATATTTGAAATGCTGTCCAAATACTGGTTGGTACCATAAACTTTTAAATCTCCAAGGAATAAATTGCAAAAAACATTAAACAAAAACAAAACAAAACAAACCCACTCGCACAAACACAAACGAGACCATGCTATTTTCATCTCTACCCATTTTCAACATTCTCGCTCCCTCTAACTTTCAGTATCACCAACTTGCCACCATGGCATGACCTGTAGCCATTGCCATCACACCATGTCATGCTCAATTGGTGGACTTGGTCAAGCTCAACACTGCATGCTGCCCTCCACCTTTAATCAATGCTACACTCCACTGTTGGACCACTCCACCATCGCCATTCATCGCTGTAGTCCACTATCGTCCTACTGCTTGCTTGGAAACTGGAAAGATTGTCAAAATCATGATTTTCATTTTCCAAATCTAGACGTGACCCCCTAGCCAACCTTACTAGGCCCAACCCGAATTGCAATTTCTAACTTTTTGGTGTGTTTTGAATTACTTGTTTATGCTCTGAATAGCAATTGCATTGTGTTTTGGTTGTGTAATGTGTGTTTTATGAATGGTTTATAAAATATGCATTAGAAAATTTGGGTGAAAGTTGGAATTGTTTGTGTAAGTTGGTTCAATTTCAATGGAATTTAGACATTATGAATTTATGAATAAAATTAATGCATTGGAAAATTTGGGTTTAAAAGTTGAAATTGTTTGTGTGAGTTGGTTCAATTTGGATGTAGTTTAGGCATTTTCAGTTTCAAAATTAATGCATTAAGTTGTTAATTTGTTAATTAATTTATATGAAACATACAATTTGCTAATTATTGTGTGTATATAAAAAGTATTTACCATGATTAATCATTTAAATATAAGATTTAATATTTAATTAAATCATTTAATATATGTAATTAAGTTAAGAAAATTAAATGTTTGCATTTTTATATTGTTTATTGTTGTTCTAAAATAAAATTACAAATATTAGTCTTATCATATGAGTAGGAAATGTACATTTATCATCTTATCTTATGGGTAGTTAAATACATATTACAAAATAGTATGTGAATTTATTCATTTAATATTGACACATGTCTTCATTTATTTTTACAGATAAATAAAAGGAAGTTCAAGTACTCCTGATAATTCAACTACTTCAAGAAGATTCAATGATCCAACTTGGGCTCATGCTGGACTGGTTCTTAAAATCAAGAATCATACCATTTGTTTGTTTTATAACAAACATTTGAAAGGTGGAGGAATCATCAAATTAAAGAAGCATTTAGCTGGGGTTAAAGGTGATATAGAATCTTGTAAAAAAGTTAGCCATGATGTGAAATGACAAATAAAGGCTTTGCTTGAAGAGTATCAGTATGAGAAAGATAGAAGGCAAATATTGAATTACGAAATTGGTAGTGAAATTTCTTTTGTTGATGTTCAGGATGATAGTGGGAATGTTGAAGGTGTTAGTATTCTTACTAAACAAGAAAGGAATGTTGCACCTGATGTTAGGAAGAAGAAGACAGATATCTAATCTTTTGGCACCATGAATAACTCATGGAGCTCAGCCTTCAATTCGTAGATTCTTAAAATGGTGGTATGGTTTAACTATAACATTCAATACTTCCCAATCTTATATGATGGTTAGACAAATAGAAGACAAGAAATTATTATTAATTTTTGGTTTATTCTGTAAAGGGCACAATTATTTTGAAGTCTATTGATGCATCTGGCCTTGTTAGGAATATTGATACTCTATTTGAAATATTTGATGAAGTTGCGAATGTAGTTAGGCTAGAAAATATTGTTTAATTCATTATTGACAATGATTATGCTTATAAAGCAGCCCAAAGAAGATTGCAATAGAAGTATAATTCTTTCTATTGAACTACTTATGCTGCATATTGCATTGACTAGATGTTGGAAAATATAGGGAATGCAGGTATTTTCATATTATTAATGAAACTATGTAGAAAGTAAAAATGGTAACCAAGTTCATCTATGATTGTGCATGGGTGTTGAATTTAATGAAAAAGGATTTCACCGAAGGTAGGAATTTATGTCGCCCTACTATTACAAGATTTGTAACAAATTTTTTTATCACTTCAGTATTTTATTATGATGAAAAAAAGTTGAGACAAATGTTTATAAGTAATAAGTGAGTTGTATCTCAACATGCTGTGTCTAATGTTAGATTAGAGGTTTCTAAAATTATACTTGAAGATAATAAATTTTAGTCCCAATGTCAAACTTTCATCTAAGTTTGTAAGCCTTTGGTGAGAGCACTTTGTTTGATTGACAATGATAAGAAGGTAATAATGAGTTATTTTTATGA
This sequence comes from Erythroxylum incrassatum, assembly GCA_026546855.1. Classification (NCBI taxonomy): domain Eukaryota; kingdom Viridiplantae; phylum Streptophyta; class Magnoliopsida; order Malpighiales; family Erythroxylaceae; genus Erythroxylum; species Erythroxylum incrassatum. The sequence continues at coordinate 11,778,889 of JANVCL010000005.1, forward strand.
TGTCATGGAGAGGGCAAAGGAAGCGGTCAAGATTAATCTGAAAAATGGGCCCTCATTGTACATCCCTTCTCTTATAGTCATCTGTAAGAGATGGGAAAGGCAACTTTATTCTTCGTTGTCTTCATCTGGGGTATTTTTTTAATCCTATTGTCTATTTTAGACCAAATTTTACAAAGAAAATTGAAGTTAATAGGAGAATACTATTAACTATTACAACATTTGTTGCCTATAAGATGATACAAGATCTCCTAAACTCATAAATGGAGAACTGTAAGGATGCTTTTAGTGAATTTTGAATATCAATTGCTATTCGTCAAACAAACAAACTTAACCCAGTTATATTTTTTCACTTTTGTTACTTATTGAAAATTAATCATCACTTTATTATGTTTATAATGCTACTTTCGTTGTCATACAATTGCTTGGTGGGACCAATTTGGAAGTAGTGTTCTAGAATTGCAAAGGTTTGCAATTTAAATTCTAAGTCAATGTGTAAGTCTAATAGGGTGTGAAAGGAATTAGAACACATTTGAATTCATCAATTTCAAGAAAAAGGAATATATCAGATCACAACAAATTGAATAAATTGAATAACTTAGTGTTTGATTGATACAATTTTTCATGAAAGGTATGTTATTATCATTATTAATTTAGTTATAATTTCTTATATTTTTAATAATTTAATTTTATTGTTTACTAGAACTCTTGATAGAACAAGTAGTTAAATAGATCCAATTTGTATTGATAATATCAATCTTTTAGCATATTGGTTTCTGAAGAACCAAGTTTGAAAAATGAGAGTGATTTAGAAGATAATCTTTGATAGGAAAGTATCGACATATCATTTGGTGTAATGAATTTGAATGATGGTGATGATGAAACACCTCTCAATGATGAGGATTTGTACCAAATGAGAATTGGGATCAATGCAATTTGTGCAGGTATTCAATTGAATGAAATTTCAGGTTTTTTTTCTCCTCTTCTTTTAACTTCTCTTATATTTGATGTATATGTTAAGTTCTATATATGCAATATAATTGTAAGTATGTTTCACTTCTAGTTGGTTTTTTGGCATGAACTGTTGTTGTAAATTGTAATTGTTAGAGTTATGGATTTTTTTTATTCTTTTTGTTTGATATTTTGATGTAATTATTATTTATTATATGATGAAATTGTAATAATTTCATATTAATATTGGTTATTAGTTATATGTGAAATATGTGAAAAATAATGTTAATAAAAAACAACTAAATTGTTGTTATTTTAAATTTCTATTATTATGATTTTTGAAGACATGGTTGATGTAAAATTATAAATTATATACTACAATTTATTAAAGGACTATTTTGAAAATTACAAAAATTAGGGACTATTTTATAAATTTAAAAATTACCCCTAAACAATACCCAATATTGGCCAGTACTAATATAACATTACCCAGAACCCCAGAATAGGACGTTATGGTTGAAAGCAAATACTAACATGTTTTTAAAACCACCTTTACTCTTTTACTTGAATTTATGCCCCAAAAAGTTTTTGAGTTGAAGCTATTTATACAGTAATTTTTCTTATAAATTGAAAACCTACACATGTATTTGAAAATAAAACACCACAATTTTGCTTGTATAAGAAATCACCCATTTACTCTAATCTTAGATTCTTCGATTATGCATTTCTTTTGCTTTAAAACTTCCATGTAAATGAAAGAAATTATCTCCTAAGGCTGCCAAATGTAAGTTTTTTGGTTATGGCAATAAACATAAAGGCTATCTTTGTTATTATTTTAAAACAAAAAGGATGCACATCTTTTTTCATGTCACTTTCTTTGAGCATTTGCATTATTTTTCATCTCTTTTAGTATGTGTTCGTCAGTTATAATAAGGAGACAAAAGAGTGCCAAATTTATAATTCCATTACTAAAAAGTTAACTATCATTCACGATGTTATCTTAAAAGATCAAGTTTAGGATTTAAGAGAAGGAGTTGCTTATGATGCCAAAGAAATTATAGATTTTGATAGAGAGTTTATTAGGTCAGATTCAGGTGTTTGTAGTTCTCATTCAACCACTCCTCTTAGAATTGACTCTACCATATGTTCTCTTATAAAAAGAATAAGGACTTTTTCAGATCTTTGTTCCTCTTGTGACTTTTCTTATTTTGCTGTAGAGCCTACTTGTTTTAAGGATGCAATTACTAAAGAAGAATGAGTTAGACTAATGGAAGAGGAAGTGGCAACGACTACAAAAAATTAGAATTGGACATTTGAAGATTTACCTATTGGAAAAGAAGCAATAGGTCTCAAATAGATTTTAAAGTCAAAATATAATCCAACAAGAGTTTATTGTGACAACAAATATACAATTGATATCTTAAAACATCCAGTTCACTAAGGGACAACCAAGCATATCGAGACACAATATCATTTCATTAGAGAATTGATAAATAAAGGAGAAATTAAATTTCATCACTATAGTACCAAAGAGTAATTGGTTGATATGATGATGAAAGTTATTGACTGAAAATAAATTTCAAAAGTTTTGTAACTTGCTTGGAGTTATTTTCCTTGCTTGAATTAAATGGGAATGCCAACTAATTCAAGCTTTAGCCCTTTTGTTCATTTACATGGCTATTTATCATGTTTTAGTTTATGATTTTTTTATATGTTTACTTAGTTCCTAACGTTTAGTTGTTAACAACTTGATTTATGTTAAAATTAATAAAATTTATTTGTTAACATTTTATTTATAATGTAGTATGCGACTTTTATTTGTAAGGTCTAAAATTCTATTTAAGGACCAGTGTTTCAATTTGATAGTAATGTGTTTTTTTAGCAATCTACTTATAATAAAAGAGTATTTTCTTTGTCAAATACTTCAAGTTGTATTTTTTTCTTCTTCTAACATGAGGAATGAAAATTTAAGTGGCTCTCTAAGGTATAGTTCTATTCCAAACTTAAGCATAGTCTCTATTTCAAATGTGATGATAAATTTACCCCTTACATAAATGCGAATTCCTATAGTTTTGGTTAACGGTGGTAAAAGAATGACATTTTGATGACAAAGATTCTTTCAAACTTGAAGAGGAGGATTAATTAGAGGGGAATAACATTGAACTATCATTATAATCATAGGGAGCCTTAAACTTGCCTAAGACTAATAATATTAAGGTAATTGTGATGTAAATAAAATTTGATGAATTTACTAATTTTAACAGTTTTAGTGTAATTGTAATTCAAGAAAAAAAAGGAGATAGATAAGGCCAGAAATAGACTCTAGACTATTCAAAATTAAATACCAAGCAACCTTGGTGATTGCAATATGAAAAATGAGGAGAACATTGCTCTTAAACACTACCTACAAGTATTAGACAATCACAATTCCTTGATTCAATAGAGGGTAAGAGTTAACTTGATAAAGGAGGGGGACAAATGTACAAAATTTTTCTTTAATGCTCTTTTAACTAAAGGAAATACCAATAGAATCTTCTCTCTACTGTAATATCTTGTTCCCATATTAAGAGTTAGAACCAAAAAATACGGTACATGTAAGATCAATGAGAGGTTAAGAAAAATGCATTTTCATGCTCATGCATATTATTAGCATACACTCACGTGAATTTGAATTTTGCACACATTAAAATGACTGTACATGTATTCATTAACATTTCGGGTATAATTGACTTATATGTGAAAGGTGATTTTATTGAGAATTGTGGTTTATGTGTACTGAAAATTTAATTGAAAAGTGTGTTTAATGATTTTGAATTTTTGGAGAATTTTAGGAATAATTTCCAAAAAGGTTGAATACTATTAGAGTAGGAAAAATGCCACTTGGCGAGTAAATTGATGGATGAAAATATAAATAACAAAGCAAATGATATTGGAGAATTTTTTAAAATGACTTTGAAAACTTGGAGATGACTTTAGAATTTATGAGAAGATGTTATTGGAAAATTTTGGTGATAATTGGAATAAAAAGATGAGAGTTATGGGACTAGTTCAATAAGAACTTATTTAAGCCTTAGAAGTTAGATAGTGACAAGTGTCACTTGTCTAGTTTAGTTTTACTATTCAATTTCTTTTAAAAGACCAAGTCAAGTTTCTTTTGAACTTAAAAGACTAACTATATAATATTTTTATCTTCATCTCCTTCCTCGTAGCTTTCTTCTTCAAAGTCGCCTCTTTTACACAAAGTTTTTCATCAAACCTCCACTAAAGTTAAATCTTGTCTTCATATACTTTTTTCTACTCCCCACTTCGATTTTCTTTCTTTTGCCTCAAGAAAAACTAAAACTTTTCCAACCTCCATTATGATGTACGTGAGTTGCATGGAGATTAGGGCTTCTTGAGATTTTGATGAAGTTGAAGATTTTAACAAGTCATTATTATGTAAATCTATATGAGTTGTTGATATATCTATTAAATTTGGTAAATTAGTTGATATTTCATATTCATGAGAAAATAGACATTTTTCATGTTCTTTGTGAACATAGGATGGAAATTTTGATTTGTTGATTTTTCAGTTTTGATGAGCAATATGTTATAAGAAGTTGTAGAAATGATGTTTGGAGTTGAAAGATCTTAGAAAATATGTATAACTAGGTGCAGAAAAATTTGGAGAAAAGAACAAGTAAATGCTCTGTTATGTTGTTTCTTCAATGTATAGGTGAACTTTTTGAGTGTTTTTAGAGATGATTAAAAATGAATTTAGAGTTAAGAGATAGGTATATGATGATGTTTGGAGATGAGAAAGAATAATTAAAATGATAGTTAAAGGAAGAAAATGAAGTGAATGCAAAAAAATGATAATGTAGAAAAATAAAAGTGAAGAAATGTAGAAAATGTGAAGAATATGCACGAGTGTGATTTTCTATTTTTGATGATTATGAAAAATGGTAGATTTTTATTTGGTTGTGATAAGTTGAGCAAAAATGAAATAGGAATAAAGAGGAAATATCGAGCAAATAAGCTAGAAGTAATAGAGTAAGTAAAAGAGATGAATTAAGATGAAAATGACAATGAAGAGTGCTAGAAAATGTACAGATGCAATATTTTCACTGAACATGTATATGTATTTTAGCCATATCATGATCTGTAGACATCCAAATGGGATGATTTTAAGTTAAGATTAAACTAGAGACATATGACTATATTTTTCTGTCTCTAAGAGTTTCAAAGTTTGGCTTGAAGTTAAGTTTTTGGATTCTGTTGTGGTTTGGGAACAATCTGTAGTTGTTTTAGTATAACTTGCAAAATACTAAACCAAATTGCATGAAATTGGTGTCATTAGAAACTTAAGACAATGGGAAACATTTTTCTATAAGAAAGTGTTGCCAAATTACTTCATTTTTCTTGTCAGAATGTTAATGGAAAATAGACCCAAAGGTTTGGAAATTTGGAGAATTTACAAGAAGAACTGAGATTTTGGATAATGTGTGATCTTGTAATGTTGGAATAACATTAGTGAATGAGGATTGGATTTTTATGGGAACAAATAATACCAAAAAAATGAAATGACGAGAAATCTAGTTATAAAATGAGAATGTGGATAAAGTGTGAAATTTGATAATATACCCGGGATTGTCATTGAGCATGCATTGTATATAGTTCTTATACACATTTGTGCATAAATAAATGCTTATAATTGTGTAAAGTTATTAATGTGTGTGTGCAATGTGTGTATTGCATAATTTTGATATGCACGATAAACGTCCGTATTCAGAAATTTCCAGATCATAGAAGCTAACGCTAATCTGGAGCGTACTGTGAATCGACTTAGATGGTCTCATTTCATTATTTGTTCTGAATTTAATTTTTGCATTGAATGATTGTTGATATGATTATTATGTAATGTGAATATGATTGATGTGATTGTGCTGATTCCGGACACTGAAGGTCTGATGATTTTGATACATGAATGTGATATTAAAGTGCTACTTGTATGTGAATGAGAAGAAATAAGTACATTCTCAACTTAATTGTTGAATGTCAGACTAAGGTCCGATGATCTATGTAAAAGTGATTGTGAATATGAAATCATGTGACTGATTAAAAATATGTGAATGTGATGCATCCCATTATATGAATGCATGAAACATAAAGGCAGTTGTGACCATAGTAGCCACCAAAAAGAGCTTAATGCTCAGAATATGAAAAAGAGCTTAAAATTCAGAATGTGAAAAAGAGTCTTGGGCTTAGTGTGAATGTACCCGGTATCCACTAAAAAATATGGGACATTATCTGATACAGTTCGGTATTTACTAAAGGATATGAGCTAGTAATTAGGCACTCGGTCACAACAAAGTAACAAATTAAAAGTGAGTCTCATAAGCACTGCATATACATATGAAAGTATGATTTAAATATTTAACTGATTTCTGAATATGATATGTGTTGAATGTGAAATGTGAAATGAATGATCAAGTGATATATGCTTAAGTGAATGTGTAATGTATGTGACTTGATCTGATGAATTGATGAATTGTACGTGTTATGTGATTGAGTGAGCCATCGAGGATGGTCGCTCACTGAGTTCACAAAACTTATCCAAAAGTTGTAATATTTTTCAAGCTCAGAAAAGTTACCCCGTTGGGCAAACAAGAGTATAGCCACTGCATTCAAGTAAGAGGTAAAGGTTGAGATCAATTTGCGTCTGCATTTGTATTTTCTTATTTTTGTATCAAATTGAGTCTTCTACAATTATGGTAACATGTATATTTGAATATTCTGTTTTGTAATAACTTTCTAAAATAGAAAGGTTTGTAAATGAGAATGATCTTGAGTATAATAATAATAAATGTGATTTTGATATTATGAAAGAAAAGAATAAACCCGAAATTGATTATTAATTTCTGCATACGCTTGTACTATTTTTGGAAAAAAATTGTACTGAGTTTTCGAGAGTTTGACCGTTCTAGCATGCCACCCTTGCAGGGTACGTACTCGGGCATCACTCAGGATGTCAGGTACGTGTCTTGCGAGAATGAGGTGCTACATTTACAAAGGATGAAAATAGGGATCATTTATTTTTCAATTGCAGTACCTCAAATCATATACTGCAAAGGATCACAGGACTATGTCAGTATAACATCAACCTAAGACAGATTAGTTGATATTATCAAAGAGATTCAGTAGAAGCCAAGCTCCAAGGAAGTATATATATATATATATATATATGATGGCAATAACAACTTGTTTTCAAGAAAATTGGAAAGAAAGAAATTCTAGAAGATTTACAGGTAAGGAAAGAAGCTTATCTACTCTTATAAAGTTAACAATAGCATAGCAACTTATCATCAATCAGCTTGCTAGAAAATGCAGCAGAAGACTGGCGAATTCATGGAGAATCTAGGACCTTTTAGTTTGCTGAAACTTAATTCATTCTCTTAGCAATTTCAACTGAAATGTAGTGCATGCCGAGTTGATGGTGTATTATGGAGTGTTTGAAGAGGAACTCCCAAAGAGTAACTTTTTGTAACTGAATTTCTTTATCAATATATTTTAAATTTACTTTAGCAAGTAATAGAAAAAAGTACAGAGAAACACAGAGTTGATCAATTGTTAAAAAAGTAATTATATTTGTTTTGTAATAAATATTATGTTGGATTGTATCTTTATCTTCATACGGTATACAAAATGACATTATTGTTGTGTGTTCAATTAAAAATTGTATTATTTTTACTTTTATTTAAAATCCTTTTCAATTTTTAATAAAATTCATCTTAAAATAATATTTTATATTATTTAAAAATATAATATAATATAAAAAAGTAAATAAATATATTTTACATTAAAGAAAATATATGTATGTTTTTCAAATATCAGATAGTACACAAATTATTAAACTCCAAACTGGAGAGAAAGATTCAGTGGCATTATTTCCAGACATATAGATCCCGCTTTGTAGCAGTGGGGGAAGGGTGAGCAGAATTTTTGTCCTCTCTGAAACTTTCCAAAGAGAATATATCCCGATTGCCCTTATTCCAGTTGGTATAGTAAACTTCTGGCACATGCGCTACCTTCTTGTAGTCACCATCTTCTTCATCCGGGTGCAGGGCCGTGATCAATTCCTTGGGCATATGAATAAATTCCAACACCTTCAAATCAGTCAAGTGCTCAATGCCCAATGGTACCCTCTGCAATGATTTGCAGCTCTGAAAAATAAGTTTCTCAAGAGAAGGCATCGCTCCCTGCTCGATGATTACGTTTACGAGTCCCTTCACTTTTTTTAGGCCCATAAATTTGAGCCTTTTAAATCCGTTAGCTTGGAAAAAGAGCTCCTCTCCTTCATAGAACTGTACGAATTCAAGGTGGACTAGATTTGGCAAGTACTGTAGATATGCCAGAGGATCATCACTTAGCCTACTACTTTTCAACAGTAACTTGGCCAAGTTATTGAGTGAAGATATCCACTCTGGAAACTCAATCAAGCGTCCGGTCAGGTACAGACGTTGAAGAAATGGAGGAGGAGTAGACAAGTAATGTATTTCGATGACCTCGGTCTCCTGTACTGAATTAATGGACAATGCGCGAAGATTTGTCAGCATTTCAATGGAAGAACACAATAGCTTTCCATCTTCTTTCCTTAAGTTCACAACACCAAGCCTCCTCAAACCATTCAATCTTCCCACCTGCGTCATAAGATTATGATCCGACTCCAAAAAGCAAAGCTTTTGCAGATAGTTTAAATTTCCAATTTGAGCCGGTGCCTTGAAACCACATTTCCTCTGAGTGTGGTTATCAGAGTTCACTTCATGTCGATATACCAGCAGGTGACGAAGTTTCTTAAGCTTCAAAATATCAGCAGGCAATTCAGAAACTAGGGAATGCTTTAGATCAAAGCTTTCTAGGTTCTGAAGCTCACCAATAGTGCTTGGAACAGAATCCACTTTGGTATTCCTCAGATTTAGATATTTTAGAAGGATAAGTTTGACAACTTGCGGTGGAAATTTCCTCAGAGGTGCTCCTTCCAAATCTAACACGTTAAGCAGTTTTAAACCACCAAAATACAAAGTGAACGAAGGCGGAGACTCCATTGATGAAGAATCTACCCCCCAGAACATGAGAAGTGAACGGAGTCCAGAGGACATGCGCCATTCTGTGCTTCCTGTGGCATTATGTACGGATAGACGGCGGATCTTTTCAGGCCATATCATGTTTTCGTCCTTGGAAATTGCAACAAAGTCTTCATCTCTCGATCTTGACAGGATAATTTCTCTCAGAAGATCATGGATGCGGCATGTTTTGACCCGTCCAGAGCTGGTTGCCTCCACTATTTGGACCAAGTTTCTTTTTATGAGCTCATTCAGGTAGTCTTCTGCAACTTCCTCTAATGTCATTCCTTCTTTTTCCTTCACGAACCCTTCTGCTGTCCACAATCGGACAAGCCTCATGTGTTGTATGAGGGTACCCTCTGGAAAGATGCTGAAGTACAACAAACAAGATTTTAAATAGTAAGGCAAATGACTATAACTGAGGGAGAGAATTTTCCTTGTGTTCTTCAATTTGTCATTGTCTTCCAATTCAGCACCGAGGCTAAGAGAAATCATTTTCCATTCGTCAATCCTCATCTTGTCCTTTGTTGCCAGAACACCACTGATAGCTACAATTGCAAGTGGCAGCCCCTCGCATCTTTTCAGAATACTTTCTGAAACTTCTTTTAAATGCAACGGGCAAGAATCTTCCTGAAATATTTTTCTGCAGAGAAGAGTCTGAGAATCCTCCAAGGACAAAGGTTTCATATGGAAGACATTGGAGGAATCAATGCAGGAGGAATTAGCAACTTCTGCATCCCGTGTTGTGAGCAGAACTCGGCTGCCATGGTTGTTACTTGGCAATGCAAGTTTGACAGCATCCCAAGCTGCAATCTGCCACACATCATCTAGAATGATCAAGTACCTCTTACCCAGTAGGAATTTCTTGATTCTTTGTCTTAGTTGGTCATTGTTCATGCTCTCCACTTCTTCAGGAACTGGCTTCTTTAGTGCCCGGAAGAGTTGATGGATCATGTCTTTTAAGAGATCCTCCATCTTGAAAGATTGAGAAACAGTAATCCAAGCACGGAATTTGAAGTTCTTTTTCACCTCAGAATCATCATAGACTTTTTTCACCAAGGTGGACTTCCCTAACCCACCCATTCCAACCACCGAGAAGATGTTGCGCTCAGCCTTTTCTGCAAGTAGAGATCCAATCAGTTGACTTTTGGGCACATCGATACCCACAAGATCAGCTTCCTCAAGCAGAAGAGCATCGCCTTGACATTCTAGACGCGGCAATCTGGTGGAGTTCAGGCCTTGCTCAATTATATTATTCTTGATTAAGTATCTCCTATGTGCTTCTGAGATACTGATTACTCTGGCTTTTATGCTTTGCAGTCTCGTAGTTATTTGATGCTTAGCTGTAAGTTTCTTGACAGAGAAATAAAGTTTCCTTGCAGAACCATAAAACCCACGCCTATGATCATTTGCAAGACGCAACCTGAAATTATCAAGAGCGTCTTCCATATCGTGAGCAACGTCTCTGACTTTCTTGACAAGCACTTTGAGTATAGGGTCACTCTCTTCCATAGCATCTGCAACTCTTAGAAAGGCCTTCATGAACTCCAATTCATCGCTGATATACTCAACCTCTGCCCGGACACCCCCCAAAAGCTTTTCCTCCTCCTGAAGAAACTCTGCAAGCTTAGTAACTAGAAAGCTTACTAAAGCTTCTGCCATTCGTTTACCATTCAAGTATGACAAGCTAACCTCAAAAAGAACAAACAGCTATGTGGGGTCTTTAGGATTTGATCAAATATGGTTTGACAAGTACGAAATAGTTTGGTTCTTGAAGAATATCTTGTCAGTGATTTTGAAGGACCCGTTGAGCTTAAACATATATATAGTTTGTCAACCTGCTTTATTTGTTGAGAGGTGGAGGTTAAATTTCCTCGACAAATTCCGTAACTTTAGACTATTGAATTGTTCGTTTCCGTAAGAAAATTGGCTTTCAGGTATTTTACAAGTTGCATTTTATTATATATATATATATATAATTTTTCTGACCTTAAATTTTTCATGTAAGAATGATCAAAATAAAATGATATTTGTGGGATCAATTTGTCTTTCAGCGAATGCATTTTTATAATTTCTTTAGCTTCCATGGAACTTCCCCTTCGCACAGGTGTCATTAGAAACTATAAGAATCAGCTATCTACCGTTTTTGTCCGATGCTATGAACAGAAGTCAACATGTTTACTTAACAGAAGGCAAAACATGCACTTAACTTCCGAAAGCTGTATCTGTTAGCAGTTATTAACTGAGTCCAAGAATTAGTTACTCCTCGGAAACAATGTCAGGTATCATCCTGTTGCCAACTTGTACAGTAGAGTAGCAAGTACCTGAAATTATCTTCCCAACAGATCCTCAGTTCGTGGCCATATCATTCAGGAAGGACAGATATCATCGATCTATCTTACAATTTATTCTTCTGTGACTGGTGGCGAGTCTGTTGCTTATAAAATATCACGATGAAAGAAATTCTTGAAGTATCGGAACGTTAGACCTCTGGCAGCCCATGTGTCGATTTTTTTTAAGTAATATATTTAAAAATACCTGTTAATTTCTTATTAAGACTTGCTCGAACACGTCACTGGTACATTCCAAAATTACCCTTACTCGGTTGTCTTTATCCCTTAGACTTGAGAATTCCTACCATGCTTCATAGCAATTTCAGCGAAAGTGTTTTTAAGTGCAAGCTGATGTCATGCTCGTTGGGCTTGATTTATTGATCCTTTTTTTGTGTGCATAAGTTTAAATCTCTAGTGATTTTGTCATGTACCAGAAAAGTTCACAACCAACTTCTCGATCATCTGCTGAATTTGAATGCAATAAATGAAGATAACGGAGATGTTGAAATCAATTCAGAAGTGCATTAATTCTGTTCAATAAGGTAGCCATATTTATAAGCTTACAAATTGACACGTCTCCCGTAATGCTAAAAAGTCTAAACTTATTAATAACTTGGCCATTTTTGAATTATTCTTCAACATCATCTTCAAGTAGCCTGCTCCGAACATGTGAAATATGTTCCAGGCTAAGATACTAATGAGCCTCGTGGCTCAAATCAGGACATAGGTTTTAAATCATTGGATCAGCAATCCTCGTTTTGAAGTTTTGGCTTGTCACTATAAAAACATAAGAGTTGCTAGTCACTAACAACAATTTTTGGTTGAGTGATAAGGGGTGTGATCCTAACAGTATACTGGTTGAGAAGTCCATAGTTGATGAACGAGACTGATTTCCAAAAATTGATATGTCACACTGCTGTCGACATTCTTCTATCCACCCTCAACATCAAGATGTCCAATTCAGTGCGTGAATAACAGTGGTAAATTGTTAGGAAATTCATACAAAGCAAAGAGTGCCATGAAAATATACATTTGTCTTGTTTGTTTCTTCCGAATTCTTCTCCTTCACGTCTTTAGGGACCACCATTAAAGTACAAATGGTAAAGGACGGTGAACAAAATTCTAGATAATGAATGTAGTTTGGAACATCATCGCATTTTCTTGCGATTATGTTTTATATTATTCATAATTACAGCTGCCCTGAATCGGATTTGCATACCTACCTGCCCACTTTTTTAAAAGAGAAAGTAACTTGTCAAGAAGATCAGATGGAAAGCCCTGGACCAGTCAAAAGCCATCCTTCGGAAATCACCGAAGCCAACTGCGGAGGTTAGTGAGAAGACAAACTAAGAAAGGGATAGCATCATTTCATTGCTCATTCAATGCGTAGTTAACTCTTCATAATATTTTCAAATTCCTACACAAAAATATTGGTCAGGCATGAAAGGGGTAGCTTGAATTCTTTTGCCACACATGTTCCAAGAAAAAATGTTCAAAGACTTTGAGAAGCACTTCACCTCGCTCAATGCATGTGAAAAAGAAGGATATACCAGGAGAGAGAACGAATTTCGATTCTCCAAGAATTCCATATTAGATAATGTTTTCTGATCCAAATTTTCTAAAAGAATAATACCTTTTTTATTAGCCCATTTTTAAAACAGTATTATTTTATTACCGATTTGGAAACAATCTTTTTATTAGTTAGGAGTATCTTCAGACTTTGTGCTTTAACAAGATTTTTACTGAGTGTTGTTGTTATTATTGTATTATTTTATTGTCAAATAATAATTAAATTTGAACTTATTAGTTCTACGTTAAACCGATTTTTTCACCATTTATTATTAAAAATGAGACAGATTTTGAATTTAAATAAAATATTTATTTGAACGTAGTTAAATATACCATAGTTTGGTAAATTGTAGAACATGATGTAACTTTTGTTTGTTTGTTTGTTTGTTTGTTTTTCTCTTTTTATTGGGTGGCTGAGAGTTATATTATGATCCTATCTTTGCTATTAAGACTTTTTTTTTGTTTTCTGTTTTGAAAAGTTAAAGAATTGTAATAAATTTATAAGAACTTCTATACAAAAGACAATGCCAAGCTATTACAACAAAACAATGATGTTTTGGTAACTTTGATAACAACAATGTAATCAAACATTACACGGTAAGAGATAGAAAAACACCAACACGTCTCGTTAGGCATAAAAGAAAAAATCTCGAAGCTCATCTTCACTCCCCTCACCTACCAAATTATAGTTGGCTAATTGTCGTCGTTAACAAGTCCAAAAGAGGATTAGCTTCAGATTACTTCACCTAAATGTCATCCTTGATGTCTTAGGTCAGAGATCTACTCATAGCTTTCAGGAACAAAAGTTGACTTAGAAGGGGAAGGAATCGACATACCAAGATTTTTCATTCCAGTTTGCAATTTTCATGAACTAAATCCCTTTCTAAGTAATGTTAATTGATTCTCCATGAGGATGCTTGTCTAGGGTTTACTATTTCTGTTGTGGTTGCGTACATGAGATACTCTTTGATTATAGTTGTTAATGTATTGAGAACTTCCTTTCTTGTTCTTGCTTTGTTTTGGAATCTTCTGAGGTTCCGCTCTCACCATATCTCCGTGATGGAGAAGGCGAAAGATGTGATATAGATGTGTACATTGTGTGTAAAACTCAAATTTAGCTTTAGAAGCCATTCTAATGCTTTTGTGAACGTTGAACCTGCATTTGAAATAAGACATAATCCTTGTATCTTCTCCTATATATACTTGGAATAGGCATAAAGAAAGAATAAATGATCCCTAGATTTATACTCCATCTTGCATAGTACATAGCTAGGATCAGAATTAATGAAATGTATTATATCCATCGTGCTTAACTTATTAAGCACAATGAGCCATAGAAGGATTGAGTGACTAGGCCTGAAAGTTTTGTGCCAGATGATTAGAGACCAAATCTATCTAGGGTTGTTCTAATTCTGTCACTTTCTGAATCTTGCAATGTTGAAGGTGTTCGAAAGCATCTTGAGACATTGGAATACATCCTCCTTTTCTAAATCAGGCTGATAATTAGGAGTAAGATACTGTAATTCAGTTGGAATGTTCCATTGTTCCCTTAAAAAGATATAGTTAACCTTTGTATTGATAGGAAATCCGCTCCATATTTGAAGAGCTTGAGGATATCTAATCAGAGGGCCCTTACTAGTCCAATTATCAAACCATAAGTGTGCCTTTTCTCCATTACCTACCCTACAATTCACCAGAGGTTCCAACATAGGTCTTCGCTTCAAGAGTTAGGGGGCGTTTGGTTTGAGCACGGGGTTGAGTATGGATATGGGTATAATAGTTGAAGGGAATGAGAATGGGTATGAAAAATAAAAAATGATGTTTGGTTTGTAACTTGGGTTTCTGTATTAATACCAATA
>JANVCL010000005.1:11802010-11812252 GCA_026546855.1 Erythroxylum incrassatum
GGCTCAGATTGTTACTGTCTATTCCGCGCACATGAGTGTAAACTGAGTTTCGATTGACTGATGTGGCACGCCACCTTCGCGGGGCACGGACTCGGATATCACCAACGATGTCGGGTTCGGGTCACGCGGAAGTGGGGCGTTACATAAGACATTTTATTTAAGATATATTTCAAGAACAATATTCTGAGTATTTTCATACTCAATCTTCCCAATACTTTACTCCCCACCAAAACAAAAAATGTTTACAACTAAATAAAAAAGGAAATTTTAAAACCAAAAAGATATCAAACTTAATCATCATATGTTTAAGTTAAATTAAGAAAACAAAATCATATAAAATATTTTTTGTTTCACAGGCTCTATTTTTTTATTTTCTATTTGTGTTAATCATCATTTTTTAGGCCAAAGGTTTAATTTATTCCTTAATATTTGAGCAAAAGTTTAAGAAGACCCCTTCAAAATAGAACAATTCATCCTAAAAAGGCTCTCTCCATCTTTCCTTTGTCAAATAAATATTCCATCTCCATTATATTGATCCACGTAGTATGCTAGATAATTTTAGATGCCAAAATGACAGCTGATATGTAATAAAGATATTTAATATTTTTAATTGAATTAATTATATTAAAAATAAAAATTATTAATTATTTTAAAAATAAAACTAAAAACCTAATTTTCCATTTATTTTCCCTTAACTGACCTTAACTATCATCACATCACCAATTTGCATCAAATCTTTAATATCCAAGGATGATTGTTTCTTCTTATTCATCTGTGGTCTTTGATTATGTCTTCGTGTTTTCCCTTATCTTCATGAAATTTATTCCTTTTACTTCTTCCTCTCTCTTTGATAATTTCCAGTAATTTTCTAGCATATTTTTCCCTAGTTGTGGCTTGTAGGATTTGGAGTATTATTATTTCATTACGTATAGTATCTCACATCTCCTTTTATTTATTCAGTATTTGATGGTCTTGCCCATAAATAAAGAATATTTTTTTATGTTTATAGGGCCCAAACATTTGTCTCTAGAAGTAGAGACAGTGGAGCAAGGTGTTTCCCTTTGTGATCCCTCATGTTTTAGAGTACAAAATTAAAGTAATCCTATATATACATGTATATTCTCATCGTATTTTAAACTACATTTGTTTGGGTGTATTTATGATTTGTCATGAAGTAAGCTTGTTTAAGTTGATGGTTCATTTACATGGTAACAATATATGATTAGCAAGCTCTTAATTTTGCTGGAGCTTAAAAGATAGGCATGGTAGTTAAGGTTATAAAGATCTATTCAAAAGAAGAAAGTATCGAGGGGATGATATTCCCATTTTTATGCATATGTATATTATATTCATTATTATTTTTAAAAATTAAAGTTTGTGTTAATATGACCAAACCAAAATTTAAGTAATGTTATAGGTGACAGTCTACTTATACATGTAGTCAAGTACCAAACTAGATTTCATTGTTTTATATAGTTTGTGGCTATTAACTAGTATTGACCATTGAGTGTTGTAAATGGACAATTTTTCATAGTTAATTCTTATCCAACTATTTTTTGGTCTAATTTATTCGCTAGTGTTGGTAACTTTTTTGTCCTCAGGTATAAACAAGATGTCCATTTAATTTCCGTTCAATATTTAAAAGAAATGTCACAAATGATGTCCATTTGTTAAAGTATTAGTTTTTATAGTTTAGTCTTATATATAACTTTTATAGTTTAAGATTGATTTTCTATTGACCTACCTAGCTAACTCAACTATCAACCGTCTTTTATTGTTCAGCCATCTTTTAATTCTTACAAACAATAAATTATTTATATCCCTTTTATGTTTATTTTCAACTAACAATTTACTTGGAGTAATATAACACATATTCTAGACAAAACCAGATTTCATTGTGTTATATTGTTTTATGGATATTAGCTAGTATTGAACATTTGAAAGTATTTATAAAATTTCTCAAATTAGAAGATTAGTACATGAATAACTTTCTTTCCAAAAGGTAATAGTGAGATTCAAAATCATCATAGTTATTATACTTCTTTTACATCCATAAGTATATCTTCCATACATGCTTCCATTGTTTAGAATTTTACATGCTTAAAATTGGAAGTCATATTTTATGGCTTTTTACTTCATTAATATGCCTAGATTTCCTCAGATTGATAATTACTCCGATTTGTTTATAGTCTTTGTTTAATGATATTGCTCAAACATTTATCTTCCATAAAAGATTTAATGTCACTTGATGACCTTTATTTGATCAAATTATTTCTTTATTAATTAGGCTTGGGGCATCACAGGATATATATGGATTGCAAATTTGATGGAACAAAGAACTTATAAACATGTATTTAAGTTCTAGATAATTTATCAAAATTACAAATTGGATACTAGAACTTCTTAATAGAGTTTTGCCTGGTCTTGATGAGATAACGTGTAAAACCTACAATAACATGTTGTTATCAAGAAATAAAGGTAAAGGTTAAATCTTATCCAATGCTAAACTTCAAGCTTCATTGATAAGTCCTTTCAACTTTATTCAAAGCTGCTTAGAACATATTAAACCATGTTTATTAATAGCTTCAAACCTATTACTACTAACTATGTTCTTTTGGTGACTAAACATAAAAGCTTAGGAATGGAAGCATATCAAAACCCCTAAACTTGCTTACTCCTCGCATGTATAATTTTAGCAACATAAAATCCTTTAACCTCCTATACTTTAGAACTTTTTAACGGCAAACTAATCCATTCTTTGATTTATATATTTTGAGAACCATACAAACTAAAATGAGCACTTGAAATATTGAATCTTTACTATTTTATTATACAGTAATATGCCTAGCATATTGCCTCTGTAATAACATGTTTAATTTTTCCTTTAAAAATTTCGTAAGTAAATGAAATATTATAATGGATAACCATGTTGTTAAAGTTTATGTAAGGAACAAAATTTGCAAACTCTTTAGTATTCACAATTTATTTTATTTAAAAGATGAAAGTTCATGATTGGTTCAATTAATTTTACAGTATTAAATTAATAAAATATTTATATTAAATTTAATATTATTATGTTATTTTATTTCAACATGGATCTATATTCGTATATTATTTTGTCATAGTATGGGCTAATTTATTTTAATTTATATGTATAGGTTGGCAATAAATGGACGAGTTAGTATAGGATTTTTTTATGATGAACATTTTACTAAGGAAGGTACAATAAAGTATGCAAGTAAGGCACCAGAAAATTTTGACGATATGAAAATAGATTATGTGAGTTTAAGAAGGTATACTAGGCTCTACAAATATTGTTAGTGCATGATATTTGATTTTGAGAAGGGGTTGGAAGAAGTTTTGAGGTGGTTAGAGTCTAATAAGAGTGCATTTGATTGATTGAATTATTAAAGGTGTATAGCATAATTGATGTCTATTTGGAGCATATAGATGAACCAACACCATCTATGCCAATGTTAATATGGCATGATAACTAGCTTAAAAATGAGATAGTAACATAAATGGGTGGTGATATTGTACTTTATTTAGGTTGTGATAGTGTTATATGAGTCGATTTGGGATATGATAGTGGTGTAGGAGTTTATTTAGGATGTGATGTTGGTGTTGGTGTTGATTGAGGAGGTCACAATGATGTTGGTGTTAACTTAAAGGTCACAGTGATGTTGGAGTTGATGTGCGAGGTAATAATGATGTTAGAGTGGGTGTGGGAGGTAATATTAATGTTGGTGTTGATTTAGATAATGGAGGTGATCTAGGAGACGAATAATCAATAGATAATTATTTTGAATTGATTGATGATAGCGATTTAGATACGGGTGCTCCTGATGAGGTGGGTTGAGTGCTTAAGACGGAGGTGAAGTGTCTACTCAATATGGGGGTGATTTGGGTGCTCAAGATGGAGGTGATAGAGGTGCTTTTGATGGACATGGTTTATAGAACAATTAACCATTAGCTTAAAGCTGGGAGATGGTGAAGAAATAATAGTGAATCTCGATATTCAAAAGGTAATCCATCCAAATAAAAGCAATTTATACAAACATTTGCATTTATAAACACTTTTCACTGGTTATTCTTAATTGTAAGGACTCATATGAGCTAGGAATGATTTATTGATCTTTATTACACATAGGATGTATGCAAGGTATATATATACCATAATTGGGTGGGGAAATGAATCGAAAATTTTGGAATTATGTCTAGGCAACATTCCCATAAGAATTTTACGATAAGTGCAACAAATTAAACCGACTTACACCAAGATGTGTATAGGACTTGCTTGAATATCCCTAGGAAATATGGAGTAGGCTTTCCAAATCATTAAGTCCAAAATTATAGACAGTAATATGAGTGAGACATTTAACTCTTGAATTTTGGGGGCTAGAGATTACTCCTTATGATCAGCATGTTAGAGACTATTTTTACATGAATTTTACTCTACAATTACATTCAAGTATAATTTGACATTTGATTGTTATACAAATGATGACCAAGGAGAAGAATACTCGCCTGACAAGTTTAATATAACATAAAATGAAAAAGGTATAGATAGTTAAATATTCCTTAAACCCTACAATATAATGGTGTTGTGAAAAGATGAAATAAAATATTACTAGAAATGGTTTTGTCCATAATGACACAAAAAAAATTACCACTTATGTACTTAATTGAGTGCCTAGAAAATCAATTACAAACACTACGTATGAGTTACGGATAAGTAGAAAATCAAATATGAAAAATAAAAAACTGTAGGGGTGTGTTGTTTATATTTATGACCTCTCTCACAAATATGGAAAACTAGGATCGAGATAGAAGAAAAATATCTTTATTAAATACTCATAAAAATCAAAAGATTATGAGTTCATATGTAAACAAGGTAATGAGGTGTAACTGAATTTAAATCACAAGATGCCACATTTTAAAGAAATGACTTTACAAAGCAGGGTGAAATAGGAAAATACCTATTTCTATATGAGGCTCTTGATCATAATGATTCTATTACAAGCAATTATAAAGATGGAATTTATCTAAGGAAGAGAAGTCTATAACTTAAAGAATTAGGTTAAGGCCAATTAAGGTTATAATGCAATAAATGTTTACCTACTACATTTGATCCAAGTGGGACTAACTGGGAAATCCATGAATATGTGTCTATTGAATCTCTTTTATGTCTAAGTAATCATTGAATAATCCCATAATCATTTTAAAATAGAAGCGGAGATTCACTTGATTACCTAATAAGAAAAGGATGAGCTAGGGAATCAGGTTCGTTCCTAGTATTTTATAAGCCTTGGGTGAAATAAAAAAGAAGGCCCCAATAAATTGGCAATATACAAATATATAAATTTTATAAGCATATTTTTATTATTAAAGTTTTATATCCATACATAAGTAACCCAATTTATAAGTCCACATACTCAATAAAATATTAAATAATCATAATATTAGCTAATAATATCTTGCAAATGTCAGTAACATAAAATCACCAAAAATAGTAGCAACAATCGAACATCAAAACGCTAAGAGAATTGCACTAACAAATACACAGATGATCATGATTTATGAAAAAACAATTTCTTCGTGCATGTTTAGATGCAAAATCATTATTAATATTGTCAAAATCAATATTGTCCATCATATTCTTCTTGATACATAAAATAACTAAACCATTAAACCTATTACGGTCTTATTTAATTATCAAATAATTTTTATTTAATTATCAAACACATCCAACTATTTACTATCCTATTTAATTATCAAATAATTTTGTATTATTATTTAATCATCAAGACATGTTTAATAGAATCACAAATTTTTATAATAAATGAAACTATTTATGTAGTCTTTGAATTGACTAACCTAAATTATTTGATTTAGTCATATTATCACTAAACTCATGTGAACCTCGACAAGAACACAAATCCAGCAATTATTACATTACTTGTGACAAAGTATAATAAAAACTAGAATCACAAAAAATAAATTGTTTATTAATTTTTATTTTTATAAATAACAAGTAATTTAAAAATAGAAAAGGAGAAGCACAAATAAACACAATATCATTTAATATTAATGTTCTGATTTAAAATGCTAATATAATGTCCATGTTAATGATAAATTACAAATTAATTATAATATATTCAAATATTTAATAAGCTCAAAATGCATAAAAAATAAAAAAATTTACATTTAAATTATCTTTTATAACTTAGAAGACAAAATCGTGAGAATTTTTTGTTGCCAATTTTTGAGTTTACGTAGATTCGTATATTGACGAAAATAAAAAATTAGAGTATAAGAAATATACTCAAATGCTTCAAAGGTATTTATAAATGTAATAAGTTAAACATTATATAGCTAATAAAGGAAGCTATTTCGCTTCCAATATTAAAAGTTAACAATTCAGAAGATAAAATCATTAAAATTTTTGCCACCAAATTTTGAGTTTTAAGTATCTTAGATTCGTATATTTATGAAAATAAAAAAAAGTATAAGAAATATACTCAAATGCTTTAAAGGTATTTATAAATATAACAAGTTAACATTGTATAGCTAATAAAGGAAGCTATTTAGCTTCCAATATTAAAAGTTAACATTAACTTTCTCACTAATATAGCTAATAAAGGAAGTTGTTTATTAGTTAACGTTAACTTTCTCTTCTACTTTGACTGACAACTAAGAATTTACTACCCTTCAAATGAAAAAATGCTATTGAAATGTGTTGAAGGTGGGCCCCTAATAAGGATAGGCCCTGGACAGGTGCCCTGCCTTCCCCTACCCAGGGTCGACATTGTAGGAAATGTATATGAGGCTTTTATTGGACTTGCTAAAGAAGAATAAATGAAAGCAATGAAAGAAAAAATAACTTCTTTATGATCAAACTAAGTATCAAATTTGGTTGGTCCCCCTGATGGGCGCAAAGCAATTGGGAACTAATGAATTCTTAAAATGAAAAGAAAATTTGACAACAACATCAAAATATATAAGGTATGCCTCGTGGCTAAAGGTTATACATAATAAAAGGGAATTAATTATGACGAGATATTTTTTCATGTTATAAGGTTTGCTGCAATTTGTCTAATCTTACCTATAGTAGCTATTTTGGATCTTCAATCACATCAAATGGATGTAAAGAATATCTTTTTTATAAATGAAGAATTAAAAGAAGAAATCAGTATAGAACAAATTGTAGATTTCATTAAGGTAAGGTACAGACATAAAGTATATCAGTTATTAAAATCGATTTATGTTCTGAAGTAGTCCTTAACGTAATGGTACATTGTTTTTTGAAAATGTAATTATTTCATGTAATTTTCATATACTTAATGAAGACCACTAAGTATATATTAATATAGTCAACGATCAATATGTGATTTTATCTTTATATATAGATGATATTTTGGTGGGATGTAATGACTGTGAACTTGTCAAGCAAATCTAAGACTAGTTGTCATAAGAATTTAAGACGAAGGACATAGGTGAAGTTATTTATATTTTTGGAGCTAAGATTTTGAGAAATCTTTCAAAGATATTATTGTCACTTTTTTAGTGACATATATTCAAAACATTTTAAAACGATTTCCTATATAAGATTGCAAATTAATTAATAATAGGTCTCATTAAGAAAATTTCCCCATTAACACCATAAGAAAGAAAACAAATGAAGAAAGTTCCCTACATTAGTGTAGTTGGTAGTCTCACATATGTCATGATATGTATAAGGCTAGATATTGTTTCTTTTTTTAAATGGTAAGCATATATTAGTCAAATCTAGGACAAGAATATTGGAAGGTAGTAAAGAGAATATTAAGGTATCTAAAAAGTACTACTAATTATGCATTTTATTATCAAGGAAACAATCTACATATATAAGGTTATACAGATGCAGAAGAGGGAGGAGCTTTAGATGAGAGCAAATCTTCCTCTAGGTCTATTTTCTTGCTTTGCATTATCGATAATGGAGGATGAATTTATAGCATTTTCAGCAACAATGCAAGAAGTTATATGGCTTAGACAATTCTTAATTAATGTGGGAGTCGTTAAGAGTAAGATTAATCCAGTAATAATCAACTACGACAATCAAGTAGTAATCGATTATACTAACGACTGTAAATTTCATTGTAAAACTAAACAAATAGATACTAAGTAAAATTATATTAAAAAAATGGATGCATGAGGTGAAGTGAGCATGAATTATATACCTACATAAAATATGTTGGCAAACCCAATGACAAAACTAATTTTCTAATATTCATACATTGAGCATATAAAGTCACTAGGATTATGTAAATACCAAAATGTAACTGATTAACATTTTTTAATTTATGTTCATTCAATATATTGTCATGTCTAAATGCAAAAATGAGATGACATTGTTTATAAAATAATATAAGCATTACATAGTTCTTAATCCTAAAACATATTTAAATCAAATAGTAAGTCAAGCAAATAAAAGATTGACCCTCTCAAATTAAACATGAAGTATGTTTAAACCAATATATGTATGGTATTGCATTAATAACATATATATGCTCTAAATAAAAAGTAGTTACTATTGTAGCATGTGACTCTTATAATGTATGCAAAAATAACCATGAAAAGGGATTAATGTAAGTTATAAGATTTTAACTTACATTGTGTGAGACCTTAGAGGTTAAATGAGCTTTATAATATACCCGGGTGGCTTTTGCCTTATTCTTATGAATCAAATTTAAGGTTTGGTGCTTTAGAATATTACCTAAAGATCACGTGTGATATGATTTTAAGGGACAATTTTAGGAAAGCAAATTACATTCAATTCAAGAAAATTTAGAACAAAGGAAGGCCATTTTGTTTGGTGACTTGTATAAGAAAAAAGTGTATATTCAAAGGTGGTTATGAACTCTTAATAAAAGAGTTGAATATATTTGTGGCACAATGAAGTAAATGAAATCAAAGAAGATTAAAATACAAGATATGAATTAAGATATTGCATACTAAATCTACTCAATTAATTTATTAACCAGGACGTTATATATTCTTTACAAATATGTGACAATAAGTCCTTATTGTATGTTGGTCATATAGGTTATTAGACAAGTATGGGAACTTAAAAAGTCTTAATTGATTAAATTCATCATATGTGAGTGGAAGATGATATAAATAAGACACACATGATATATTTAGGTTACGTCATTTGACTTCTAAATAATAAGAGTAGTTAGAAATTTAAACTTCAATATAAAATATATTCTTTAAAATTCGAAAAGATTAGAATGATCATTTTGAAAATAAGAAGTATTTAGAACTCAGATAAGTTTTATTCTCTGCAAAACAAGTATTCTCTAACATGTGAAAATAACTAATAAGCATTAGTTTCAATAATAAATATGATAAGTCGATCATGTTATTTATGTTTAATTTTCTTACTTAATTTGTGCCACAATTATTTATACAAACAAAATTTTTGGAAATTTTAAGTTAAAATGTTTTAGGAATAAGCAATAAAAAAGGAAACTTAACAAAAAATGAGATATATTATAAATGATATATGCAATAGAAACAAAGAAATACTTAAGAGTGTACGGATGTAATGATGGTAGAGCAATTGACTAAGGGCGTAAAAAGTTAAAATTATGTCCAAGGGAAACGAATTTTATCTTATAATCAATTGTTTACAATCAAGTTATACATTTATGTAAGATAACTATTTAAGAGCAATATGTACTGGATTCCTGAATACATTATGCATGTCCATACTATATGCTCTTTTGTTAATTAAGAGCTTCCTTTTCTCCTTCGTAATTAGTTGTATAATATTAATTTAAGGCAATATAAGATATTAGTCTTGCATATATAGAGGGAATAGTTAGAATACTACCGAGCCTCGTGGCTTAACAGCTAAGCCCTTGGGAAGCTATTAAGGGGGCGTTTGATTTGAGAGTTTGGGAATGAAGGAATGGAATGATTGTAAAAAATAATGTTTATTTTAGGGTTTTCAATTCCAAGGGAATGAATTTATTCCCTTAAATTTGGGAATTTACTAAACCCTCTAAAGGGGGTGGGTATCAAGTTTTCATTCCAATCTAGTAGTTACTATTTATACCTCTCCCCCACATAAGCAATTTTTATTCTTAATT
Organism: Erythroxylum incrassatum; assembly: GCA_026546855.1. Taxonomy (NCBI): domain Eukaryota; kingdom Viridiplantae; phylum Streptophyta; class Magnoliopsida; order Malpighiales; family Erythroxylaceae; genus Erythroxylum; species Erythroxylum incrassatum. Next base: position 11,812,147 of record JANVCL010000005.1, read on the forward strand.
ATACTATTAAACTCATCATCATCATCATCATCATTATTCTTATTCTTATTCTTATTATTATTATTATTATTATTGTTGTTGTTGTTGTTGTTGTTATTATTATTAT
>JANVCL010000005.1:11825425-11840258 GCA_026546855.1 Erythroxylum incrassatum
ATCTTTTTATTATAGTTATAAACTTAATTTTTGTAGAATTAAATATCTAAATTCTAAATTCCTATAAGAATATTCAACGAAATATTAAGATATATAATATTTATACCCTTATAATTTTTTTAAAGTCATATCCTCATAAGTCATTTTACACATAACCAGCCAAATTTTACCAAACATCATATGACAAACAGCTAATGCAATCCGTTGGCCAAATCAGTTGATATAATCAGCTAACAGCTAATACAATCAGTTAATTGTCAAACAGGAACAATATGTACTATTCCTATTTTATATTGTCATAATGTAAAAGGCAAATTCAACAGAAATTTCAAAACATACTTATAAAGCAGTGCTATGGCACAGATGTAGATCCAATAAGGAAATAAAAGGAAAAATGAAAACTTAAAAGTTTCCTTTAGTTTAAAACAAATGAACGAAGGAATTCAAATTTTCTTAAAAGTAATTTTAAAATGTGGCTTCAAATTTCAACATCTATTTTTCAAATTTTGATTTTCTCTGTTAATTCATGTCTTGTCCTCCCAAATTTCCTTCAAAAAATCACATTGTACAAGTCCAATTCTTATAACAGGGACATATAGGCACATACACATGTGTATACGGAGATTCATACTTAAGGGTTTATTGTCCTAAGTAAAAGTCAACGACGTAGTAATGGGGAGTCAAATCTTCTGTCCGGTTGGTGTGTTTCCACTCTGTTTCACAGTGAACAATTAGATGGCTGACATACTATAGAACATAGTGAAAACAAACCACCTGAAATAGGAGATATGTTCCCAACAACAGGATGCCTTTGTAGCTTTGATATGTATATCAACAAAAATGTTATTGAAAACAGTCCTTAATTACATGCCTGGTTCTTAGGTCAAGATCAAAGAAATTCATTAATACCTATAATTGTCCACCAAGAGCAACCCAGGTAAGAAAAGAGAAGAAAAATTAGAGCATAGCTATTTAGCTTCTTTAACTTTAATTTACTTCAATTTTAAATATACTTAGATCTCTTAATAATTTTTTTAATAACTAAATCTCAAATTTTTCTTACTAATACCAAAACTAAAATTAAATAATTTATGGAGTTGTAATGTACTCAACCAAACAAAAAAATGGTTAGTTGGACATATTCGGAAATGGAGCCTCTATTGATATTAAGTTGTGGAAGAGCATGCTAAAAAATATTAACCCTAATCTCGTTCTAAGCTTGGTGAAGTTATTGAAGCTGAAGCATCTTCATAGTGTTTAATATCAGGACACTTTTCCCTCTTGTTAAAATCAAAACTTCTTATTTTGTTAGTTCCAATTCTACTTACCTAGTGTCGATCTTTCAACTAAACTTTGAAACTGTTTACCTTTTAAACATGGGAGAGTGATTCCAAATGCTTCCATGGAAACATTAATATTTCAATTATTTGATCATCGATAAAATACCTAGCTGTGATACAAATGAAATAGCACCACAATAATTACGCAACAGCTGAAGCTATGAGAGTTGCAACATAGCAAATGTGAACTTCAACATAACTAAGGTCTTTAAAACTAGCTACTTTTTTCAAGTTCATTGTTGTGCTGCTATCAACAGGCCACAGGGTGGTTGTTCCACTTTCATGTTAATGGATGGATGAGATAGAGAGGGCACATAGTAGTACTGGGAAAGTAGAACAGGAGATTTGATCCCCCATTAACACCACTCTAAACAATCTTTTATTTAATCTTCATCTGACAACCTTCACAAACAGCTTACTCGTAGCATATTACAGAGACTTGGTTTCCAACTACTTAATGTTGTTAGGTGATCTGAATGTCCACATTCATTAAGTATATATACTAAGAACAAATGGGATAGATGGTCATGCATTTTTATCTTACTGTTCCTATGATACAATGGCTCCCACTTTCATCTCATCATCACGCCTATGACTTATTAGTCACATCCGTGACTTTGACTTCCTTAGTTATTACTAAGCACAACCGTCAATTTCATCCAACGGCTCTGATTCTTTACATTATTAATGTGATCACGGTTGTGACTTGTTAAATTCGATTCACAGTTGTGAGTTAATAGGTCATAGCCGTGATTATTATTATTAATAATAATAATAGATGAGAGGTGTCACAAGTGTGACACTTAAGTCACACCAGTGATATATATATTTATAAAACCTTTTAATACATATAATTAAAATATAATTAATTAATTAAAATATAATTAATTATTTGATTAATTAAAATATAATTAATTGATTAATTAATTACAATATATTTAACACATATAAAATATAATTAATTAATTAATTACAATCTAATTAATTGATTATATTTTTTATTAAATATAATTAAAATATAATTGTGAAGTGTATTACGTATATCATCACACTTGTTTAATTAATTAATTACAATCTAATTAATTTAAATATAATTAATTGATTAAATTTTTTATTAAATATAATTAAATATATAATTATTAGGTGTATTAAGTATAATAATAATAATAATAGATGAGAGGTATCACACGTGTGACACTTAAGTCACACCTGTGACACATATTTTTTATTTAAAATTTTTTATTAAATTGAATTAAAATATAATTAATTAATTTTTTAATTAAAAATAATTAATTGATTAATTAATGAAAATATATTTAACACATATATAAATATAATTAATTAATTAACTAAACGATAAGTAATTGATTAATCAATTAAAATATAATTAATTAATTAATTAAAATATAATTAATTCCTTATGAAACATATATTTTCTTTTTAATTTTTAAAATTAAATATCATTAAAATATTTGCAACTATTTAGGATTATTAAGGTCAGGCTTGTCACTTAAATAATGTGACTACCATTATTTATTTATTTTTCTAACGTTCTTTTCCTACTTCTCTCCTTCTCTTCTCTGTCAATAAATAAAGTTATTTATTGATATAGGCTTCTTTATCATCTTTTGATCCCTCTAGAATGTCCTCAGTAACTATTACATCTTTCTCTTCAAAGCTTTTTCGTTTCTCTTCTCTACCATAACTCCTTTTACCTTTAGATCAGAACTGTTTTTGAAATAATGGATGATTATTTGAGTTGGATTGCATGACAATCGTTTCTCAAAATGAAACCTCTATGATTTTGTCGCCATTGATCTCTGTTTCTTACTAACTTCCAGATTTAATTGTCTCTATTTTCGCAACCTCTGTGATTTTATTGTTGGGACCTCTGTTTCTTTCTAACTTCAAGGTTTAATCGTATATATTTTGGTTCTTTATGTTTTGTTTGTTGTTGGAAGTATTAATTTTTAGCTTTTATGGTTGGTGATTTTGGGTGATTAATATGGCAATGTAGTTTACTTTTGAATGGTGTTAAGAGTTCTAACTGTTATAATTTCTTTTGTTCAGTGTGTAGGTAGATATACAAGTAGCAGTAATCAGTGTTCAAGACAGATGTTATGCTCACTTGGAAATGAAAAATGTTAGTAATGGCTAGGCTTTTGCTGAAGGAAGCTCATCACACACTCTTGTCGGTAAAGAAAAAAATGGTAAGAATCATTTATTATTTGCTAAGTGAATATAGTTTTGGATGTTTCAATATCATATTCATATGAGACATTATTTGGCAGGCTATGTTAGTAGGCAAACACTGACTTTGTAATGCATCTACAGAGAGTTATGTGAGGTAGATAGTGCTAATTTGCTTGATGAAGAAGGTAATTGTTTCTCGTTCATATGTTTAATTGAAATGTATAGGGCGTTAGTTACGTCATGTCCGCGCGGTTGGAATTTTTGGATTAAATGTTAAAGAGGATTATGCTCCAAAAGTTGCAACAGTTTTTCATCTTATTTACAACATTCATTGATACTCTTTATTTAATTACTCTTAAGTTCTTCTACTGCTTATGATTCTTAGCAGATATGGATATTTTTGGTTAGATGCCTATGACTGACCCATGACCCATTACATCTAGTAAGATTTGACATTGCTATGAATTTTTGTGGTGCCTTATTTGTTTATGCATCTTTTAGTATTGTATATGTATGAGGTATGGAAATTTAACTGTGCATTTGTGGGCATACAATTGTGTTGGTGGCAAGTGCATATCTATGTTAGAATATTTGTTGATATTTGTACCTACTGATATATTACAATGTTTGACACTTGAAAATCTTGATGGAAAATATACATCCACTTGAGTATTATGCCTAAAGTAAAAAGCTGATGAAGGCTAATCAATATGTAGCTTATGCAGGTTTTAAGGGTTTATTTGTTTCAGTTTGTCTTTTTCCATTTGTTTGACCAATTTAACTCTGTTATATTTGATCTCATTTGTTTTTGTATTTTTTAATGCTTAATCTTGTGCGCTTAAGATAATCAAAACTATTGTGATGATTCAAGTTACAAATCAATGTGACCAATTTGTCTTCTTTTTTTCAATTTTTTATTCCACACTTCGTTGTATCATACACTTAATGTTTGTCTATGCATATTTCAATTTTACCATCAATTAATGTGCAAGAGCATCATGAAAATGCTAAATCATGAGTGTGGCATGCTACTATTTTGCTGATGGGGAATTGAAGAATAAGCTTTTCTACATCAGATTTGCTTCCATTGAGAGTATATCCTTCACTTTCATAGTTTCTATGTCTAGTAGTATCTCCGTATGGTCATGTCGTATAGAGTTCTTTTTCACTTTTCCCTATGATTTCTTCAAATTTTTTCAATGAAATTTTCTAGATATTTGTTCTATCCTCAAGTTGTTGTTGGATATACTTCCCTAATGTACGTAAGGTGTAATAATTTTAACAAAAATGGTGTCATCACTTGTCATGCATTAAGGAAATGACAGAAAGTAGCAGTGGAACATTCATTAAAACCTGTTTGCATGGTTATTATGTGAGGCTAATGGGAACCACAACAAGTGTCATTTCTTTTGTGTTTATTTGTCTTATCAACTTCAATTTGTCAAATCATGTTATGAAATGAGATTAAAGGCTTATCATCTATAGTATTGAACCTTGTGCTAAGGATTTTTCTCAGTCACATGCTTTTTACCTCTATATCTCATGTAGCTCTTTTCTAATGTTTCTCATCGTAAGGTTCATTTCTTGCTTTGTTTTAGATTGTAGAACCTTTAGGGAGATGATTCAGGGAGTAGCTGAAGATCAAGGAAAGAAAGAGGAAGGAAAAAATGCTACAGATGCTACTGGACAAAATGGTTATCAAACTCCATAAAAAAGAAAAACCATTGAGATTATTTGATAACATTTATTAATTGGTAGCTATATGTATTATATATATATATATATATATATTACTAACTTATGTTGATAATAACAGGTTTAGAATGGGAAAAACTCGTACGATTGATAGTTGTGCCACCTTTTTTTCTCAGGGATAAACTCTCACATTTTAAAAAATGAGGTTTTAATGATTTCTTTTCTTTTATTGGACATTTGCATATACTTTCTTTAATATTTTTTAGTGCTGACGAAAATTATTGGACATTTGCATTTAATTTCACAAAAGAAGAAAAAGGAAAAGAAACTTGAGAATTGAAAAAAATTAGAAAAGAAACATAAGATGTTATAAGCTTAACATGCAAACTATAAAGGATTACATAGAAGCAACATTAATTATCAACAATTTACTTCTAAATTAGAGTAGGATGAAAACAAAATAGGTTTTCAACTTCAGAACACACTATAAGTCTACAAAGGGACATTGAAATCCTAAAATCGAAACTCCTAAAGTTTATTTCGGAACATGGGCAAGTGGGATTTATGCCCATGAGAAAGCAAATCTGTTTGCATGATAGAGTGGATATTAAGAAGGCAATAAATCGCATGGGTGGATTTAGAAGGATTGCATCTTTGGTGAATCTCTCCCTTGCTTTTAAACATCGGAAACCCAAGGAATACTGATACAACCTTGAGAATTTAAAAATCGTCCAGGCAAATTTTTCCATGGGAATTCAAAATTTTCGTCAACACTAAAAAATATGCCTGGACGATTTTTGAAGACACTGATACAGTTAGTACTGAAAGATTTATCATATTACTGCTTTATGTGTACTTGTGTCAATTGAAAATTTTGAACTTAGTATAGATTAAGATTAATAGAGAGTCGCAGAATATTATGTTTTGTCCCTTAAAGGAAAGCTATATGGTGTCATTCATGATTTATTCTTAAATAGGTGTTTAAAGGAGATGAATAAAAGGGAAACATAATTTTTTTTTATAAGTGAGATCATTATATCAATGTGTCGTGCAATCCACTTTGAATTTAATTGCTTCCCTTTTTAGCTTTGTCACAACTTCTTTTGAGAGAGGAGAAATTCTTACTACTAAATAAGGTTGGATAAACATTAATATAATTATGTATAACCTTCTTTCTATCTTTTTACTCTTGTAATTGATCAAAAATGAATATTTTTAATTTATGATCTTGCATATTCGAAATATAAATGAGTTATCCATGCAAGAAGTGGATGAGATTATAAATATGTATGTTTATCGTGTTTTGGTGTGGTCTCTAAAATGTTCGAGGAGCTAGAACAATATTTTGAACTATGGATAACAAAAACCGAAAATGATTTAGTGCTTTTCTTAATCTTTTACTTTGAAATTTAATCATTTTCCCTTTTTATATTTGAGTAATGACAATTTTTTTGTATAATTAAAACATGAATTACTTTAAAGGTGTTTGCCGCTACTAATTTTAAATATATAATTAAAATCTGATTTAAATTAAATTATTTGAAATTGTTTTGTACTAAATTGTGATTTAGTTAAAGGTTCGAAGATAAAAATATGCATCTAACTCAATATTACAGTCAACTATGAATGGATTGGAGATTATTAAGATAAGCAATGATGTCAAAAGTTTGGATGAGTTATCCACATTGATGCAGCTCAAATCATCACTCATCGAGTGGTGAAAACAACAAATATTATCTTATATGAGAATTTTATAGAAAAGGTTGGAAAGTTGAATCCATCTTCTCTAAAAATATACATGGTGAAACGACTGACAAGTGCCTTACTCGATATGAGGTTGACAGACCATCAATACAAGATGTCTTGTGCAATTTTGAGTACGCAGTCTAACTTGTGGAATCGTCATCAACACTCGGTCGGACCTGATCAGGATAACAATATAAATCATAGCCTGGAATCCCTTTGATGCCCTTCGAACTTTGGCATTTAACAATGTACTTTTTTTTTTTGGTTAATTGAAAGAGTAGAAATAAGGTAGAACTTATGATTTAGCTAGAAATTAATATAATAAGATATTTTTCAAGGTCAAAGGACAGATAATGTTTCTGTTCCATTGCATATTTAACAAAATCTTACTACTGAATTTTCGGACACCATTGATAGGATGATGCTACTTTATCTTCATCTTTACATGGCTAAACAAAGAAAATCTGAAAATGGCATATTATGGTTCGTGAAAATGAATCGTCAGAAGTTTTGCTCTAGCTGTGGAATTGTCCGTTTGATAATAGTAATACACGTAAGCTGCCTTACATATTCCACATATATATGATCTTAACTTCTTGTACTTAACAATTTTTAGCATATCTGGGGTCTTTGATTTCATTCAGAATATGACTGAATGGATATTAAATACTAAGTTGAGGTAAGGTATTAAGTTGAAAAGTTGGTTGCTCTTGCCATGAAACCAAAAGACGTCATCTCCACTCGTGAACTGAAGAGGCATTGTCATGGGATTATATGCAAATACAATATCTCGTATATGAGATATTGAAGAAGGCGAATGGATCATGGATGAAGTGGAAAATGGATGTGTGATAGAGGTGGGCTGTCCTTGGAGTAGAAAGCCCTTGTCATACAAGGGCTTTTTATAAGAAAAAGGGTAAAAAAAATTAAATCCCTTAATCAAAATAACATAAATTTGTCACGAAGAAAAAAAGAATTATTTTAAATTTTGGATTTGAATGAAATTAATATCAAAAATTGATGTTCAATTAGTAAAAAAATTATTAAAAACTTAAGTGCATTTAAAATAAGTTTGAAGACCTAAATAGAATATTTTCTGAGAAAAAAAAAGAAGGAACTACACAGGAGAAAACAAATTAAAGAACCCAGCAAAGACCAAGTCAAGTGGCCTCGTTAATTTTCTTCTTCCTAGATGGAGCTCCGACTTGGTTGCCAACGAATATAAGCTTCCCAAAATCTATGGTCTTGTGTATTGTTTGTCTGCTATTAACTACCTAGTTACAATATGATTCATGTAACTAAAGGAGGGCTCATCTGGTTGTGCCTGTTATTCTAAACTGAATCATATGATAATAATCATTTGTGATAGGGTTCTTCATATTAGTTCTCATGCTCCATCGTATCTATGATAAGGTTCTTCTCTTTGCTTCAAATGAATCCACATGCTCCACCATTTTGACAGGTCTTATCAGTTTTGTTCTTAAGAATATACTCTTTAAACCATAGAGTTGACGTGTTATCTATAACACTATACAGCTCGATACGCATAACACCTAGCATCCGTCATTTACAGCTAAAACGATTGGGATATCCAAACAATACAATTTTGTGTTTATTAATTTCATTTTAAATAACATTTAGTTAGGAGAGAAAATAATCTCTAAAAGATCTCCGTCACTACATATTCTGTCGATAAGACCATATTAAATTTTGGTAAATACAATAATTATTATGTATGAAACTATATGTATGTAAATATGTAATGTCTCTGCCCTGTGAACTGCTGCTAATAAAGCGTTGCGTAACTAACTGTCCAAGTCTGGAAGGATCACATTCACATGGAGAAGGCAATGGCTCAATCTCCTTCCCTGTAATTACTTGCATGAAAAAAGATTAACTGATGGTGACAGGCCCTTATTATGTAATGATTAGGCGATCTACCCGGCACTTCACGGTGACTCTCCAGTAGATATCTAACTCGGCTGGAAAGTTTCCATGAAGCTAAACTTATTGCTCTTATTAAAGAAAAGCTTCAATTTACAATAAGAAATGTAAACATTAGAGTTTTGTTTTTTAGTTTATTAAAAATTTCCACAGCACAACAGTTATATTTTGACATTCCAAAAATTTCGAAGTCCTTGTAAAAGTTCAAAACACTTCTATTATCACACCAATTTCTTAACTCCAAATTGTGGACTTCAAGTCTACTCATATGCAGTCTCAAATAGTTACATCAATAAACTTTGAAAAGCTAAAATAATGTTATACATTCCTTTTAAAGAACCTTTCAATACATCTATTCTTTATACAAATGTACTTTTCAAAACATGCTCAAAGATATGCAACAGTTCTAAAAAATATGTATAAGGCAAAATAAAAATGTCTACATAGTAGTACTTGACGAAGTTGACTACTCACGAGGTGGAGTCCATACTACTAAAGCCCCTGAGCGTGCACCTGGAAGGTTTTATTTAAAGACAAAAAATAAAGTGTGAGTTAAACGAACTTAGTGAGTGATATTAGTTTCCAATAAAAACAATTATACAAACATTAACTTCCATAAAAGAAAACAATTTCTTTTCTTTTCTAGGAATAATCAATATTCTTACAAAGCACGTTCTTTTCTTTTCATAAGATCAATGCATATGTAAAATAAAGCATATATATTTTTCTGATATCAAGTTTAACTATTCTTGTAAAGTAAACAGTGATGGCAAACAATACTTTCATGAACTTTATTTTTAAAACATAGCATATCACTAATTTTCTTTCTTATACGATACCTTTAGGCGTAAGGTTACGAAACTAGTTCTGCATCGCTTACCCGTGCCTAGTTAATCTCTATATATCGATTGTTATGGAACTGGTTCTGCATCGCTTACTCATAAAAATGCTAGCACTACATATACATTAGTGGTTACGGAGCTGGTTCTGCATTGCTTACCCGTAACAGTGCTAACACAATATATACTCCACATAACAGTGCAAAGTTAGTGATAGATGCCCCCCCAACCCAATGCCACCATGCACGTTAGGACATACTCTGATCGATATAATCGTATGTATAAAGACCTAATGGCATACCATAGGCTAAATCACAATTAATACATTAGCGCACCTCATTTCAATACTAATTAAAAACATATTCAAAATCCATTTCTATGCTAATTTAAAGCATATGCAAATTTTAATTCAATGCCAATTTAAAGCATGTGAACATCTCATTAGTTTCTAAGTGCATCCAAAACTCAATTCAATACTAAATCAAAGCATATGTATACCTTATGAAGATTAACTTTTAAATTCAAGTAGTAGCACCAATGGAATTATTCATAAACATACTTTTCATAGTAAGGTAAAAACCATCTTTAAAAAATAAATTTAAATACACACTCACTATTTATCATTTATCGTTAACCACCCTTTTGTGTTCGATGCTTTTCCTTTATTAGTCTAGAGTCTACATTGACAAGAAAACTTTATTGTCTTACTTAGCTATGAGGGAGACTCCTGAAGGGTTCCTAAAACCTGCCAAGTACATCCATAACTTATCATCTTATTTTACAAATTTTATAGCAAAGGCCTTAGCCAAAATCTTAGCATTTTGAAAGATTAAAATTATGTTTTCTTTTCATTCAACCATTGAATAACTTCCATGATTTATACATGTTGTCTTCTTTCCATTTAAATAACGTACATAGTATATACCTATTGTTTTCCTTACATTGAACCATTGGACTATGTATAACATACATGCTGCCATTAAACAGTTATTAAGCCACATATATAACATCTATATGCTGCCAATTAATACCAATTGAATAACATACATAAGATATGGATATACTTGGTGTTTTCCTCTTCATTTACTATGTTGTTTTTCTCTTCATTTAACCATGCCTCCACTTGTCCCTTAGTTTTCACATATCAAACGTTCAAATTAGGTTCTGAAGTCTTCTAGACATTTTTTCCCTTATGTCTTTAGGTTCCATATCCTCAACAATCATTCCATTTCACCTTCTAAATTATGAAACACCTTCTAAATTATGAAACACGTACCAGATATCACAAGTTGTTTCAACATAGGGACAATATCAAGTTACCATAATCAATCTCAAATTTCAATATCATTCAGCTAGAATTAGGTCTAGGTCTCTTCTAGATATTTTTTAGTACTATGTATTATGTTTCATTTACAGTTGCAATCACCCAATTTGGAGTTCTGTAGACTAAGTTATGACCAAAACACTAGGATTGTTCAAGGAAACCGAGAATCCTAATACATAATTTCACTAAACATGTTAGGACAACTTACCACTTTGTTCAAATCATGCTCAAACATTCACATAATTCATAAGGGAATTCATGTTTCCAGCTTAAGCATTCACGTGACCAGCTAAAGAGGACGGACAAAAGTGGTTTAACATACCTAAAACCATATGGTAGTGTGTTGTCCATTCTTTTTCTGCACACAACTGTGTTGATGAAGATGTCTATGGTTTATAGCTTAAACATTGTACTGAATTTATTTCCTAAGGCAATAACTTGGAAGACCTATGTGTGAAGGGAGTAGCTACAATTATTCTTCAACAATTCTGGTATAAAGGAGAGCTAAAACTTTAGTGGAGTGAAGGTGGAGCAGCTCCTCCATCATCTTTGAACATGCTACACGTTGATGAGGGATGTCCACACATTGCAATGTTTACTTCCAATAGCTATCCATTATTTTAATTCTCGCCGTCTTTGTTTAATTAAACTCCTAACTTGTTGTATCATCCACGACAATACTTATCTCCCGCATATAACAAGTTGTTTTCATTTTTATCTCACCAAAATGACACATGTCCACACCATATATTGGCCTCATTTGTAACAAATTTTATGTCCCTCCCATCTACTCCTTCACAAACGTGACAATACAAGGCTTTCATGTATTCTTTTTCCAAAATAATGAGAACTTCTTCATGTATGTGACAGCTGTCACTTAAGGTTCATTCACATGTACATGTATTATTTCTTGTCCAAAATAATTAAATGAATTAAGAAAAATCTATTCAATTTCAATAGAAATTTCATGTCCACTTAATAACGTGTTGCACCTAAATATATCAACATATAAGTTGGATCGATTTACTTTAAGTATCCGTAACTATGACCGATTCTTAGGTCCTTATGTTTCAGCCCAAGAATACTTCAAATTTACTCCACAGTAATTTAAAACAAGGTCAATCTTGATCTACTATAATTCCATCTGATTAAATTTATTTTTGGTCCATTTCTATACCAATCAACTCAAATATTTTTCGACTATCATTTGACTTTAATACTTTTCATTCAGGGTTGGGATCCTAATTCACCTTTTAGGACAATAATATTTACATTAGCCCGAAAACATCATTCACACGAAATGAAATTTTATAGACATGTGAAAAGAAAAGTTTGAGGTTTTACAGATGGAGGTCAACGGCCAGTTCCACATAACAGAAAACCTCAATCTTCATGATGGTTAGTCAAATATATAAAATGAATGGGGTATGCAAATTAGAAATGTCAAGTGCCCAAAAAGTTGAAGTCGTTTTTTAGGGGTAATCCCCGGCATACGGCTACTGAGGAACAACACCAATGAGTACTTGTTTATATTGAATCTCTGTAGAGTTCTTTTAATATAAGCTTTAGAAGATAATCCTAATAATTCTTATGATTTATTACAAAACATTTTATTATCAAATAGAATGTGTCTCCTATATATTTCATCTTAAAATTCTTAGAGGGAAAATTTTTTGTTTCATATAACATGCCCAAATCATTAGCAACAACCAAGATATTATCATCATATAAAACTAAAAAAAACTTACTCCCACTATTCTTTTATTACATACACCAATCCATAGTGTTTTTTTTAAATAGGAAGATGTTATAGTATTATTGAACTTGATGGGAAATTTGTTTAAGTCCATATATTAACTTCTTTACACACCAGGTAACCTTTTATTATTTTTCAATACATCCTCTTCAAGATCCTCATTAAGGAAAGTTGCCTTCACAACTATTTGGTGTAACTCTAAATCATATTGGGCCACCAATTTCCTTAATTATAATCCTTAATGAGTCTTTCTTTAAGACAAGTGAAATGTCTCTTTATAATTAACACTACTTTTTTTTATTATAGCTCTTAGCATCAAGTTTAACCTTATATTATTTAAAATTAATATTTAAGTCGCATATGATTTTAAAAATCCATTTACATATAACTGTTGCAGAACCTTCTAGCAATTAAATGAGATCTCAAACCTTGTTGTCCTCTATACATTTTAATTCATCTTTTATGGAACCAATCTATTTTTTAAACTTTGCACATTATATAGCGTGTGAAAAAAAATGAAATTAGATCTTTATTGATTCCAATCATAACATCTAAATCTTATAAATAAACCATATAATTATTTGAAATAATTGACTTTCTTTCTCTTTAAGGTCTTCTCAAAGGTATTATTTCTTACGGTTTATATATAATAGATGATTATGAGTTAGTTTTTTGAAGGTATATTCTTCATTCAAATATTGTTCAATGTTATCTAAATTTTCATTAATTACTAGAACAATATTTTAAACGATTATGGATAAAAGAGCCTTTAAGGATATAGGAAAATTTAACCTTACTTCCTTGATATCCATATTTTATAGTTCATTATTCCTGCTAACTTCACTATTCATAATGAATCTAGCATTTATAATTCTATAATTCTAGGATTATGATTTGAAAAACAAAACCTAAATCCTTTAGATTTCTCAGGTAACCTAATAAGTAACCACTAATCATTTAAGAATCTAACTTTTTTCATATAAATTATAGATCTTTGACTCTGTTAAGTAATCCCACACATGCAAAATTCTCAAGCTAAGTCTCTTTCTAGTCCATAATTTAAATGGATTTTCTAGAACTACCTTATTAGGGACCTTGTTTAATAGATACATAACATTTTTAAACGTATACAACACAATAATCTTGGTATATAAGATTTACTAATCATATTTATCAATATCCTATTACACCTTTCCACCATACCATTTTGTTAGGGTGTGCTTGGTATAGTGTATTAGGCACATATGCCATGTCATTAAGGAACTTTTTGAATGGAGATGAATATTATCTTGACTTATTACATTTTCCATAGTATTCACCTCCTATATCAATCATTACAACTTTCACCTTTTGTCATATTGCCTTTCAACCTTAGTAATGTATACCACCAACCAAAATTTTTCCTTAAGCAAATAGACATAACCATATCATCAGAAGTCATCGATAAAGTTAATTAAATATGTTTTCCAAAAAGGGTGGAACATCAAAAGATCTATAAATGTAAATATGTAAATCTCAAGAAGTTTAGTGCTTCTTCTGGTTCCTTTCGCATTATATTTGATTTGGTTTTTGCTAATACAATTTATACTTACTTAGATTAGTAAAATCTAGATTTAGGAGAATCTCATTCTGTAATACCCGGTATCTAGTTTACCCGGTACATTGGAATAAATTGGTATTTGAGATTGATGTCATTAAAACTAGAGCAGTGAATAATAATTTTAGTGACATCAAATTAATGATGTATGTTATTTTTCAGTGGTCATAGGAAATTGTCTGGGTAGATGTTTAAAAACCAGAATAAGAATGTCATTTTTGTAAATAAGTGGACTTATGACATTTATAAGGAGTTAGTGGGAGAATAAGACAAAAACCTATCTTCTTCTTCTCCCTAAACCACCGAAAATCACCATTGGAGTTCCTCTCAAGCTTTTTCAACTTTTGTAACAAGAAAAGGAAGGAGATTCAAGCCATTTGGGTGGTATAAAAAGGTAAA
>JANVCL010000005.1:11890169-11903226 GCA_026546855.1 Erythroxylum incrassatum
TCCTGTGACCACCGAAAAATATCATACATCATTAATTTGATGTCACATAAATTATTATTCACTGTTCTGAAATTTTTTTTAATGACATCAGTCGTAACTATTGATTTATTTCGATGCACCAGTTAAACTAGATACCGGGTATTACAGACATAGCCCACGATCGTGACATAATGTAACATACCACTCTGATAGAGCATATGCCCAAACATACCAAAGGATATTTGAAAACATACTCTATAAAAATGGTACAATAGGACAATCAACTAACTCATTAAAGGCATCAAACATATCATAAGCATTCTAAGTGTTTAATTCTTCCCATTTCATTCACAAACATAAAAGTCACATGTATCATTACAATTCAAATTCTATATATACATTATACATCGTTGTTATGAGTCCAATCTCAGTACAGAATATGAAACATGAAAATGGTATGCTAATACTAAAGACATCTATCTAGACTCCTCAAATTCAACTGATCAGACATTTGAGCCATTTTTGTCCCCAAAATGCAAGTACTAGACTTTTGTTATATAACCTCAACAGTTAGAACTCCCTTGAACCTGAAAAACAACATTGCAATTTTATTCAGTTTGCCATCTCAGTGAGTGAACCATAGTCAATGTATTCACTCAAGTCAGATCACAAAAACAAATTATAACCCAATTCAACAAGTATACTATACCATCCAGTATTTAATACCACATCACATTGCATCATACTTCAACAAGTACATCATGTAAGCTAGCATTGCATATGAAAACACATCATCCCTTAACTTCAATTGTAATTCACTATTTCAAACAATTCAATAGTACATTCCAATTCAATCATTTGATGTATGTAGGCATATATATGCAAATGCACATGTGATTCCATTTTCATTTTTGCTCTATTGTGACCAAGTGCCTATCAAACCAATTTATTGTCTCGTATTCGTTTGTGGACACCGAGATCATTTATGGCCTGTATTTATTGTGGATAGCAAGTCTATGTCATTTGGACCTGAGCCTCTTTTTTCACAATCATGAGCTCAAAGCTCTTTTCCCATTTCAGTCACTCTGGTTACAACTCTTTTATCTGATCATGCATTTTAATGTGATGAGATGCATCTTTTCATATGCTATGCTTTCATTTCAGTATACCCATGCCTTATATCAAGCTCCTCAGATCTAAGTCTGACATTTATCAATCAATTGTACACATATTTCAAATTAGACATTCAATTCATACAGAAGCACTTATAATTTAGTTTACGCATCTAAGTTAACTCACAATACGCTTCAAAAAAGCTACTGTCTCGATGTTCTTGCAATGTCTAAATATTGACGATCACCTTGCACGTCTATAGTCATGCTATATACATATAGTTCACAAATCACTAATTTGTTTGATTGTATGAATATACAATCATGCACGTGTATATGTGTCATGTTTAAATTCGGGTATTTATTCTTATACAAATATCTTGACCATTCAAACATTATAGCTTGATTTACTCTAAATTCATCAATCATACATGCACCAAACTTTTCTAGCAATATATAATCATACAATTAACAAATTCTTATTCAAAATTACCCCATGTTCTTCAATTCTCATTCATTCATGCCTAATACACATTACTCATATCCTTAAGATCATGTTTGCATTCATAATAATACCTTTATTCCTTCATCACATCAAAATTTCTAGATTTGGATACATTGATACAAAAATAATACATTCTTTAAGTTATGACATCAATTAACAACCTAAACTTTTCAAGCTCTTTAACCAATTAATCAAGCAACAATCTAGGTTCATTATAAGCCTTATTCAAATCCAAATACACCAATTTAGAGTGACTTTTCCTCAGCTAGTCCAACATGTACACAAAACAGACTAGGCCCATGATCGTGGGGGACCTTTCCAAGATCGTGACAGAAGCTAATGCAATAGGCCACGATCACGCTCTGAAGGCCACGATCATGCACAATCTTTCTTCCTCAATTCTCCACGAATTTCACATACTTAGAGACACTACTACTACTTGAATTGTTTCTAGAATTAATGTCCTATAAAGCTACTTCATTTCATGCTAGTATAGCTTCTATATTGGTTACATTAAATCCCATAAAAATCTACTAGTTTGGTTCATTACCATTCACTTTATACCATCATACATGCAGTCCTAACTTTTCCAGTTTTGAAAACACTTCATTAAAACTTATCTTTAGCATGAATTCATCATCAATTATACCTCAAATCCCAACTTAAATCATCCATATAATAGCCTATAAGATACTATTTTCATGCATTAAAAAATAGAACAGAAAAAGTAACTAATTCATCCATCATTTTCTAAGTTCAACATCAAGATTACATTCAATCGATCCCTAATCAGTGATCATATAACATGCCACAAAGATCAATATTTCACTTACTTGTTTAGATCAAATGCCACCTCAATGTATCAAGCCTACTTTGCCTCACATGTATGCAAGATCATCTCAAGAACAAGGTGGGAGTAGGATAGTTTCAACAAAGACATGAAGATGACAACAAATTCAACAATGTTCTTCTAAAACTATCTTTATGAAGGATTTTGCATAGATTTTGGTGTGGCAATTGAATAGAATTTAGGCAAAACAAAAAGATGTGAAGGAGAAGTGAGTTTTGGTAATGAGAGGGAGAAGAAGGAGAGACTACATTAGAAACATGAAGATGGTGCTGGAAGTGTATTCTGGTATAAGTGTAAGATTAGTAGAAGGACACTTCTCAAGAAAACAAACAAGACATATGTCTACTCTTTAAGCTGCCAAATGTCACTTAGTTCCTCTGCCATTTGTCACTCAATTCACTAGGCCATTTGTCACTCATTTTATAGGCCTAGTCATCCTAAATTTCCACATGTCAATTGTCTTGCTACCTGAAATTTTTTCCTAGTCTAAATGTACATTTTAATCCATCAATCTTCCAATAGAGACAAACAACTCCAAATTACTAAATCCATCAATTCTTTTTATTGGTGAATCAAAATACAAGACATTAGAAATAAATTGGTAAATCAAAATACAAGACATTAGAAATAAATAATCATGTCACAATTATTTAGAAACTTTCATATCTCGAAACATGTCAATTGAGTGCAATTTTTCTAAATCAAAATCCATGTCTGTATGCCCATATTATGCATTTGAATGAAATCATAAAAATCATATTCTAAATACACCAAATTCATTCTAATGTATTGTAATTCAGTAACCTAACACTTTAACCCCTCAGTAGGTTTAGAAACCGACTATTACACAGAAGGCTCAGATGTGGCCCATGATCATGGCCTGTGTCGGGTAGACGTGCAGACACTAAAAAATGTCTAGTTTTGTGGGATTTTTTGGAACTTTCAGACCCTAAAAAATGATAGGGCTGCTCAGAACATAAAGGATATTTAGAGAACAAGATAAAGAGACTTTTGACATCAGTCACTTTTGGAGAAACCCAAAAGATAATTCATCGAGAGATTGAGAAAGAGAAGAAGGAAGAAAGAAATGGAAAGAAGCCGACTCGACGTACTTCCTGGATTATGAGTTTTTCGACATTGCAGCCTCCCATCATCCGTTCAGATCGTATTTCCTATTTGTTTTCCATTTTTTATTGTATAAAATTGGGAATAACAGTTTAACAATAGGATTTTGAATGTTGAGATGTTCTAAACTCACCTTCGGAGTTTTGTCTTTGAATTAATGAATTTTGATTATTTATATGTTATTTGGATTTATTGTGATTTAATTCTAGACGTGTATAATTTGATAATAAACTAAGAGGGTGAATCGAATGAAAAATAATTAAATTAGGCTAATGAGAGTTAGGTGATTTAATAGAACAAGAATTAAATAAAATCGGTAAATTTTGTGAAGAAAGATCTTGCATAGATTTCCAACAGTTTATTAGACAATCTCAGAGCTAAATAGGGTTTTGGATAGGTTGTTATTCGAGAGATTGCAATTTCCATAATCTGATTAGGGTTTATGATTTAGGTTAATGGTTATAACTCGAAAGAGAGTAATCAACCATAGGACCGTCTAGAACCAATATTCCAGTAATTCATAATTGATTAGGTTAGCGTTAAGGATAGGTAAAATTCCCTTTCTCTCAATTGATAATTTGCTTAGGTTGATTCTTGGGTGTGTTCTTCAATTAATATTTTCGTGATTGATTGAATTGAAAACTCGATTTAGTTTCATTACATTTTGAATTTCTGCGATTTGTTTTGACCTTAGATTTTAGGATTAGATTATCCCTCCTCGTGTGGTTGACACCTTAGATACTACATGAACGAATAGTGCGTTTGCAGATTATCGAGGGTATCTATTAAAACTTACACACATCAACACCCGATCGATGCTCATCAAAGAAAACATCACAAACTTTTAAGTGAAATAAATTTTGGTAGATAATAACTTTGTAGACATTCTTTTTGTGAGGCCTCTAAAGAAATAGGGCTTAAACAATAATAAATTTTGCCTATATCTTTCACCTTGATCAGGTTTAGATGAGACCAAGTCTTTCCTTAAGGGAAAATAAATCTTTTCGTTACAATCAAAGAGTACCATAGATAGACCGCCAAGATAATAGAGTTCTATGTCATAAGTAGACTTATTGTATATAACACTATTTTTAGTAAACCTTTTTTATATATAATAAGAATCATCTTATCACCATCTAGCTACTTATAAAATTTCCAATAAAGAAAGCTACAGGTGCAATCTTGAGGGACCACTAAACCTCAAAAGAATGTTATGTGCATTCATTAGAGAAGAAAAATCTACCACAATAGATAAACATTAAACAAATGGATTTTATACTTACAAAGAATTAAACTAGTATTAAAGTAGTTAAAGAGATTCAAGAAATTCAATTTCAGGATGCAAAACGTAATAAAATATTATGAATAAGAACATGTATAGATCAGGAGCAACAAACCAAAATAGTAATTAAAAAAACAATATGAATTATTCTTATAGTTGCCTTTAAATATGGAAAGAATCAAGTTGAAAGTTAAATGTGAGACCTAATGTCAATAATATAAAGAAAAATCTTTACAAAAGAAGTAAAACATGAAAGACATGAAGAGGTAGATAAACCTTTAAGTACAGACTTTATTATAGAGACAATATACTTAGAGTGGCTCAACAATGTGGTGATGATAGAAGGTCTAATGACAAATGGCATATGTGTGTGGATTTTATATACCTAAAGTGGATTTGTTTAACAAAAGATTACTTGCTTTAAAGATAAGCATAATTATAGATGTCACAGCAAGCCATAAATTATTGAGCTTTATAGATGTGTACTTAGGCTATTACTAGATTAGATAGTAAAAGGAAATGATATTCATTACATATAATGAAAAATATTGTTACAAGAAGGTGTCATTCAAACTTAAGAATGTATAGTTATCATATCAAAGATTAGTTAATTCCATGTTTTAAGGGCAAATAAATAATAATATGAAGGTTTAGGTGGATGATCGTTATAGATAAAAATAAGGGGAGATCACTTAGTAGACCTATGAGAATGCTTTAAAACATTATCAAAGTATGGTATGAAATTAAATTCTAAAAAGTGTATACTCAAGACTAATGGTAAAAATTTCCTAGGATTCATAGTAAGTAAAAGGGCATTAAAGTTAACCCCTAAAGATCATAACAATAATCAATATAAAACTAGCATTAAAAGAA
Source organism: Erythroxylum incrassatum (assembly GCA_026546855.1). NCBI lineage: Eukaryota > Viridiplantae > Streptophyta > Magnoliopsida > Malpighiales > Erythroxylaceae > Erythroxylum > Erythroxylum incrassatum. Next base: position 11,895,896 of record JANVCL010000005.1, read on the forward strand.
GCGCAAAAGTCTTGCAAGTAAAATAATAAGTTTATCTCTTTTTTAAAAAATCTAAGTTAGGTATGCTAAGTATCTAAAAAAACTATTTAAAGAATTTACACATTCTCTTAACTCAACTTTAAGTAAAACTTTGTATCCGTACATCTCTTTCACACTAGAGCACTCAGTTTAATGCTAATTTAGGAAAAAAGACCTTTAAAGCCTAATTTATTGTATAAGTAAGCTTTTCTAAGGCCCATAAATTAAATATAGATGAATAGAAAAAAACTCTGTTAGATGCCATCATATTATTAAGAAATTTGAGATCATACTTTAAAGCTCATCCTATCATTGTTATGATAAGCCTATCACTATGTTAAGTTTTATACAAACTAGAAATGGCATAAACATCATGAAGTGGTTAGTAAAACTTAGTAAGTTTGAGATCAATTTCTCGCCATTAACATTGAAAAAAATCTTGAATATTGACAGAATATATGTTAAGTATACCACTCGTACCAATAATTCAAATGTGAGTGAACTTTCCTTAGAATCTTCATTTGTCGAGATGATAAATGTTGATGGCACTTTAGGCAAAGACAAAAGCAGAGCTAGTATAATTATTTAAGGTCTATATGAAATCAACATTAATTATGATCAATATCTTTTATTCAATACCTCTAACATTAAAGTAGAGTATGCATCCCTAATATATGGTATGAAAATGGTAGTAGAAATTAATTCAAGCTTGCAAATTATTATCAATCAATTAAACATTTGTTTATTACTAAAAAAGAGACATAAGTAAGTATTTCACATTATGTTAAACCTAGATAAAAGATATGCAAATTCGAGTGGAACATATTCCTGGGGAAGAAAAATAATAATAATACTAATTGTTAAAATGGGGAATTAAAGGGATGAAGCTTAAAGTTATATTTTCAGAAGTAACCTAAGTTTGTGTATAAGGATAAAATGTAAGCATAACTGGATGAAACGTTGATATAGTAGATAACCCCAACTTAAAATTACATGGAAAATAGATAATTGTCTTCAAACAAACTGAGGTGAAAAAACTTTTATGTAAATCTGCAAAGTTCTTTGTTATCAATGACTAACTGTATATATGCTCTTATACACAACCCTACTTACAATGTGTTGTATCACCCATGCAAGAGAAATATTAAAGAAAGATAGTGACAGTTTGTATAGATCACACTGAGGTAGTACAACATTGTTAAATAAGATACTATCATAAAGCTACTTTTGTTCATCACTTAGGTGGGATGTAATAGATGACATTAAAAGTGTGATAGGTGTCAAAGGAAATCACAGTAGCACTATTAGTTTATTATCAAATATTCACTTATTTCACTTATTTCATCTACATTCTCGTTCACCTAATGGATTATAGACATCCCAAGTTCATTCTTACCAATAATAAGATAGCACATGTTTATTTTAGTCATAGTCGGTTACTTCATTCAATAGGAAAACGTAAAGTCTTAATCAATTGTATTAAGGATAATAGTTGAACAATTATTGATGAGCCATATTATAAATGAATATTTCTTCCCTCTATCTATATTAATAAATAGTATCTCATAATTTATTTGTTTAAACATAAAAAAAACTTTATGAATCTTAGGATATCAAGCAGAACTTTATTCCTATCATACATCCATATGCTAATCGTCTTATTGAAGACACTAATAAGAATATATTGTATGGTTTTAAGCCAAGGATATAACAAAAAGTGTTTAGGATAATATATTATAGAGTATCCTCTAAAGTTATTGAACAACTCTAAGGACGTCCATAGGAGAAACACATTTGAGTTTAACAAATAGCATATAAGCTTAAGCCTAATGGAGATGAATATCCCTTTAACATGTGTTGAAATTTTAGGTTTGATGATAATAAATTCCAATTGATGGTTAAACTTGACCTAATCGAGGAACAAAAGTAAGTAGAAAACTTGGAGAATTTTATATATAAACAACAAGTTAAGATTTTTAATCAAAAGAGAGTCAAACAATAGATTATAGAAAATGGTCACCTTGTTTTAAGAAAAACTGACGTAATTGAAGGATTGAAAGACAAAGGACGTCATGCTTTAAATAAGAAATAAACATCCTACAAAAAAATCGATAGACCTAAAACCTCCAAACATGAAAGATGATACAAATTCCTTAGGACCCACAATGTCCAACATCTTAAGCCTTATTTTTGTTCATTATATTCAATCAATACAATTTTAGGATTGTATCAATAAAAAGATCACATAAAACTACAAGTTAAATGTCAGACCAAATGTTTTGTAGTATCACAGGCTAAATCACAAAACTACAAGCTAAAAACTTATAAAAAGTGAAAATCAAATCAACAAACTCAAAACGATATACTAAAAAGTCTAAGAAAAAGATAGACTCAAAAGTCTTAGAAAATTTCATACTCAAAATGATAGACTCAACATGGTACACTAAACAATATAGGAAATGGCAATACTCAGAAGTCTTAAAAAATGATAAACTCAAAATGACGGAATTAAAAGTCTAGTAAAATGTTAAAATTAAGTTTCATAAAATGTAAGACTTAAAGTCTAGCAAAATGCCAATTCTAATTTCACTTAAAAGCATCGCTAAACTTCAAACTCATAATGATAAACTTGGGTAGGTGAATGTATAAGTCATACAAACATTACAACTCAAATATCAAATTTGTCAAACTTCAAAAATTTAATGAACATAAGATGACAAGTCTAAAATATCATGTCAGTAAACAACAACATCATGCATTAATTATTTCATGGCAAGTCTATAAGACAAAATTATAACAATAGAGAATGAGAACATTAGATCTAAGCCAAAAAAAGTTCTTTAATTAAAAGAAATATGTAAAAAGTAGATTTTTATAGAGGCCTAAAATATTAAACAATATAAATATACATATGTATCACTTAACAAGCCTATTAACAACTTTATCAACTCTTCTCACCTTATTCTCATTGCTATCTAAGATTAATTTTATCTTCCTCCAATAGCTTTGCAGAGTCACATTTCCATGCTTTAGGATCAAGATCATTGGTGGAAGGTTTTAAAATATCCATAATATATAATAAATTGATTGGTAAATCCTTAAGTCTAATTTTAGTCAAATCTTTACAGGCATGGAACCCCCGATAAAGAAATGCATAACAAAGTCATAATTTTAAGTCTTAAAGGAGTTACTTTTGAGGAAAGCATGACAAACATCAAACTTAAAGTTCTTCCCTATAAAATAGACATCTTGTTGATGAAAGAACATAATCAATAGTTCTCCTTCTCTTGAATTTTGATATAAGTATAGATGATAGAAATCAAGTTATGTATGATGCTTCCATTTTGCCAAGTGGACTAATTATGCAAAAAATGAAGAAAAAGCTTTAATTTCTTAAGAAAAGGAAGAAAAGGCTTTAAGATATGATTAATAAGGTGGTGAGAAAAGTGGCTACATGTATGGAATAAAGCTATATTGAAGGATGATCATTGGTTACATTGATTTAAGCTAAGGTTAGAGAAGATTTGGATGTGAATATGGCCTCTATCATGACTATGTATCAACTTATGTAAATTAGTAGAAAACTCAGTGGTGAGACATGATCTCCAATTCAAGCATGACTTAAATAGTATCTATCTTTAAAAGTTACAAATATGTCATCTCTGCCCACGGACATATCTAAGACCATTTAATAATTTACAAAGCTACAATGAGATCCATTGTCTTTAACCAGGAGCATATTTTATATTGTTCCTGACTTTTTAGAGATACATACAAATCTATGGTCTCATACATATGTGTATTTGAAACTATGTATAATGATGTTAAAATATTTATTTTCATCATAACCTAGGCCAATATTATGGCTCATATTGTTTCTAATCAAAACCTTATTTTTTATTTAGACTTGGAAACCTTAGTTTTGTATTTTAGTATCTAATAATTGTTTATTTCCAGTTGAAAAATAATATTTAATCATCCATATAATTTTGGGAGTTTTCTCTTTAGTTCTTCAGAGAACTTTCAAACTTATTAAGTTATTTACTTATAGAATTCATATCTTATTATGATCTTATTTCTAGTTTTCATATATCAATGGGCTAAGATTCTTTTATATCTTTAGTTCATGATTCCATATAATCAATGGGTTAAGGTTCTATCATTAATCTATTTTTAGGTTCTTTAGGGCTTGATTATAGATAAAGTGTGTTTAGTTTCAAAGTTCCATTCTTAGGTTTTGTATAAAAGCTTTGCCCTAAAATCAAGACATATATCTCTTTTTTCTTGTTCTTGTTTCTTGTTATTATTCTTATTTCTTGATTCCTTCTTTATTTTCTTATTTCATTTTTTTCTTTGTTTTGCATCTATTGATTACTCCTTTATTTCATTCATGTGGTTTCTTTATGTCTTAATTTTTATTTTTTATCTTCTTGAGTCTATAAACAAGGGAACAAATAATGTTCTTACAATAAAAAAGGAAAAGAATCAATGAAAATTATTGGGTAAAGAATATTTTGGTGTTAAACTTTCCTAACCTATTTTGGAAAAGTCTAATTTCATTTAGTAACAACTCAAAATCTTGCCAAAATAATTATAACACATTTAAAATTTAGAATTATCTCTTAAGTATAACTCTAAATTAGAGTCCTATAGTAATTGTAATTATTTATAATTTTGTAAATTATTTTAGTTTGTTTGTGTTGTTAGCTTTTTGCTTGTTCTTAACTTTATAAAGATTTGAGATTGATTGAACACTGCATATGTATTCATTGGTTTGTCTTAGATGGTTTAATAAATGATAGAAAGGGAAGATGAGTGGTAAAAGACAAGAGTTTGTAAGAAACATTAGTAGAAAAAAGTCAAAAGTTTAGAGTGAATTAAGTGAAATTAAACAAAAGAAACACAGGGGAGTGTGGTGAGGTTGTTACTAACATTCTTTTAAACATTAAAGTATATCTAGAAGATAGAGTTGAAGGGCGGACGACGGATGTTATGTTCATGGTATAAGACGTGCATCAATAACATAAATGCATGAATATGATGTTTAGTGATATTAGAAATCAATTAGAGTTATAAGATATTGTCATAGACAAATTTAAAAGGGGATAACTACCAAAATTCCTAATGCACATTGACGACAAAGGTGAGTTATTCGAGATGATTTGACGATAATAAAGAGAGATATAACTCGTATAATGATTATTAACCACTAGAAATGACCCAGATCGAGCATCTAAGTACTTTGTTTAAGCAATAGTTAGTGCTCCTATACTTTATTTCTTGTTTGATTCATTTTGAAGTTCTTTTATAATTTTTTTAAATATAAGATGGATTTATTTTGTAACAAAATTGCAAATGAAAAAAATGATGGATAACTACGCAACACTAAGAGTGAGCAAAGATCATAAGCTGGACATTGATAAGGTTTGTTTAGGTTTGCAAGTTGAGAAAGGCAAAAAGGTTTGTCTAGGTTTGTGAGTCAAGAAAGGTGGGGCATTTATCTAGGTTTATTTAGGTTTATGAGCTAATAAAATTATAGGAGATTGTATGGGTTGGGAAGTTAAGGAAAGCAGAGGGATTTATTTAGGGTTGTGAGCTAAAGAAGGTGGGGGTATTAAATTCCATTAAAGATTTCATTCTCTTTCTTTTTAAAAAAAAGTTAAATTAGTTGTCAACAAGTCCCTTTTTAGGCCTTTAAGAACTTTTTACAGTTCTTTTTAACAAATAAATACTTACGCTCACTCCTATTTTATTTAAAATAATTCAATCTAGAAATTTTCATATAACAAAACGCAATCTAATCTTTTATGATTTTCAGTCCACTTTATCAAAATCTCTTCTAAAATTTAAGTCCCTTTTTCAAGGATCCTTTTTTTCTTTTAAATAAAAGCCTTTTATATTTTTTTGTTCCTTTTAAAATTACACTTCTAATCATTTTTTGTCAAATATTTCATTTATGTTCCAAATTTAAAATTATCATTTCTAAACTAGAATTACAAAATGGTTTGCATTTAAAAGCCTCATGACATAGTCTAGGCATATTTAGATATTTTAATTCCTAAGTCAAACCATAAACTTCTAGGCGTTTACCCATATATTTTAAATTTCAATTCAATTTTAAAATATCAACTCAAGTTTTTATATTTCAAGATTAAATCAGAAATTCCAAAGCATTCAACAATATGTTTTAAATTCGTAAATAACATTCTACAAGCTCCTAGGCATTTGACAATATGCTTCATTATCTTTTTTAACTCTCAATTTTATTTTCTTTCTTTAAAAATCTCCTAATTTTAAAACATTTTCTAGATCTCAATAATTGCGTAAGCAAGTAAAAAGAGTACCTAACACCTTTTTTATTTTATTATCGAATCATGAACTTAAGTTTTTAATTATATCTATTTTAGTTTCTTTCACATATATGTTTCTTCATCTTCCTTTTATAAAGTAGAGTTGCAATTGCATTAAATTTATTTTTCAATTATTTGAATCCATCCTTGTTTGAGGTGTTCCACAAAACATTAATGAAATTATGCCTACAAAAGCATGTTTTCTCATGGCCTTTGATTTCCTAGTTATTACATATAAAGGGAATGTTAATCCTATATCATCTATATCCACCCTAAACTTGAACCCATAGATTTTAGCCTCAAACCATTAACAAACTAGAGAGCATTTGGCCATTCATTGCTAATATTAGGCTCTATAACTATATGTATGTGCCTTGTTAACCGTGACTCAATGTTAGATTCACTCCTAAATCTAACACTAGAACTCTCCTCATTTAATGAACCACTATTTGTAGATATTAAAAGAAAGATAGTAGGGACATCTTACCGAAAGAAGATGACAGGTCTACATTACATAAAATTAATTGATTTAAAATGCCTCAAATTTGTAGAAAGAAAACATAAACAAAAGCACACAAATATAAAAGACAAAATTATTTATAGTGGAAGTAGGCACACAACAAAATGTTCCTCAATGATATAGGATAAATTTGCTTTTATTGTTTGACCTCTTTTTCCATAAAAAAACTTGAAATCCATATTCCTTCTTATTTGACATGAGACAAAGGATAGTTCACATATGGATTATTTGCTTACCTCAAGGACTTCCTCCTCATAAAAGCCTAAAGTTGAAAACCCCAACCTATGATCCATATAAAATGTTGGACCCCAAACTTTTGATAAAAATTAGAAATATTAAAATGAAATTAAATGAGAAAGAAATTGATGAGACAATTTATGAATTTAAGAAAATTTGATGAAATTAAGAAAAATTTATGAGAAATGAATTGTTTAATTTTGAGG
>JANVCL010000005.1:11903326-11914015 GCA_026546855.1 Erythroxylum incrassatum
GATATGGTTTTGATTAGTATGAGAATGGTTTTAAGATGAATAAGATGAGGAAAAGAAAAAGAAAAAGAAAAAAAATTATACCGGTTTTGGAATGCCTAAGGTTTCCAACGCGTCTCGCATAGTTTTTCGATAATTGTGTTCGAATGTCGGATTCGTTGTCGCTTTATGTTTTTGTTTCAGAATTTGAATTCCATGTCCGATACTTTGTTTTCGCGTGCCGATTAATTGGCTTCCGTTTCGTTTCGCTTCAAATTCGTTAAGAAATCCGTTCTTTCCGTTTCTGTTTTCAGAAATTCTGTTTTCTGATTTCCGTTTTCCGGTTGGGATCTGGTTCCTGAGATTGGGTCCCAACATAGATGGTATCAGAGCAAGAAGAGTTTATAAGAAATCATGTGTACGTATGAGGGAATCTATCTAAGTAGTAGGATTTCGGAAACGGGATCCAACATAAAATATGGTTTGTGAGTGTCAAAGTTGATTAAATAGGAAGAATATTATCTTTTGATAACCTGCTATTTTCCTCACTAAACAAGGTCAAAGACTCATATTTATGATAAACCCATTAAACAAAGAATAAAGAACTGACATGAAGTGCTGAATTGACAAACTAAAGAGACAATAGGTTTTATAATCTCTAGACAACAATTATACTCCCATCAAAAATAAAAATTCATGTGTTGTTATTTGATATTAATTTGGAATTCAGGTATGTTTGGGAGAAATTCTCCTAAAATTTATATTTAACTTCTTATCAACAATACGAATGGGCTATGAAAAATTTAGAAATTGGAATTTTAAGCTACCAAAATGCCAAAATGTATGAAAAAAGAAACGATTTGATTAAGGAAAAAGGGAAAATTCAAGCTACAAAGAGAATTAGAGTTAATAAAAATGAATACATAATGTATAGAAGCTAGAAAAATTAATAACAAAGTGTTTATAAAATTGTTTGTTTCTCTTAAGATTGTTTTGAGATTGTCTTGTAATTGAATATGTTGTACGGGAATTATGCCCATTATTGTGTAGGTGCTGGTGAATTTATAATCCTCTCACTTTTAAGTAGTTTTTGTTGTAAGTATCCACTTCCCAACAATTTTAGCTAATTACCTTCCACTTTCTCTTTAACTTCCACATTTTGGACTTCTTGTAACTATCAACTACCAACTTACTGAACCATGTTCTCGACTTTTGCCATTTTCTCAACTTCTATGTCCTAGTTAGCTAACTTCTTACATTATTTTTCAAAGAACATGTTAATTATGTATTAATTGTCTAGAATTCTTAGATTTTGGATTTCTCAACTAATTCCCCTATGCATGAATTCTCTGGATAAATGACTTTCAAGACTTTTAATATTTAGGCCCCTTTCACTTATGGGCCAAATGGATAGAATTTATTTTAGGCCATCAATAACATATGGTGTTAAAATTCTCCTAATCTTTTAAATTTTGGGTTTTGAATTCTAACCTAATGGTTTTGTAGATTACAAGAACCAGAAAGAACTCAGAATTAAGTAGTTATGTCATCATGGGGATCTTCCCAATTCCTAAATAATCTTATATAGATAAGGAGAGTCAAGCCTAAAGATCACATCAAGATCTTCACATTTGAAATCCGTATCTTTCCATCCATTATAGAAAAAAGAATGTCTCTTTTTAAATTTCAAACTTTTGCTATTCCCTTAAGATCTAACCATTTTCATTATAAATTCTCCCCATTGTTTCATTTTTTTATTATCTCAAATTTCAAACACTCCATATCCTCTCTTTTGACTTCAGTATTTTTCTATTTGTGCATTAACTCATTCTTCTCCATAACTATTGCTTCCACTCATCGCATATCTTATTCTTCTTTAATGGACTTTATTGAATTGAATGCCACAGATGTATATTTATAATTCCTGTACTTATTAAAAAATTCCCTTAAATTTTTAATTTGAACTCTACACATAAATTGTGAAGCTTGAAGTGGTCTCTATCTTGGTTAAGCCACTTCTAACCTTCATAAGAATTAGGAAAAGAACTTTTTAAACTTTAAATCTCCTTTTTGACCACTAATTCTGTCATTTAAATTCCTTATTTCAGCACTATGAAGGACTTTCCTAGTTTGATCATAAGTAGGGTTTACCTCCCATTACTAGAATTCCTTCACTTACTGATTCTTTTCACCCATTCTTACCTTATTTAGGAGAAGTAAGCAAATCAAACTTCCCTCTAGAATTTGCTTTACTTCAAGCTCTAAAATCCTTAAAAACATGGCCAAAAAATGTAGATCAATAGGTTAAATGGGTTGATAGGTTATACGTTTTATATTATTTAGCCTAGAAGAGACATGGACTTTTGTAATTAATAACTCTTTTTAAAAATTCCATAGAATATAAATCCAGCCTTATATTTCCTTTTTTTGAAATTATAAAGTCCTTTTTATAACTTTTTATATTTCCTTTTAGTCATACTTCAATTTCATTGAAAGATGTTTTCTTTATTACCAGTCTACCTATAATTAAGGAAGATTTCATTTGTGTCGTTAAGGAAACCCATGGTGCATTTAAGTGTTCTTATTTTGATTTGATAATCAACTATGCTTCTTCTAAAAATCCTATTGATTTCTAAAGAAGAACGTGCTAAATTTATTTGGATTTTGTTAAACTGCTTTATTTTTTGCCATATTAATAATAAGCCTAATTTGGAATTTCTCCCTTTTTATAGAACGATGGCTTCTTATAGGGTCTTTACCCTAGGTTCTGTTTTTGTAGGATTTTTCTATAGGAATTTAAGGAGATGTCTTCCCAATCTTCCCTTATAACAATTTAACTTATGTGTATGGATCATCCAACTCTAGGTTTTTACCTACTTCATTGAACTTAGGGACAGAGAAGGCCTGCCCCCTTTTAACCCTAGATTTTCTTTTCTTCTTGGTCTTTTTCTGTCCAATATTTTCTACAGTAAGCCTCCTAAAGGCATTTTTAATATTCTATCATCTCTAAAGTCTAGGATTATGGATCAACTTAACCCTTTTAAAGACTTCTTCAAAAGACCCTATTAGTTTAGAATTTTTAAATCTTTTAAATAATCTTGTTTGGTTGTTTATTGTAAACTTTTTCTCATTTGTACCAATCCTAGAGTTTTTGTTCTTAGTGGTGATAAAGCTTTAAAACTTGGCCCTTCCATTACAACATTGGTTTTTGAACTCTACCTCCCTTACTTTTAAGGTAGGTAGCTTGGCCTTTCTTAGAGAATTCCTTCCACTGATCATTTTTTAGACTACCTAGTGAGAGTCCCATTCGAGGCGAGTGTTATTAATGACAAGTTCTTTTGAGAAAATTTTTACCACTATTCTAAAGTGCAAGATCTTTACTGCTAGTGTTGTTGACATAGAATTTTGCCACTTTTGGTGGTTAAAAAGCTTATAGAGTTTAGTACCTCATTTAGATTTTGTCTTTCTTAAAGGTATTCCGTCTAATTTAAGTATTTTTGTCACCTTAAAATTTATCTCTAACTCTTATTATTACATATTTTAGAATCTTGAATGTTGAGAACAGAGAAGAAAGTAAACCTACCTCTTAAAGAGAAGTGACTCCAAATCTTATTCCTAAAAGAAAGCTCAAAGAGAAGTCCCCAGTGACTTCTAGTTATAAGAAAGCTAAAATTCCAATCCTAAAAAGTTATGTTAGGAATCTACTCATTCTTGTAATAAATTTCTTAAAGAAGTTGAGACCACAGAGCCCATTACTAAAGATACTCTCCCTTTTAAAGGGACTTTTTCTACATCTAGAAAAGTTATTGAGGACATTAGAGATGGTATGAAACTTCCTTTTGTTGCTTTTACCTTTGTTTTCACTATAAATTGCACTTTTTATCTCCTTTTTTGTAGATTATACTATGTCAGACCTTCCAATTCCTTTTTGAAATGGAATATGGAAAAACTAGGAATTGCCTTAATCTGAAGGTCATTGAGGTTAGTTTGTTGGAGGTAAAATAAGAGCTCCTTTATTCTACACTAGTACACTAGCCTATTGACAAATTATTTTATATCTTATAGGAACAAAATGTTTGGACAATTTTTTTTAAAACGAAGTTGTTTGGACCAAAACAACAACTCTAAAAGAAGTCTTTTACCCAAGTTTCCTATATCTCTCGCCCAACTTTCCTTCTAGTATCGCACCAACAATCGATTATGGAACTACCAAGAGTCAAGGAGTTTTTGAGACTTAATTAGGAGTTTTATGAAGTCAAGAGGGCGACTACAGAGTTAGGGAAGTTATTCGTTATAAAAGGACAAAATTAGCTTCTAGAAATAGTAGGTCTAATAAGCCAAAGAGGACTAGGCTTCTTGTATCAACTAATGGGGATGAAATTTGATGATTTGATTTCGGCCAACTCTAAACTTCTCTTTGTTATTTCAATTTGTCAACTTTCGATTGATTTCATATGGGTTTTGAACTTATCTGTGATTTTTTTTAGAATAATGTTATTTGATCTTTGATAGTTCACTCTTATTTCTTTATCCTTAACTTTTTTTAAAAAAAGTTAGGTGCATAAGAATTCAAATATTTCCTAATAATGAAACGCAAATGAGGTTCTCCTTTTAAACTAGCTAACTAATAGGAATTACCACCTAGAACTCTATGAATTCTAAACGGCCTTTCCTAATCTCTCTCTAGCTAACTAACAAGCATCACCTCTTCTTGGAGTTCCTAACTACAAATTTTTTTATCTTAGAATTTTGCAAATTTTTCCTTTTGGATAATCATATTATTCAAAGCCTAAAGTCACACTTCATCTAAATCTTCTAATTCCATTAACATCGCTTTTAAGAATGGCATCATGTCTATAGGTTAAAGTAAATGGTCTAATTCTTATAGTGATATGCCTAAAACTACAATATGCCCATAAAGTTTTCGACAAAATTTTATGCCATTTTCCAATATTATCCTCTAACTTTTTCCAGGATCTTGATAATTATTTTATTTGACACTTCAACTTGACCATTATCTCGAGCATAATATGAAGTCAAATTTAACAATTTTATCCCTTAGTATTCAAAAAATTCTATAACTTCTCCTTGATCCTTGTTGGTGACTGTTGTTGCCTACAACCAAATATAAAAAGAAACCAACTTCCTGCAACACAAATTAATGTAGTAATGGAACGTAGGGATTGTTCCCACGGGGAATTTAGAAGTAAGTAGTTTTGCAATAAAAGTGGGGTTTTAATTTTTGATTTCAATATAATTTGATTAGAATATGAAATTGAAAAATAACTAATAGCAAAACAATGATAATATAACAATCAATAGGAACAAATCTTGGTTTTCGGTCTCCTTTATTATTGAACTTATATTGATCATCGACACTAAAAATAATCAATTTATTAGTTAAGCATTTGTCATGGTAAATTTCTTTACCTATTTTCTCTTATGTTTAGTTAACTAAAAAATGTATTCGAATTAACCCTTATTAATCAATAAGCTGGATACAAACTCAGATTTAATTAATTAATACCTTTACGAATCAAGAAAATCGATGAACTAGACAACATATATATGATGTATATTTAGCCTAGACAAATATTTTTCCTAGAATCATGTCCCTAATATAGTAGAAAAAATCTTAGTCGCTACTTTTGGTTAAAAGAATTGAACGTCAGCCTGTTTAATCTAGCAATTGATTGAATAAAATCATAAACTAGTTGCGCACCTAGTCGTAAAATCAAAAAATCAAATAATAACCCAGAAAAATAATTAATACTTGACTAATAAATCGATTCACATAAAGAACAAAAGTCTCACAACATTTAGAGTTCAGTAACTATTATTCCATAAACCAAGAAATAAGAGTTTAGTTACCCAACATCATAATGTTTCTTAACTATCTGGGACTGTCAAAGGCCTTTTTTTTAACATGTTCTCCTTCGTTGCTTCAGTCGTTGTCCTAGTTGGTTTAGCCACAAGCTCTCTTTTGTTTATGCCGCTAGCCCTCTTCTCTTTACCTTTCGCTACTGTAGCTGATAGGACGAATAAAGATTGTTGGACCACCTCAATGTTCACTTCTTTAAAACCTACACAAAACCCACCCTCCAACCACAACGTTTCTTCTTCTTGCCAAACATCCTCCTACGTTTTACTTTTCCAACATCTAAGTTTTATTCCTTTTGGTTGTTACGTTTTGGCCTCCCTTGTACTGTGTCATTTTGTGTTTCCTTGGCAGATGTTCCTAGCGTGCATTGCGTTTTGGTCTAGATTGCTTACACTTAATTCACCGCATGAGGCCACGTCTATTTAGGTTCAACGCCTGGTTTAACTCTTTTGTCCCAAACTGTTTACAGTTCTTTCTATTTGGTTCCAAAATATACCTTAACATAAAACAAGATTATTTCCATTAAGTATAACTTCAAACCTCAAAAAAAATTCACAAAAAGATTGAAAATAAAGTCACTAACAAACTCCCCCACACTTAACATTTTGCTTGTCCTGGAACAAATTAAACATTACCATCAAATTCTATCAATTCATTTTCAAAGAAACCAAGCCCTTGTAATCATTCAAACTTTGGCCAATCAAATGTCAAGCTACTACACACATCATGATTAGTTTTCATCATTGCAGATAAACAAACTCAACTTATGATACTATTATTCAAAGATAATAATAAACTCATAATGTATTTTCCTCACGGAATTCACTCATTTCACTCAAGTGTTTATAAGTTACTGTTTTTCTCAAAACTTCCTATAGGAATTCACACTACCATAGGCTTGCAAATACACCAATTCTTTTCTACAGTGATTACATGCTAAAATAGATTAAAAGGGCTTTATTTGAGGTTTTAATGGGGCTAAGGTGAGTAAAAAGGAGTTTGAGGGGTTCTTCACAAGCAGTCATAAAGCACTAAGTATACAAAGGGACAACAAAATGTATTTAGGAGAATTGCATGTAAATAACTAACTACTCAACACTTATTATTGCTACTATACTTGATTCTTTTTTTATTAGCAGTTAACAATAACAACAGCTAAATACAACGTGCTCTATGAGTAGAAATATCAGTACACTCATCTCAGAAAAATATAGCCAAAAGTCCCAAAGTTAGCTAACTTAGTACTTTGTTAAACTTGTAAATAGGTAAGGCTAATGGGGTTTAATGTTTTAGAATGGGATGTTTTCTTTAAGAAACAAAAAGGGGTAAAGGCTCAAAGAGGTTTGCAAGGGTAAAAAAGATATTTGGGTCATTTAAGTCAAGGGTTAAAAGAAAAAAGGGCCTTAATCATTTCTATTTAGTATGCATATAACAGATTCAAACTGATTCAGAGCAAGTTCTGAAGGTAATCACTTAAGGGAGTATCACACATAGAAAGAAATGAAATGACTTTTGAATGGAGTCATATAGGCTCAATTGAAAATCCATTATGCTTCTATATATTACCTAATCACTCAAGCATCAAATTCTGAATAAGCTTATGTAACCAACCACTTTAATTGATCAATATGATTCGCCTTCTATTCAATTGTCCTAATTCGACTTCAAGCATGCAATTTAGTCTCATTCTAACTACTAAGATAGAATTTCATGGCTTAACACACATCACATGTAAATTAAAAGACATAAAAAGGGGAAAATAAAAACAATCAAAATCAAAATGAGCAATGAAATAGTAAATTCAAAACACACAGTCACATAAACGTTCAATGCCACCCCCCCCCCCACATATTTAATCTACGTTGTCCTCAACGTACTTGTAAAAAGAAAAACACAAGAAAATAAAGAAAATAAAGGATTAAGAAGCTTCTCTGTTAATGCATCAAGGTGTTGGTTGAAAAGGCGGTTGAAATTTCTGTTGTTCGAAGAAAGTTAGCTGGTTGTGTTCCAATCTATCCAATATACGCTCCATGTGTTGTAGGAGTATTAAAATAGTCGAATCACTAGCAGAAGGATGTGTTGTGGTAGGAGTTGATTGTTGCAAAGTTATGTATGTGGAGATGTTTGTAGTTGCAGTCTTATTTTTTATCGATGCAGGCGAGGAGTAGGTTGGACAATAGGTCCAGGTGGGGCAAATATATATCCATCAACTTCATCAACAACTACATGTCCCATCCTGTACAAGCACTCACAATACAATGATTTCATCTCACAAGCAATTGTGAGGTTATTGTTATCAACATCTAAAACTCCAATATTAACAACGAGTTGAGTGATATATGAGCCTAAGATTAAAGCTTGATTATGCTCTTTCAATATAGAATGCATTTGAGTGAGCATCCCAAAACCCAAATTAATTAAGACATTGTTTTCCATGCACCATAGAAAGAAATTTTCATCTTTTGATAGGATACCAGTAGTTTGTTTATGACCAAAAAATTGTAAACTAGAAAACGATGCATGTATTTCAAAATTGGTTTACAAAGAAAAGAACTTTTGGAACTGCAAGGGTTATAATTCTCAAATTCAACAGACCATTCTGACCACAGTGCGTATAGATCAAATTCGGGCATATAATCACAACGACCATTTAAAAATATACTTTTAGCCACAGATTTTGTCATAAATTTCATTATTTCACAACACTCGTTCATACCAAGTGCAAACAAGCTGAAATTTGGATTATCTAATTTGAAATGAAAAGTGGCATAAAATTCCCTAATCAATTCCACATATGCAGGGTATCGAACATTAATGTAATGTATCCAACCCATATTATCCACATAATGTTTAATTTCAAAACGAATATTCAAAGTTTCCAAAGTTTCATCATATATAAACTTACAAGGATTTATATGCCTATCATAAACAATTTCAAAATGATCCTTATCACTTTTTCGATGAAACGAGTTAAATGTATCAACTATCAATTGCAACCTACTCTGAAAAAACAACATTTTTACATTTTTTGTTGCGGCTGCGCGTTGTAAGAAGAATCTCGCCACTGTCTGCGTCCACATTATGTTCTTTTTCCATTGTTTCTACTTCTGCTTATTCTGGATCCTGTGTTTCCGCTACTTCTAGTTGTTGCTGGTCCTCAATTATGTCGGAGGAATCAGATTCTCCAAGAATTGCAGGTGGTTATGTATATGTGGATAATGGTGGAGAATCTGTAAAAGAAGGTAAAGATGGGTTGTCTTCAACATTGATTGGGGTTGGCTAGAGAACAATGTCGCTGCAATTGTTTGGTGAGCCATAGTGAATTGAGACTACTTGATCATCTGGGTGGCATGAAGCTGGGCTGTGGTTGGTGAGTAGTGGACAGACTTGAGAGGGTTTGGTGTGTGCTGGGACAATTTTTCAAACACTTGGTAAGCATGTTATTGCAAAATCTAATGAAGCAAGGTTGCTGGGTATTTCTGTCGATGAGAGAATGTTTAATATTAGAAAAATCACTAGAGATAACAACAACCCAGATACATTGAGAATGATTTGGACTGGCTTGCAAAATGAAGGACCACTATTGGTTTATTTTGGTCTCTAGCGTGAAATAGATATTTCAAGAGAGAACAAAGGTTTACGGTAGAAGAGAGGAGTGGAGAGTAGCCGTAAATAGGAGTGAAAACATGAATAGTGGAGATGGACCAAAAACTTAATTTGTCACATCGGTGAATAGTGAGGAAAAAGAGAGAGTAGTATGAAAAAGAAGAGAGGGAGGCGCAATAAAAAAGGCAAAGGGTCTTTGATTATTTTTTTCTTTTTTCAAATTAAAAAATCAAATAGAAAAATGACACGCTAAATTTTAAAATTTTATATTTTTTGAAATGAAAAAATAAAAATGAAAAATGAAATAACTTAAATTAAAATAAATCTTAAGATGCCTCCCAAGAGCACTTCTTTAACGTCACATTAGTTAAATGAAAAAATTTATTAACTTACTCAGAGTAAATTGGGTTAGCCATTTCAACTTCTTCCATAGTTTCAACCTGTAAATTCTCATAATACGATTTCAATCGGTGTCCATTAACTTTAAACACTTTAAAAGTATCTAAGCTCTGAATTGCAACTACACCATGTGAGAAAAGATTAATAACAACAAATGGGCCTATCCAACGAGATCGTAATTTACTAGGTAAGAGCTTTAATTTAGAGTGATAAAGAAGGACCTTTTGACCTATGGAAAATTCTTTTCTAATTAAGATTGAGTCGTGAAAGGCCTTAGTCTTTTCTTTATAGATTTTAACACTCTCATAAGCTTCATTACGTATTTCTTCCATCTCTTGCAATTGTAATTTTCAATTAATTCCAACCTCGTTTAAATCCAAATTGCATTGTTTGATAGCCCAGTAAGCCTTATGTTCCAATTCTACAGGTAAATGAAAGGTTTTTCGAATACTAACCTATATGGTAACATATCAATAGGAGTTTTATATGCTGTGCTATATGCCCATAACGCGTCATCTAAACACAAACTCCAATCCTTCTTGTTAGGATTAACCACTTTCTCCAAGATTGATTTGATTTCCTTGTTGGAAACTTCGGCTTGTCCACTTGTCTGGGATGGTATGCTATTGAAGTTCGGTGTATAACACCATATTTCTTCAGTAAAACCTTAACAATTCGATTATAAAAATAAGCTTTGCTGCAACATCCCGTTACCCATATTAAGGCTAGAATAGTGTAAATGAGAAATTTCTGAGAAATTAGAAAGTGCATTTCATGCTTCTGCATAATATGGCATACACATACACGAGAATATTGATTTTGCACAT
>JANVCL010000005.1:11914115-11940341 GCA_026546855.1 Erythroxylum incrassatum
GACAAGGCATAAAAACCTTGATCAATTTTTTCTTTGTTTTCAATTTCTTAAACAATTTCTAAATGTTTTGTCATTATAAAAAAAGGGGAGATTGTTGGACCAATGGTGGTTGACAAATTAAATCCTTCTATGTTTTGATAATACTAAAATTTATAGAATTGATTAAGAAATAATTTCAGTTATTGAAATTCAAATAAATGATTGACATATCTTAAACGTGTAAGAGATAAGCAACAGGCAGATTATGTTTGAAGAATTCAAATCAACATCTCAACAAACAAAGATCGAAGATTATCTGAAATTTATTAGTTGGTACTAGACTAGTTGACCAATAGGATACTAGTCGACTAATAATTATCATATCTGTTATGTGGAGTTTAGACAAGTCGACCAGAATGTTGTAAGTCGACTATAAACAACAGACCTGTAAGTTGGAAAAATGGACTAGTCGATTATCAAACTATTAGTCGACTATTTGAAGAGCGGAGATGAAACTCACATGAAAAACGTTAGTGTTAGTCGACTGATTCTTTGAAGACAAGTTGACTATAATGTATTAGTCGACTATTACACTGCGACTAGTCGACTATCAGGTGCAGTTGAATATAATCTGACCGAATCAATTGATTACAAACGGGAAGAAAATCATACTACAACGGCTATGAGTAGTCCACAACGGCTAGAAGAAGATCTACAACGACTACAATCATCTTGAAGCCTGCAAATAAATTAAGGAACATCAAAGGATCTAAGATAGGAGTTTAAAAAAAGCAAAGCATACTACTATAGTTCTATCACTTTGCTCACAATTTGCTCTTAGCTTGTTCAATATTGTTTTCAGCTGTACTTAGCTTTACAACTTCAATATTCTATCATTGTGATTATTGTGAGTTCAGTGATTAGAGGAAAATCACTTGGGATGTAGGATTTATGCCGGAAAACAGATCGATTATGAGGTGTAGCTTGAGCCGGAAATCAAGTGATGTTGAAAAGTTTACACTGAACTAAAAAGTGTGCAGTAAAGAGTTTTGCCAAAATCCTAAGTGGGAGTTTAGGTAGAGGACGTAGGTCTTAGCATCGAACCTCTATAAAAACAGTGTTTGCCTCTCTTCCCTACTCTTTGCATTTAAATTTGTTTGATTGTTTTGTGTGTATTAACTTTTAGTTTTTGTAGAACTTTACGAAAAAGTTTCAAAGATCCATTCAACCCCCTTCTAGATCATTTTCATCATATCCCTAACGTAATAGACAAAAATCCTAGTCGCTACTTTTGATTAAAAAAATTGAATGTCAACCTGTTTAATTAGCAATTGATTGAATAAAATCACAAACTAGTTGCACACTTAGTTGTAAAATCAAACAATCAAATAATAACCCAGAAAAATAATTAATACTTGACTAATAAATCGATTCAAATAAAGAACGAAAGTCTCACAACATTCAGAGTTCAATAACTAGGATTCCGTAAACCAAAAATAAGAGTTTAGTTACCCAACATCATAATTTTTCCTAACTATCTGGGACTGTCATAAGTGTTTTTTTCCTCCTTCATTGCTTCAGTCGCCATCCTAGTTGATTCTGCCACAAGCTCTCTTTTATTTCTAGCGCCAGCCCTCTTCTCTTCACCTTTCGCTACTGTAGCTGATAGGATGAATAAAGATTGTTAAACCACCTCATTGTTCACTTCTTTAAAACCTACACATAACCTACCCTCTAACGACAACATTTCTGCTTCTTGCCAAACATCCTCCTACGTTTTGCTTTTCCAACATCTGCGTTTTATTCCTTTTAATTGTTGCGTTTTGGTCTCCCTTGTACTGCGTTGTTTTGTGTTTTCTTGGTAGATGTTCCTAACTTGCACTGCGTTTTGGTCTGGATTGCTTACCACTTAATTCATTGCGCAAGGCCATGTCTATTTAGGTTCAACGCCTGTTTCAGCTCTTTTTGTCCTAAACTGTTTGTTGTTCTTTCTATTTGGTTCCAAAATACACCTTAACATAAAACAAGATTAATTTCCATTAAGTATAACTTCAAACCTCAAAAACAAATAAAATTAACACAAAAAAGATAGAAAATAAAGTCACTAACACTTGTTATCGATCAAGGAATTCTAAATTGATGAATGATTAGTTTTTTAATGAATTTAACTAATTCAGTTTAATCAAACATCTTCAAAGGTTCAACTATCACCCATTTAGTAAAATATTATATGGCTAATATATTTCTAAGTATATCAATAGCCCATCCTCTAAATGTCCAAGGTTTGATTACATAATGTAACTTGAAAGTAGGAATTTGTTGAATTCTTCTATTTTCTAACATTATTTACATCCTCTGGTATATGATATGTAATCTTTCAAATTGATGGCCAATAATAACCATGTCATTGATTAAGTCATCTCATCTTTATTTCGAGTTGATATGCTCATATACCCCTTCATAAACTTGTCTCATTATTGTTAATACCTCAGGCTTCCCAAGAAATATCAATAAAAGTTTATCGTTACCTTGACGAAACAAGATTCCTTTAATCAACACAAAATTTAGTGTTCATTGCTTAAGTTTGAAAGACATTTTCTTGCTAGGATTTTCTAAAAAAATTTTGATCTCCACTCTTTAATCTTGAGCAACTTCTTTCTCGGTATTAAAAAAATTCTGGGAAAATTCCCCTTTTGTAAATGGATAGACTAGACCTGTGTACTACTATAATATACTTATGAACTAAATCTTTAGACATTGCCAACCTAGATGCTAGTTGTGATAGCTCATTTTCCTAAAGAATTCTAGCAATTAGACAATGAAAGTATACTACGGTGACAAAGTCAAACTCATGCACTTATATTCCCTTATCACTTAGCAAAGTACTAATTGAGAATCTCCTTTAATAAGAACTTTTTGGCTACAAGATCAACTAGAACTTCTAGTTTGATTATCAAGCCTTTATATTCCACTTGATTATTAGTACTTGGAAAGTCTATTTTAAGGGAGAGAAGAGTTTTGGTTTTATTTAATGCAGTTATAACCACTATAATAGCAACTAACTTCTTTATACTATACCTAAATTTTAATTCCATAGCTTCTTTTCACAATTAGAAAATAAATGGCTTACATCCTTTTGTACCTCAATCAAGGGATGGCTTATTAAAAAGTCAACTAGCACTTAACCTTTTACAAATTTTTGTGGGTAGTATTAGTATACTAAGTTGAAGTCTATGAAGGTCATAATCCATTTACCAATATGTCTTTAGATAATTGATTTATTCAACAAGTATTTCATTGAATCAATCCATGGAACCATATAAGCTTTATTTTGCAATAAGTTATATCTTAATTTTGAAATAACAAAGAATAATGCCAAACATAACTTGACGATGGGTATATACTTCTTTTATGTTGGCATGAGAATTTTTCATAAATAATATATAGCTTATTCATTGCCCACCTTATTAGTATGAGCTAATAGGATATCTAATAGATTCTTTTGCAGCAGAACAAAATTGCTTTTCATTGGGGCATCAATATTGGATATTTGGTTAGGTATTCCTTAATACTATCAAATGTTGCCTGACACCTTTCCTCCCAATAAAATCTTCATAATTCTTCAACTTTAATAAGTTCAAAATTCTTTTTGATTTTCTTGTTAAATTAGTAATAAACCTTCTCACATAGTTCACATAACCTAGAAACCTCTGAAGCTCTGTTTGATTCTGAGGTGGTTTCACTTCAAGAATGGTTCTTGTCTTATTTTTATCTAACTCAATTCCTTCATTATGCCCCCACGAAGTTCCTTAATTTTACTCCAAAAACACACTTTAGGGGATTCAACTTCAATTTACGCCTTTTCATCCTACGAAAGGATTCTTTAAATCCTTAATATGATCTGCACTCTTTTTTTAATTTCATAGTAATATCATTTATGTAAAATTTCAAAGTACGCCCTATCAGATCATGAAAGATAGTATTCATAGCCTTTTGATAAGTAGCTCTTACATTCTTTAAACCACAATGCATTATGATCAACTAAAATGTCCCTATTAATCTTGGAAATCTAAAGATTGTTTTGGAAATAACATTTTCGACTATAAAATTTTGATTATAACTACAAAAACGTTATATAAAAGAAAACAAAGAATGTCCAACCATTGTATCTATCAAAGAATCTATAATCAGCATCATGTACACATGCTTAAGAGTAGCTGTATTTAAATCCCTAAAATTGAAAAAAAATCTCATCTTTTCATTCTTCTTAATTACAAGCACAATGTTGGATAACCACCTAATATATTTGGCTAGTCTAGTAAAACAAACCTTATATAATTTTTCAATTCTTTAATCCTCAGCTTAACTTCTTTGGACTACCACCTAGGAGGTTGACAATGAGGGTGGAAATCTAGCTTTATTGGAAGTTTTGTGTTCTAACAAACTTCTACTGAATCCTGTCATTTCAGTATAGTCCCAAACAAAATAATCTTCTAATTCTTTTACGAGTTCCACTAGTTCTTGCTTTATCTTTCAATATAAGTTTTTGCTAATAAAAACATCGTATAATTCTTATGAATTACCCAAATTCTTTTCTTCTAATGATTCTTATTTCTAGGTCCCATAATCATTAAACTTCTCAAGAGCAAATTTCAATTCATAGATACCACTCTCACTTATTTGTGGTCCTTCTTCTTTTTAAAAAACTAGTTTTATGTTATCACATCTATTTTTTATTTAATATTTGCTACATTTGATATTTTATCTATGCAGCTACAGCTGCCGCTCTTTCTTTTTAGGAGAATTCACTCATCAGGTTCCTCTATAATGGGAACCTTTATCAGCTCAGGAGTAGACATGATGGTAGCTGCTTTTACAAATCTTTCTAACTTTGATTTCATCTTTTCTTTGCCTTCCTTACAACAAGGTGAATTTTAAATTTGTACTAACATTATATGATCTCTGTAGAATTTTGATTCCATCACATCAACTTTAGGATTGAATGGCTGCAAATCTATCCAAAAGATTTCTACTTCACCTCTTCTTTATAAAAGTAAAAGTTAATGGAGAGAAAATGGAATGCAATAGTTAGAGTGGATCCAATCCTGCCCCAGCAAGACTTGGTGGTTGGTATGGGTTTCACTAATAAAGAAAGTAGTTAATGAAGTCTTTCCTCCCATTGTAATATTTATAGGGAGAATTCTTCGTGCGTTATTAATTTCACCATGGAATGTTGTAACATATACTTCAGTTGGGATCAAGTCTATATCGTCTTTTCCCAAGGTTATCATTATTTTAGTCAGCATAATATTCACTATCGACCAAAACTCTTGAAGTTGGCTCCTCCAATAATGTTGACTTATTTTCCTCAATCTTGATAATGGACCTCTGTCATTGAAGACACCTTTTCTTAGTTCACCTTAAGGGTATCATATTTTTTAGGTGTCTTACTTGTTGCTAATGTTGGGATGTTGGCACTAATGGTTGCACTACAAATCTAGGTTGTCTGCATTGAAAACTCAATAATCAAGGTTCATATCTTTGCCTATAAAATTGGGTGAATTTTGTTTGGTAAATTTTTCCTAAAACTTCTATCTTTTGTTAGATTTTAGGGATTCTCTAACCCCCATTCGTAAAGTTAGTATTATGGTTAGGAATAAAAACACTGATTCCTGAATTTGACGCTAATTATAAATGATCTTCCATAATTTTTAACTTAACTTCGATGCCTAACAATTGGTGTAAGTCAACTCTAGTGGCATTAACGGTTGTCACTAGCAGGAACGGGTCTTTATATATTAACATAATTTGGTAGATTTTAACGAACAACAAAATTATATTATTGATTTGGTCTTAGACCACATTCTAGAATCCTTAACAAGAATTGGTTGGGTGACTTCAGGTATTGTGATATTTGTAGTAATATCTGCTTCTAATGTCTTCTTTTGTAGGAATTCTATGTTTAGTCGATAAGGTGATAAATATTTATTGTAGCAAATAATCAAATATCTTTATGTTTTGGATGTGTTAAAGGTGTACTGAACATGGGTAGATGGAGCCTACATTTTCCTTTTGACTTCCAGGGATTTATGCTCCAAAGAGAAACAAACACAAATTCAAAGGATGTTGACTTTAGCTACTATCGAATCGTAAGAATTTGTCTTAGTAACATAAGTGCCTATTTGATTCTTCTTGTGATGTCCCTTTTCTCTAAGAAGCTCTTCGTATTTAGAGACTTTCACTGCTAGTTTATAGAAATCATGAAATTTCATTCATTGGAATTTATTTCACAATTCAATGATAGCCTTTTTGAGCTAAGTTCACATATTAGGTTTCTGGAAGTGTGATATGGTATCGACTTCTCATTTTCTTAAAACGAGTGATAAACATGTTAGTATTCTATCCACTTTTCTACCATTGATAGCTCAACTATGCTAACTTTAAGCTTAGTCCTAAAAAATTAGGTATAAATTTTTTTTCCATTTCATCCTAGGAAAGGATATAATTACTGTGTAACAAAACATACTAAGAGAAGGTAGCTCCTATTAATGAATTTGAGAACAAATTGAGCTTAAAGTTGTTGAAGTTTAAGTAATTGACTAATTCTCTACATAGTATGGTGAATCTGGCAATGTGCTCAATAGTCGATTGACCATCTTAACCAGAAAACAAGTAGAATTAAAGAATTCTATAACCACGAAGACAACGATTCTTATGAGCAATCAATAATAGATAAGGCTTGTGAAATTTTAGGCCACTAAGTTGTCTTAATCCTGGCCCATATAATCCCTAAATCAGTTCTTCAATGACTTTCATATTGATTTATAATCTTATTTATAGTGGGGGAATAATAGGATTGTAGTTTACAGTTGCAATGTTAGTCCCCAAACTATGTTATAGTCTGTTAGTTTTAGCCTCCCCACCAAATCCTTGCTTGTCAAGAATTTGGGACCTGACTGCACATCAGCCATTTCCAAGATTAACACGAGGAGGTACCACAGGAAGATCCTCTCTTTTATGAGGAGGGATATATCTTTCATCTATAGAGGAAGTAGCTAGAAGGGGACTACATTCTCTAACTTCCATTTAATTAGAATCAAGATGCCCTCTGAGTCCTTTAGATATTTGTTTTATTAAAGCAAGAGAATTATGTCTTGTAAAGTGTATCAGAGCAACAGATAGTTTAACAACCTTCTCTGTCAATATCTCGATTGTAACAACTGTAGAGGTCATGCTAGACTTCATTTCTGGAATGTTGTTTGTGTAAATAATATTGTTTTATTGCTAATTTTAGATTCTCGTCAACAAGAAAGTTAGTTGAAGGTGAGGCTGCCTTCTCAAAATTCTCTACCATCTAAGATATAAAACCTTCATTCCTTATTACTATAGGTATTTCTTCCTCTAAGGCTGGAAATAAATTGATTTCTTTTCCATTCTGTGTTCGTGGCCCATTGGACATACCAAATTGTTTGGTATTAATCTAGAATTCTATCATATCAGGGAGAAATTTTCCTAGAATTTGTATCAAAAATTGGGATCCTAAGCTACTAAAATACCAAAATGTATGAAAAAAATAAATGATTTAATATATGCAAAAGGAATTCAAGCTACAAAGGAAATTTGAGGTAATAAAAAGGAATACATAATGTAATAATGCTGGAAAAACTAATAACAAAGTGTTTTTTGGATTGTTTATCTGAGAATTGTCTTTTGATTAAATGGTTTGTCTAGGAATTGTGTTCATTGTTGTCCGAGTACTAGTGAATTTATAGTCCTCTCACCCTTAAACAATTTTTGTTATAATTGCCCACTTCCCTACATTTTAGCTAACGACCTGCTACAATCTCTTTAACTTCCACGTTTTAGACTTCTTATAACTGCTTAACTTCCAACTCATTAACCATGTTTTCATTAACTACTTCTACCATTTTTTCAACTTCCTAGACTTCTCAACTGATTCCTTTATGTATGAATTCTCTAACCAAATGACTTCCAAGACTTATAGTATTTGGGCACTTTCACTTGTGAGCCGAATGAGCTGAATTTATTTTAGGTGATCTGTTAAAAGCCAAAATCTAAAATTAACATCATAAGTAACAGTTTCAACCTTAAATAAGTGTATGGTTGAAACTTGATGGCTAAATAGTATAAATGAATTTAACCTTATAGACAAAGCTCAATAAATAATCCAATAAACCACGTATCCTTTAATATAAAAAAAGATGGAGACAAGAGTTACAATCTTACATGCCTACAAATCAAATTATTATTTTTTAAAAACGAGGTCACTTTTTTTATGAACTTTCTCATACTAAATTTCTTCTATTTTTTAAATAATTTTTACTAACTTATTTGTAGGAAGTCAAATACCAAAAAAATACTTCCACACTTGTTTCTATAAATCTTTTGAGAGGAATCCGAAGAGAGAAATACACTACTTTCAAACCATCACGTGGAGTCTAATTTTAGGTATTGAAACCCAAACCTAGACTTCAAAAATTCGAGTCCTCCAAAATTTTACTATATCACTCATCATACTTGTAGCATAGTCAATAATAACAATAAAAAGACATACAATTGGGCAGACGATAAGCTTATTAATAATACTAATGACTGCTTAAATTGGATGATGGCAAGTTTGGAAGGCTACATTTGAAAGGACTATCAATAGTTATAAAGTAAAGGCATATAAGACTAAGATAAAAGTATTAGAAGTAATACTAGGTGATGAGGGTGAGTAAGCAAAACATAAATTAGAATTAAAACATAAGATTATAAATAATTTAAAGTTGAATAAACAAATAACTAACAGAAAAGATTAGGGAGACCATGAAAAATAAGCATAAATTAAAAAAAATAAATCAAATTAGGGAAGATTTTGCGTCCTTTTTCCATTAACTCTCCTAACCAAATCTTAGGCATGGAAATTTGGTGGTTGACTTTAGACACCCTTCTTCATCGGTGTATTAGGTTAGGACAAGCAGGAGCTAGGTGGCCGAATTCTGACGATAGGGAGATACCAATTTTCTTTTCATTTCATTTTGTGGGTCCAAAATTATTAAAATAATAAAAGGATAAAATGTCAGTGACAGCAGCAGCTGCCAAATTGCTGGTACATACGTATGCCTCTGGAACAATGGGCCCTTCAACAAGTCCCTATCTTTAGTTGTTGCTTAGCAAATCGGCCACCGGTTATTCTCTCTTTTCATTTCTTTCTTTTGCAAATCGTGATCTTCTGGTTGTTTTTATTCTTCTTGCTTTCTTTAGTAAAAATTTGATGGATTCTCTGACACATGGCTTTATCATCTACTCTGACTCTCATTCCCAAGCTTAAATTTTTACTACCAAATTAATAGTGGATGCTCCAAACAGACAAGACCCATTACACCAAGCAAACGACTTGTTCGACCTGCGAAGTTAAAGAGCTGCTTTTTTATTCATTCATTGGTGGATCAAAAGCACAGCTAAAGCTAGTCTGCTGCTTTATACCTCCCTCTGTTTATATGTGTTTTACCCTTTAGAGGGGTATGCGACACAGAGGGTTTGACGTATTTGGACAAACAGAGATCAAACCGGGACATCCTTTTGTGTATAGGGAAACGGGTGTTGTGTGGGTAGAAGAATGGTGGGTATTTTCTCGAAGTTTTCTGTTGGCAAAACTGGCCATAGACGGACTCAGAGTGCGCTTGTAAGAGTTTTTCCCTCTTCTATTTTATATTTCTTGTTCTTCATTTATTGAAGATGTTGCTTTACCTTTTGTCCCGTTTTCCCATCTTCGATTGGTGTCTGCTCTGTCTTGATCTGTTTGATGTATTTTTTACTAGTTCTATTGTGATTTGCTTCGTAAAATTGGAAGCTTATATCTGTTCATTCACGGGTTGACTTCGTCTTTTAGCGCCACATCTCTTTGGCTGGATTGTTTTGGTCTGTGTTTTAGCTGATGTTGGGAGTGTTTCTCATGAAATTTTCATTACTATTCCATCCACAAGATTCTAACTTCTATGGAGGATCGAATAAGAAAGATATAATGCCAAATTTTATTTTATTTTTTCCATCTTAATTCTAGATTTCCGCACGTTTTCCCCCATATATGTCGTCTAAGAAGTTATAGTGGTTTTATTTGTTCCTCCATTTGATTGTTAGACTCTAGTACTGAACTGGGTTCCGCTTACTAAAGTTCTACCATTCATTCCTTAGTGGATAGTAACCATCTGATCAAATCCATCTGAACGGCAAATTACTTTTGCCTTGTATCGTAATTTACTAATTGTCACGTTCTATAATTTGTGTCTTTTGCTGAAGGTGGTTGTTTTATATGTTTGGCAGGGTGAAAGGGAAGTATTACCCCCAAATGCGGATGTAGCAGCGGCAGCCACTACTACTGCCACCGCTCCTCATGGAATTGAAGTGTCAGTGGAGTTTAAGCCTGTGGAACACCCAATCGAGCCACTTGACAATGATCAACCAATTCAGTGTCCACTACCTGAATCTTCAATTTTAAATGTAAGCTAAATAATCTTTTTGTTCCTGATTTTTTGTATATTGGTTTATCTCTTCGTGTAATGTCTGAAATTACCTTGTGCTTTGTGTGGTGCAAAGTTAAAAGAGCTCTACTATTTGTTAGCCCTATTTCTTTAGGGTAGGTATCATCAACCATTTTAACTAGGTTTAGTTGTATGCACCTTTTCATGAGGTGTCAAAATGAAATTTTACGATTGAACTATAGGCTGGTCTTCAGATTGATCTAGTTGAAAAGTTTCTATTCTTTAGTATGAAAGGGTTTTGATGGCATTGAATTTTGATATATAGTAACTAGTTTAAAAAGAATTATGGTATTGATGTCCTGTTATCAGAAAGTACCAAGGCAAACCCTCAAAAGATTTTATCAGCTCATAAACTTTGCAGTAGTGCGTAAGTGAATCCTGTAAACATTATGTTAAAGGAAAAGTAGTCTAATAAATTCTCATATCCATGTACCAATTTGGTGTAATCTTTGGCGTCCTTCTTACTATTGATAGACATGCAGCATGAACATGTCGTGGTAATTTGCAGCTTTGGATGACATTGGTGAATTCAATTCGATAATATTTCATCTCGGTTGTCTTCTTCATCAAAAGGAAACCAGTAAACTTACAACCTTTCAACTGGTTTCTACATTTTACTTACCACTGCAGAACCTTGTCTAAGCACTAACCTTATAGATTGGTTTTGATCTAGTATACAATTTATAGAAACCTGTACATATGACTAGCAAAAATATTGGTGTAGAGAAGTATCAGTGGTTGTGGTGCGGGATTCCTGCCATATTAATTGAGTTGGTTTTATGTGTTGGAAGGATGGAGGGGTAAGATTATAAAGTTGGATAACATTGACAGAATATGACATTCAGAGGGGTCAGAGTGCACTGATATTTATATACAACTTCATTTGAAGTGGTTTTCAAGGGGAGTTTCACGAGATTTGATAGCGTTTCATTATAAAAATCGTAGTTTCCCTTAATCAAGACAGTTTTCACCTTGGTTGACACTGCCTTCCAGTTCAATAGGCTGGGGGTTGAGCTCTTCACTTGACCAGGGTATTTTATGCTTTCCAATGTGCGGAAAAAAAAAAAAGAAACCCTCTATCTAGATGTTACATGGTCATTCATTGTTCGCGAAGATGGTATTTTATGCTTTCCAAGAAAAGAAAACAATTCATTATCAAGAAGTTAGAAGCCATGTATATATTTTTTTATCACTAGCAAGGAAGAAATTCTATACAATGGTATGATTTAGTGTCATAACTTCCTAACTTCGACACAGTTACATTAATGCATAGTTTGAAATTACCAGGATGAAACTTTTAGTTTTGTCTAAAGTGGTGAATGGAATAAATTTTGGCTGTAGTGGTGCGTCCCAGGAGAGGAAGGGTGTGCTTTAAGTTTAATATTGGCAAGTAGATCCAAGACACTTCGCTTATGCATGTTTATGACGCATTATCTTTTCCATTGAAGAAAGGACAGGGCTTCTTGGTGGAGTCAATGGTACTGAGCCAGATATGTACGAGCTTCTTTGGTGATCTACATGCTGCCGACATCATTGACTCCAAAGGACAGTTCCCCTTTATGATAACAGTTAGGTCATCCATTTTGACGGCAATGAGTGCCTTGATTTCTGTAGAATGTTGACGCCTGTTGCGAAAGATCCAAGGATGTCTTATTTAAGAGAACTTGGATTTAGCCAGGCAACATGGCTAGTTGTTGTACCGATGCACCTACAAAATCATGGGTTGGGGATATGTGAACAGTTGTGCATGCATTCTCTTGTTTGTGTTTTTACATGTACACTGAATAGTTTCTTGTCATGTTCATAAAAGCCTTTACCTTCTCAATTTCACATTTAATTGCCATTTTCCAAGTTTTTGGGACCCTGATATCAACTTACTGAATGATCAGGATGGAAGAATATGGAAAGAAAGAGTATCTGCCAGTGTGAGGAGGAGAGCTGACTTACCTGTTATGAAAGAAGGCGATTCCCTTGAGGAGGCATCAACTGGAGAAAAACCACGGCCAACCCAGTCCAAGCGTTTGATTCTACCCTCTGTCAGTGCCCCTGAACATAATTTTCTAAAACTTCTTGAAGAGTGTAATGCATCTGGGATCTAAGACCTGGTAGCAATTTCCGTGATGGGAAATGTAGCGTCCCAGACTCCTACATACGTTGTTACTTCTAATATTTGTTTTATTTTTCTTCCCAGTCTGTATACCTAGTACTCGTTTACATGAAAATCTTTATATTCACATGAAACTCCATATATGTAAATGAAGTAAATTTACCAACACTTCGAAATTGAATGCATGTTCAGAATGAAGGTGGTAATTTACTATTTCTTGTGCCGTAGTTGGTATTGATGCTGTTTCTTATATGAAAGCTTTACAGGTTCAAACTCGAATAATTATAGTAGAATCCATAGTCTCCTGCATATATATATATATATATATATATATGTAGACTTAGGATTAAAGAGTGATCAATAATTGAATCATTTGAGCCGGTTAAGGCCATATGGCTTAATCAAAGTCCTCATTTTTTGTGCAGCAGAACTCTTTTGTCTTTTACATGAATCAGAACAGTTTTTTGTTCCATAACCATTGGATTCCATTAGGTAGAGTTTTGTGAGGAAAGTTATGATCTAGGTAAAGAATGATCATTTAAGACATCCAATAATAGTCTAATTGAATGTCATGAAGTGTTTCAGTATATGGTGGACCCTGACCATTAAATATATGGTCCGGTGGAACCCCCGTGCTTCTGTCGAACTTCGTTCTTCTGCACATTACAGAAGCTTAAAATACTATATTGTCTATGTTATATGGGTTGGTTGTCGGATTCTTTATATGGGAATTGGCATGCACACCAGACCATTGCACAGTATAGATATTTGTAGGTAAAATCTACGTATTTTCACGAGATGTCTCTACTAGGAATTTGGCTCGTCTTTCAAAGAAACCAACAACCACTGCTTCTTATGCTAAAAAGCTCTCTAATTTTGCCACACTCTTCCCACTGAAACTTCTTAAAATCGTCATTCATTCATAAAAGTTGACAATATACATTGAAGCAAGAAAGAAAATGACATAAGAACATAGAGTAATATAAAGAAAAAGATGCTATATAGGCAACTTAGGGACTTGAAGTGGATGCTTTCCTGTAGGGTTGACAAGGTGTTTTGGAGCGCCACGGAGGCTTCCATGATTCATCCTTTGCCATGATTGTCGTTGACCACTAATTTTCCCAGCAAGCACTGCAGGCTGAACCTCAATCGTGGCTGAATGAGTTGTTATCGAGGAGACGAAAACGAAAAGAAGAAAAAACAGCAGTTGGGGTCTCCATGTAGCCATGGCTTGTGTGTCCTGAAGGTGGGGGGGAGAAGGTGGGAGTTGATAAAGAGGAGAGGCTTGGAAAGGGATAAACTTTGCTTTGCTTGGAAGTCACATGGCATTGGCAAATCATTTTACACAAACATAATGTCGTTATGGTTGGCTGGTTGGTTTATTGTCTGCCATTATTATGTTGTGCTAGGCTTAGGTAATAAAGATTTATAGTCAACCTGGCTAATAATATCCCCGCATTCCCTCTTACCTGTCTTTGTCTCGTTTACGTTTGTATATGCACGGACCTGCGTTGCTTAGATCACCTCAAAAGTTTTAAAAGTCTTAAGCCTTTTTTTTTATTTTTTAAAAAATATTAAAAATATCTTAATTTATCTATAAAATACAAATAAACTTTTAAAAATTTAAAATAAAAATTATCTTTAAAATAAATTGTCTAGTAAATTCTTTTACAATCTTCTCATTTAAAAATTTTAATGTAAGTGAACTGTTAAGTAAGATAGGCTGCTTATTTTAAAGGTGAAATTAATTTAGTTGGAAGGGACTTACAAATATCTTGTAGAGTTGTTTCTTCATCATAAATTCAACTCATATGTTTATTTCCAAGCCTTTCTTTTTTAATTTATGAGTGTAACCCATTAGATCAAACGGATTGGTGAAATTGTACTGTGATAGTGGGAATAGTTTAGCAGTTAACCATTTATTAAAAGTTAATTATAAAAAATTTCAAACTTTACTTAATTTGAAAATATTAGTTCAAACTTTAAAAAGTATGGCTAAAATATTTCAACTTTCAACTTGTTGCAAAAATAGTCGAACATTAAATTTTTTTCTTAACGTCATTGATGTGGCAGATCACGTCAGATTTTTTTTATATGTCACATGTCTAACATATGGCACAATTTTTTTCGACTCATTTCTTTAAAAATCAATTAAACTAAAAATTAATTAAATTAAAACAAATTAAATATTTTTCTTTTTTCTTTTTTCTTTTTTCTTAAATATTCACGATACAACTCTCCTACTTTCTTGCAATTGTGTGTGACCTCAAGATACAACTCTCTTGCTCCTTTGCAATTGTGTATGAATTGTAAATAACTTTCTATTTTCTTAGATCTCGAGTATTTAGGATGCAATTCTTCTAGCCTTTTAGGATTGTGTGTAAATGTCGCCCTCTTGCGATTGTGTGTGGATTGTTGCTCTCTCTAAAGTATCGTTATTATCTAGTAGCTAGGGGTCACTAGGAGTGTCTGTCTCCTGCAATTGGGAGGTGAGTTTATTTAACCCTAACTTAGATTTTCGTTGTTTGAGAGATAACTCAGTATTGTTGAGTTTAATTGTTTGACATATTGCCATAATCCTCTTTATTCCTAAATTTCTCTCATTTTTTGTAGAACAAATTCCTTTTAAGCTACCATATAAAAGTGTAGAAACCTATATCACCATCTATTTGTTTACGTCTACTTAGTGGAGGTTTGTGGCTTAAGCTTAGGAGGAATGGGTCATTACGAGGGTTAATTTGTTCTGATATTGTTTTTCATCCTTGTAATTGATTAATTCATTTCTTAAGCTTAAGACTGTCTTACAGTTGTTTTTTGTGCTTGAAAGTTATTTCGATCTTAATCTAATGGTGTAATTTGTTAATGGGATGTTGGGCTTCTTACATTATATCTAATTGGTGATTACAACAGGTGATACTGTTTAACATTTTTCAACTTAGTATGTACTATTACCGGAACTAGATAATGAAACATTAAAAAAATTGAGTTCACTTGGTCACCATTTATTGCTAAGTAGTTTTAAAGAACATATATTTCTTGAATTCAGTGTTGTTGAGTTTGGTTGTATGATCTTTCGCAAATATTATCATTCTTCTATTCAATTTTAACCTGAACCAATTCTTTCCAATAACTTGTTTTGCTTCCTTCCAATCGAAGTATCAATAGTAAAGGTAGAGTTCTCTTGATCAAATTCTTTCCAAAAATTTAGTGTTATGTTATTAAATTTTGTTTAGTTCCGCTGTTAAATTTATTTAGTTAATTATGTCTTGATTTATTGTACTTGTTATTTTTCATAAACATCTTGTAATTCACCATATAGGAAGCATTTTTAATGTTAAATTGTTAAGATCCCATAAAAGATTGATGGCAAGTGATAGAACAATTATCATTAAATTCATCTTAGTCATAGGTGTAAATGTTTCTTAGTAATTTATTACATAAGTCTGAGTGAACCCTTTTGTTACCAATTTAGGTTTTAGTTTTTTAAGTCAGTCATCCGCCTATGCTTCATAGTGAAAACCAATTTACATTTTATATTTTTTATTCAAAGGTAGATTAATAAGCTCCCAACTTCCATTTTTGGCCATGGCTTTCATCTTTTCCTCTATAGTATTTTCTTCTTAAGATTATCAATAGCTTCTTCCTTCCATATGGTATATACATGGAATCTAAGGAAGCCAAGAAAGCTATATAGGAAGGAGATAATGAGTCATAAGAAATAAATTTAGACATGGATTATTAAGTATATGATGATCTAACTCCTTTCTTAACAACTATAGGAATGTCTTACAAAAGTTATTAAAAGAAATTTTAAAAAATGAATTACAGGTAAGAAAGATAGATTGATTACTTAATTCTAAATGAGTCAAGGCTCTAATGTTTTTCATTTAGCTAGGTAAAGGAATTAAGTTTTTTCTATAACCATATCTCATAAGATCAATTCTATCTAATCTTATAACCACTCTGACAAAAGGTTCACTATCCTCTCATGCTTTTAAGAAGATTCATTATCATTGTCATGCCCCCTACCTAATAGGGTGCTTGCGAGTTTGTTGGTGAAATTACATTCAGTTCTTAATTAAATTTCTTAATACGTCTATTTTACATTTTATATTACGCTATAGTTTATCCCTTTAAAAGGATATTTTATGAATTTTTTCAATGATTATTTTTAATTCCTTTTAAAAAACATAATGCTTCTATTATTCTCGCAACTCCAATTAGGCTTTCAGGTTTCCTTAATAGTTCTTCCACTTGAGTTTCAATAAGTAGTTTAGCTGCAAATTGTATTAGGTAAATTAAAGAGTTAAGATGATAAGGATTTCAATGGTTATCTTTATATCAAATTTTGGTATTTTGTTAGCTTCTAGATCAAATTCTATATTTTAAAACAATTGTAATAAAATATCAATTTGAATCGAATTAATTAGTTTTGTTCTCGTTTGCTGAAAATTTGAAACCTAGAAAGACCCTACATCTTTTATCACATATAAGTTATGAGACAATAAATAATGATATATTTTTTATTACTAAACCAAAAATATGAAATAACAGCTTAACTTTTGTTTTGATTTCAAATTTTTCAAGAAAAAGAAATACACCTTTTTTATTAATTTTTTCGGTATGAAAACATAAGTAAAAACTCTTAAGGTGTTATTTAGTAATCAGTAATAAGCCTAAATTTCTTAATTTTACTTATGTAATTACTAAAAGTAGATAAAATATGAAACAACAAATTAAATATTAGAAATAAAAATTTTCTCTTCTCTCTTTTTACAAGATACATTCCAGTTTCATCAGACTATAAAAATGACCATCTTAACTGTACTGCCAAAGGGTATCACAAAACCAAATTCAACTAATCTTAAAAAAAAAAACACTGCCACTGATATAGATATAATGACAGGAAAATAAGTGGCCTTATTCGAAGGAGCATAGAGCACAAGTGATCATACCACCTTTTTTTGTACATTTTGACTCATCTATAAGAATACCGTCAATGAGGGAAAGCTAATCACTCTTGCCTCACAAACGGCGAGGAACTCATATCGGTACTGTAAAACGAGTCCTCAGCTCCACCATAATATGTATCTTCTTTCTCCTCATCCCATTTCACAACCTCCCTTATGTACTTGAATGCTTCGTCAATGGTAACTCGGTCTCTTGCCCTTGCTTGCCATACAAATAGCTTGCGACCTGTAATGGAAGCGTAAAGATCTTTGAACTTCATTGCCATGTAGAAGTAAGCCTGTTGGGCTAGAGATTGATTATTGTGATGAGGACGCACTGGACTAAATTCACTGAACCATTCACAGTTACTAAGAGGCGACCTGTTGATCTTCTCTTCAAAAAGATCATACTTGTTAAGTATCAATACAAAAGGCGTATCTTTGAAGCAAGGGTGTCTAATCATTGTCTCGAACAGATCCTTGCTTTGCATCATCTTGTTTTGTATCAGTGAACCACTGCCAATGTTCTCAGGTGAAACCCACATTTGATCATAGTCACTAAGTGCCACACAGAATACTATAACTCGCACATCTTCAAACATTTCCACCCATTTACACCCGTCATTCATTCCCTTAGCATTTACCCTAATAAGTTGGTATCTGACAACAAAAACAAAAGTAGATCAGAGAGCAAATAACAGAGTCATGACACTTATTAAATGCAGCCATAAAAATGAACAGAAATAAGACATGGAATGAAAACTTCAAGGAAATACGTCCCAAAAAAGATCCAATTACCAACAAAAGTGTTACTATTTGACAAACTTAGACTCGCAATCTTTCTGACATTGTTTGGTAGGTTTCCAGTTTCTAGCCCCACATCTACCTAGGTCAAATGAAAGTCCATAACTCATGCTGCATTGGATTTCCCAACAATCTAGTCAAACTACAAAAGAGACCCGAGTTAGGGTCTTGCTGGTTGTCAACTCCAGTGTGTTTGCAAACATCACAGGTGAATTCCAGCTTTCCATGCCAGTTGTCATAATATCAGTTACAATGAACAAGACGAGAAAATCACCTGGTCAAAGGAGGTGGTGCAGCTTCAAGATTGTCTGTATAAGTCTCAGACATTGGACTGCGATCATCAAGTGAGAATTCTATGAAAGCCAAACCATTTCCTTGAGTGACTCCTTCTGCATAAAGAATATCACGTTCTGAAGGTTCATAGTCATTGCTTGAGACCTCAACAGCCTAAAAGAAAATAGGACCATTAATCATACAACATCAAGAGTGCTCATAAGTTTATTTAAGTTCAGATCAAACACCAATGGAAGCCCAATGTGGGACAAACTATAACATCTTTCCTAGGAAAGTTTGAAATTAATGAGAAATTATGAAAGTAACCAAACTTAAGAAAGCTTCAAGTTTTTTTATGAACTAGGAAGGTGATTAAATACCCGGCTTAAGAAATACTCTGAAACATCAGGAAGGAAGTAAAGCTCGTCTTTCCTTTTATAAGTTTCCTGTATGGCAGGATCTTTCCACACCTCCTCAACTAATGGAGCATACTCACGGGTTGCTGCAGGGAAAAATGCATCCAAATCTCCAGTGGCTATAATGTCCAGCAGCCAGTCTGAGAAATGCTTCAACCTTGGGTTGATTGAATAGATACATATGTTAGTTTCAACAGAGTCAACCTCGCCACCTGAAGCAAATTTGTAGTCAAAAACTGTAAGTGGGAGACCCAAGATGTTGCCAATATAAGGAGACCTGCTTCATATATAAATCTCCCCAATTTCATTGACAAGTACAGACTTTAAACATGGTAAACAAGAGAAGGTTTGGATGTCCATCTCAAAAATCCATCACAAAAATGCACATGCCAAAAATCATACAATACGGACAGCAACAGATAATATTAGAGCAGAAAAGAACTATGTCGAATAACAGGATCTAAAGATACATCAAATAAATACCTTACCAGGTTCAGAGTTGTGATCTTGAGAATCTATTTCCTTGATTCGAGCCATTGCCTCCTCCTCAAAGCGTTCCCGTCCATCCAACAACATGCTAAGATATCTATATATATTGCTCTGGATCATCAACTTTATATCCTGCAGTTCTTCTGGAGTAAACTTGTTTCCATACAGAAATTTGGCCTGTTGAAAGAAGTACAATAAATTTTAAGGAAACAGCATATTTGGTTCTAAACATAATTACAGAAGTTTATTACTATTTCTCAAGAATGACAGCAATTTTGCAAGGCAGGAAGAATGATTAATTTATCATGAACCAATTTATTTTGTTCACTCCTTTTCCATAGCACTGCAATCCAATAACAAATAACCAAAACCCATAGCCCATTTCTAAGATTGGAAAGCTGATAGAAATTCTCTTTTCATGTGCTTTAAGAGCTCTCTCAATGACTGTTTTAAAGTGCTAGTAGAGACAACTGTACTTTTTATGACTATCTAGTTCAGGTTAATTGGCAGTCAAAATTTTATGCGCACAAGATAACTTTGCTCACAATATGTTCATGAAACTGCACCAGACAATTTGTTAAGCCAAATTGTCATCAACTGGAATATGGTTGAGCAATAAAGTAGATATACAAGCAATTGCTGCCTTCAGCAAATGATCCAAGCCAACAAGGATGTACCAAATTGGTAGTTGAAAGAGAGAATGAGAAGACTCAAGAAGAAAGTGGATAAAGAGATTCAAATGTTCACATAGTAAAAGATTCAGTGATCACTATTTATGCAAAAAGCCAATTAGGGAAAAACGGGTACTACAGGCTATGTTCAAGAGGGCAATCAGTTATCTTAACTATAATCCACCCAAACATAAAGATTCACTTTCTATCGAGAGGTTGCATCGATTAGGTGATCAGCCTTTGGGTGATAACTATTTATGCAAAAAGCCAATTAGGGAAAAACGGGTACTACAGGCTATGTTCAAGTGGGCAATCAGTTATCTTAACTATAATCCACCCAAACATAAAGATTCACTTTCTATCAAGAGGTTGCATCGGTTAGGCGATCATGCTTTGGATGCTTGTAAAAATCATCATATCAATGCTGAATCATGACTCAACTCTAGGATCTAACAAAGGAACCCATATTTAAATGAACATCCATGCAACAAAACTCATCATCATAAGTTGAAACCATATATACAGTGGACATTCTAGCCCAGAGTAATCTCCCACAGACAGCAACAATGTGGACCTCATATTTCCCAAATCCCCAATTATGCTAAAAAAATCCAAATACATAGCAGGTTTTGGCATAAGAGTGGTTTAACATATTAACATGTTCTGGAGACATCATGCTACAAGCCTGATATATGAATAATACAATCAAATTGAAAAAAAGAAGAAAACATTAAAAAAATAAAATCCATCTAGCAAGAAAGATAAGGAATTTATGAAAGCGTTCTGCAATCCTGACTCATGATAGGATTATATATGTATGGCACCTACAAGGATTTATATACAGGCCAGAAAAAGTAATAACAAGTACAAAAATCTATTCCTCTTGCAGAATATAAGCATGCTCCAACTAGATCAACAAACTCTTCCTTCTCATAAGCATCCCACACCCAAAAAAAGAAAATATCTAAGTATCAATTAGCATAAACAAAATGGCACACTGCATATGTACATCATCTACCTGCATAAAAACAACACGTCAAATTAGAACACCAAAACAAGGGAAAACCTGCTTGAAGATGGTGCTGGTTCCAGAGCCTTGAGGACCAATTAAAAGGAGTTTCTGTGCTTTTTTCTGTTCTAGATAGTTTGGAACCGCAGTATAGTTGCTAGCTTCATCTCTCTGCACATGAGGTTGACCATGCGGCACAGGCAGTGAAAACAGTGTACAGACAAACCGTGTTGATGCCTGTCTAGCCAAAATCAAATCCAGAAGGTTTTCATATAGGATCAATTTCTATCAGCACTCAAAATATTTGCAGTGAGTTTGCAAATATATACCTTTTCCCAAATGTTTCCTCTGATATTATTCTGACCTTCCTCTTCATAACGCCCATCATCATAAACCCAAAAATGAGTATCACGTGGACACTGCACCCTTGCTAACTGAAAACATCCCAAACCAGTTTAGTGGGTTCATAGGCTATAAACAGAGTGATAGTCAAAGCAAAAGGGCCAAAATTCACAGGGACATTATGATGGATAGTGAAGTCAAAAGTACAGTCAGTTAGAGCAATAATTTATTCGGTAAAAACATAAATATCTAAATACGCCATTATTTGGTATGCAAACCCATTGCAACCAAAAGATGACAAGCTAATATCAAAAGCAAACGGATTGATCTCTACTCTCATGAGACATCTAAGGCAAGTAACTTTTGCCAACGTAGGCTGGAAGTCTCACATGCATATATAGAGGAACAAAGCAGAAAGTTCTAAATGAAACAGATGAGAGTGTCAGCATCTTCCTCAACATCAACACTCAGACAATGTACACAGATGATCAAATGTTTGGATAGCATCCCTAAGACTTCTGCATAATCATAAAAGCATTAGACAGCAAGAAGGAAATAATTGTTTGCAGAAGTTTGACAGATCTTTTGCGGACCATTAAATCTGCTCTTTTTCTTATAGAAACAAATCAAAGTTGCCTATTAATGACGGTAAAAAAAAAATGACGAAGCATGAACAGACACATGACCACTTCATAGAGAAAGTCAAACTCAGCAAATGATCATGAGGACAATAATGAAACATAAGCCACAGGATGAGTAAAAGCAATCGAACAAATCAGAAAAAATAAAGGCTTCTTTTTCGTAAAGAGTAGCCCATAAACATTCACCGCCAAAGGATAGTCACTTTCTTAAAGATTGACTCGTGCACCGCAAATGAGGAAAGTAATGCAAGTTAACAATTGCACCACAAATTACTATTTAATGCTGACAAACATGGGTTCTTATCCTTCCCTTGTAAACACGTTTAACTCATAATTTAATTCTTTACTTTTTCAAAAAAAAAAAACCTGACAAACCAGGGAAATTAACTAAGTTCTGGTGACATATACAGTCTTGGATTAGTTTGATGATAATCATGATATGTTCACCGAGCTAACTATCAGTATATCCAATGTCATGCAAGACAAGACAGGATCGATAGGGCCAATAACAGTAGAATAGATGACAGAATTGAATTACCATGAAACAACTAGTATGATTCAGTAAACCTGCCAAATCCAAGTTTCCTTTAGAGTTCCACAAACAAGACGTGAACAAATTCTTTTTAACGAATTCAAGAAGATATCCGTAGGAGAAAAGGATTACAAACAAATCGACCTGAACAAACTCAATTACAGATCCAAAACACTTAACAGATTCTGTTAATCCATTGAATAGAAAGAGATCTTTGACCAACCAAAAAGCCATTGTTGTGCTCATGTTGCCAATTCAGCCTAACCAATTTCACCCCAGCAAGAGAAGAAAAACTAAGTAACACTAGGTCAAAATTCAAAGTACTTACTTTTAATACCCTGAGTTCAAGCTTAGTAATCTCTCGGCCATTAATGTAAACTTCAGTATTCCCACTGCTTGCATCAGGGCTCAGTTTTCCAGAGAAATTTAAGTTTGAACTAATGATTCTGTCTGGTTTTCCTCCCTCCTGTAAAGTGAGCCAAGTTACTATGTTTAAAGTACTTTCTACATTAACTACTCCATTTTGAAAAACAACACAAAACTAAGCCTAGAGAAACTTATTGACATACTGCATGTTAAGCACCAACTCACCTTTCCCCAAAAACCAGACTCTTTATCGTACCAATATCTGCCAGGCTTCAATTTCTGTGGAGGCAATGGACAACCAAGCAATTCTGCCATTTCTTCTGGCTTCAGAGGCAATCCATTCACAATTAGCTGCTCTGGCCGAAGCTGATTAGCAGAACATTCCTTCTCCGCTTTCATAATTTGCTTAACTTCCAAAGGACTGAGCAAGTGGGATAAAACCCTGGAATGTCTTCCCAACTTCAACCGCTTTGATTCGTCTATGGGTTGACTAATGCATGTAACACATTTGCGGCCTTCTGGCATTGATCCCATTGCCCTCAGGACACAATTGCCACAATACTTAGCATCACAAACCAGGCAAGACTCTTTGGTTTCCCATTTCCCTTTTCCACACCTGTAACAAAGTCTGCTCCTTCTCTTCTTTTCATTTGAAACCCCAACATACTCCGGATAAACTGGCTTCTGCAAATCTAAATCTTTCCTGTCAGATCTATCAACAGTATTAAATGTCACAACTGAGACTCTTTTCACTTCATTGCCCACTGATTTCGAATGATTACTAGGAAGATTGTGGACTGAACCAGGAGAAGCTGAAGCTGACGCTGAAAAAAAATCGGGGTTTTGCAATACAGAAACAACAGATTCCGAGCTTGTTGATCCCCTAGGACTTTGAGTTGGCGAACTTGTCACACCAGCTATGCGAGACACTGGTATAGGTATTGGCTCAACAACAACAGGACCAAAACTTCCAACAG
Organism: Erythroxylum incrassatum; assembly: GCA_026546855.1. Lineage (NCBI taxonomy): Eukaryota > Viridiplantae > Streptophyta > Magnoliopsida > Malpighiales > Erythroxylaceae > Erythroxylum > Erythroxylum incrassatum. The sequence continues at coordinate 11,938,215 of JANVCL010000005.1, forward strand.
ATCTGTGTGATTCCGAGAGGGGCTCTGCTGTTGGGATTGAATGTGAATTTACATCCAGAGGTTCAACTTTAGGGACTTCGTAAGACACCGGTGGGCCTTCATACTCCAAAGCCATGGAGTAATCAAGTTCAGCCTCATTCTCGGGAAGAGAAGCTCCTGGAGGGAGCATCTTTCGCACCAACTTTCTCCAGGTCTCTCCTTCGCTTTGCTCCATTTCCACCACAGCAACCAAATAACCAGACGCTCAATCACAGGGTCAAACTAACTACTTCTCAGAACTAGTTGCATCCGAAATAAAAAGGTTATAACCACTATAAGATTCAATGTAAAGGACCCTAAACAAACTGAAGTGGCGACCTTCGGAAGATTGCAACTGAAACCAGGAATGTTCAACCTAGAAGCCGCAATCAACAGTCGTACACCTTTGTTCACCCTTTCAAAGCCTTCACATTTGAATAAATAACTTACGACCGATCCAGAATCCCATCCTGAAAAGAAATTAAGCCAAATTCGATCATTTGTCCATAGGGCAAGTACAACTTTTTTACGCTCAAGTTGCCACTTGAGATTGAATACATCAGAGTCAAACAAGACATATCCAAGGCGAAAAATACCGAATTCCGGCCTTTAAGAGTCCAAGCAAGACTTTTCAGCCACGACAACAAATACCCACAAAAGGGTAATCTAAATCAAATCAAGTTACAGTCAAAATCATATAGCCCAAGTTCAATCACAAACTTATTATTATGAGCATTTGGTTAAACAAAACCCATATGAGTCAAAAATTACAAACGAAAACCCTATAAATATTAGAACCAAAGACCAATTCAATCAGAAGACATCCAGCATTAAAAAGAGAACTTTGACAAATAAAAAAGCCTTCAAATTTCTAAAGAACAGAAAGAGAAAAGGAAACAAAATGCACATTTCAACACGTACGTATCTATAGAGAGAGAGCAGATGGAAAGGGACAGAAATGCTTGAGAAAACTAAGAGAAAGAACTACTTTGCTTTCAGAGATTTCTCTTCTACGTGCTTTGAGGAACCAAAAAGGAAAAACTGAAAAGCGTTTAGAAGAAGAGCGCTCAAAGTTTGTCCTCTGCTTTTTTGCGCCGGAGAGAGAGGCGTACAGGCCAAATGTAACCAAAATTCAGGGGTAGAAGGAAAGTAGGACCCACTATTTGGTCTTGGCGTTGTAAAAGCTTTGTCTTCTTCACTCACTCTTCCCCTGTAATCTTTTGCGGGTGATGATAGGGTGAGTATGTGCTTGAGTCAATCCACGCGCTAGCGTCCGAAAGTGCGTTCGTAAAGATAGCACTTACTACAGAGGACGACGATCAACAAAATGTTTCCGTATTCTTGACTTTTATGTCACGCTCATTGTAGGCGCGTGATTCCTGTTTTTTCTTTTCAAGTGGATTTATTAGGAGTAGGTGAAGCTGTGTACTTTTTGTTGACCAACGCTTTATCTTTTTATATTTTATTACACGTCCAAACATCATATCAATATCAATGATGCCTGATATCTGACTTTTTGATCCAACGGCGAGAAGTAGCTAAATTGCAAACACTTTTGGCATTAGCTAGACAAACTTCAACTTTAAATTTAATCGAATTGAAGACACTTTTACTTAAAACGAGATGAGATGTTTTTAATCAAATAAAGATGTTCACTTTGATGGATATTGAATCATTGTAATAACATTTCAATTTGAAATATTATTGATGAAAATTTAGATTTAAGATTATTTTTAAATTTTCTTTTGCAAAAAAAATATTTTTATTAAAAATATAAAGTAAAATGTGGACAATCTCAAACAAAAAAAGATTGTATAAAATTATTATGAAAAATTACTAATGCTAAGATAATCAAGTTAACACAACAATTGTCTCGTATAACTTATTGGATCTTAAATTATTTATTGGATTCTAATATATTTATGTTGTGTTTTGGGTACAGCGGAAAGGAAAATGAAAATTAAGGGGGTGCTTGTTTCATAAGTATGAGAAATAAGGAATAGGAATGGAATGAAGATGGATGCTTGGTAGAGAAGTATGATTGGAGGGGTATGAATTTGATTACCCATTTTGGGGTATTACTCCATTCCCCTCATAATTGGGAGGAAT
>JANVCL010000005.1:11947975-11960504 GCA_026546855.1 Erythroxylum incrassatum
ACTGAATGGTAGTACAATATAATTTTTTACTCTACACCATTTAGATAACTCCTTATGAAGTTGTTATCATCAACATCCTTCCTTACATTTGCCCTACATATCTGGAGAGACTAAAGTTAAAGTTTTAGATAGATCTTTGCATAGAAGGAAGACTACGATTTAGCTTTTGAAGCAACACTTGCAGAAGGCTAAAAGTAGAATGAAGGCCCAAACAAATAAGCATAGAAGTGTTAGGGTCTTTCAACCAGGAGAATGGGTTAGGTTGAAACTACAACTTTTTAAGCAAATCTTTGTGCAGTTTAAGCCTAATTGAAAGTTAGGGTATAAGATTTTGGATCATTTCATATGTTAGAGGTCATTGGCAAAGTGGCTTACAAGTTAAAGTCACTAAATTTCATGCAATTCATCTTGCATTTCATGTCTCTTAGCTCAAGCCTTTCAGAGGAGTATCATTAACTGTCCCTTAAGTTCCATCCTGATTGCGTAGTCAAGTTAATACTTAACAATTGCTCCATATAACTCTTCTGGACAAAAGAATTGTTAAGTGTCAAAATGTATCAGCTATACAGTACCTAAATCAATGGCAAGGGCAATCTATGGAAGATGCGACTTAGGAGCTGGCTTTAGGGATCGAAAAAAAGTATTCTAAATTCTTTGCTTCAAATAGTTAAGGACAAGTCTGACTTTTAGGAAATGATCTATGATATACACTCATTCCTACTTGAGTATCACACTAATTCATCAAATAATATTATAATGTATTTGAATTAGGATATGGTTGAAATAGAGTGTATATGTTATTGATTACATTTATTTAATTAATTTTATTATTATAGATTTCAAAATTTATGATTTTATGATATGTCACTATTCTTTTCTTTTATTATTAGCAACAACTAATCATTAATTTAAATAAAAATTTTAATTTTACTATTAGCTATTGGTAATTACAAAATTAATTACCCTATAATTAATCATTAATTACTTATATTTTTAGTATTGTGGTTAACACTTCTAAACTATAAAAACTAACATAAAATAGAAGCATAATTAAGTAAGTATGAACTATTTGTTGTAAGCAATGTAAACGAAAAGTGCTAATTTTGGTAATTACTACATGTTACTAGATTCATTAAACACTTCTGCTCTGCTCCTTGTAGTTGTTGGATAATACGGTTCACAATTCACAAAACAAAACCATAAAGCTACTTTGCTTTTCCAAACCGGACGCCTCTGTTTCTCCGTCACAGATCATTCCAAAGCCTCCCTTCTCGGTCGGTAATTTTATTCTTTTAAATTGCTATCCGATCTCTTCTTTTGTTTATCTTCTCATCGCTTTTTTTTCCTGATTTTTCCAAATTAGGAGATAATATCAGCTTTTTTTCAAAGCTGCTTTCCGTAAGCTTGACTTAAAGACTTGGTTTTTCCTTTCCGAATTTGGTTGTTTGATTGCTAAGATTGCCGATGAATAATTTCGGCATACCCAGAAAGGTTTCCAATAAAGATGTGATTGTTTGGTTGCTGTTGAATCTGGAAGTTTGTCATCTTTGTTGGGATTTATTAAATCCTATCTCTTAATTTGTTCCTGAGCCTTACAAATTATTTTATGCGAAGGCTTTGGTGTTAAATGACAGAATTGGCCTGAATTTGAAGGAAGAGGAGGAGGATCTGATCACAATCCACAATATTACTGTTACTATGCATCAAGAGAGAACATGGAAAGCTCCTTCTCTGGTTGATCTTTGTGTAAACGTAGCAATTAGTAATGTAATGTACCTGGGAGACGTTGGAGAAACTGATTTTCATCTTCTTGACCGAATTTTACCCCATTGTACCTTGGATCAGTTGATACACGTAGAGAAGAGCACAGTTGTAAGCACATAATTCCACATTACTTTGAATTTGGTTTTGTTGGTCAGTTTACTTATCCTATCCTTTGGCTTGCTCTATTAGGGACGGGATCTTAGTCAAATTACTGATAAACTATGGAAGAGATTCTATGAGAAGCAATTCGGGGAGAAAAGTACTAAACTTGTTATTGAGAGGATGAAGCAAAATAAAGTTTCATTTAAATGGTTTCAACTTTATGAGGTACTTTTTCCCCAATTAATGCCTCCATTGCATTTGTTTGGTTAAATTTATTAAGATGCTCTTGCCCCTTGTTCTCCTCTGTAAGAATATTTTATCTGTGGTACATTGTGCTTACCTTTACTACATGTGTGAATTTCTCTAAGGCAAAGCTGAAGGATGTTGCAGAGAAAGAGAGCCAAGCTGTAGCTCGACTTAAGCAACTATACAAAAAGGAAGATGATCGTAAGTTTATTGTTTTGAACTTCAACTACAATTTCCTTCTTACCACATACATATCTTTCTTTGCTGCAATTTCTCTCTTATGTTTCTGAAACTATACTTTTTTTTTCTGTATTATATTTGGTTACAACGATCATATGGATGGGACTTGCCTTTAGGGGCCAGCAAAGGCTGCCAAATGCCATGGCACTTGTGCCGTGTTCTGAAGGCAGAAACTTCATGTGAAATATGCTAAAGGTTATATGTGTCCTGGACTTGCTACTTGCTTGTGGTACGATCTTTAGTACCTGAGAGTAAACGTCCATTCTGTCTGTTTTCTATGGGACAAATGAAGCCTTTGTCATTTCTGATATCTTCGACTTATGACCCATGGATTCATGGGTTTCTGTGCTCCTACTTGAAGTTCAGTAGTCTGATCTTGTAAATTTGTCTACTGTGAATCAGAGGTTCTTGAATTGGGTTCACCAATAGAACTAAACATTGTTAGAAACTCACTTGAACTCTCTCTTTGCGCAAATGATTAGCCTGCTAAAGTAAAATAGAACTGACTTTCTTTCAAATAAATATTAATTTTTAAATTATTTATTTTATTAATAATTTGTTAATAAATATTATATGAGATTAAATAAATTTATTTAATTAAAAATAATTTATCTTTAAGTTTTATCTAATATGTAATTATTATCAGTGATAAAAATATAACTACGTTAACATTAACAACCAAATAGGTTTTTATTTTTTATTTGGAAGAAAAACATAAACAAAAATCTGAAAACGAAAATTAAAAAATACAGCAAAAAATAGAAGTAGAATTAAACGATCCCTTAATTTTCTTATTTCAAAATTAATAGCATATTTTATCAAAACCAATTTCATCTCTCTATCCTTAATAATTACCGTTTTGCACTTTTACAAGTACCTGAAGATACGTAGTTTTTTTTTGTTAGCCTACTAGGTGTTCTATGAGAGTCTCCACTGTAGAAAGGCGCTTTTAAACCATCTAGTTTCAAATTAATCTCTACTCGTACCAGGTTAGCTCGTTAGAGGTAAAGTGCTGGCCAAACAAATTTCTCCGTTCCAAATATGCGTAGTTTTAATCGCTAATCTTTGTTTTAACAGTTTTAATCACTCATGTCATTTACATTAATTACTTTAATTTCACATAACTTTTTGGTACAAAATCGCAAGTTATGTAAAAGAAAGGGTAGTATGCTAGCCAGTACAATTAACATATGAGTTGGATCGGTATTGGGTGGAGAACACCGCAGCATGGAGAAGCATAGAAAGCAATGTAAAGAATCAAGTGAACCAGTAATAAAGATAGGGTAAGATAGGGTCCACGAGGGCCGAGTAGCACTGGCATGAAAGAGTCGCACATAGATATCTGATAGCTTAAGTGGGTCCAAATGGTAATGGATCATGTTAGTCTTCATCATTGAATATTTAAATTTGACGAAAAGCCTCTTAATGAAAAGAAGTATCCTAAGAACATTTCTTCTTTCTTATTGAAGATGACGATCATATTAAAATGCATAAATAATCAAACATAACATATACTGCAAAATATATGAATAGTTATTCATTAACTGTCAATAAAAAGTGTAGTGTGTAATTAACATTATGTTTGTATTATAATCGAAAGAAAACTGTGGAATGAGAATATTCACACATAAAATAATAGATCAGAGCTTGAAGTTTCAAACAACCCCATGTTCTAGAGAAGCTGGATTAGTCCATATTTCAGTTTAAAATCAAATGCAAGTTTGAATTTATCTTGGTCGTACACTGAAATACCAATAATGGAGCCTAATGGCACTTCAGTGGCGTGGTGTGATTGAGAATGGGGTCCCAACACCTTGCTGAAAAGGTGTTTGACTCCTACCAATACTTTTATGTCACTCGTATTTCTCTCCCACCTAATTAAATGGTTTATTTTATCGATATATAATGTATGAGTCATAAGTATGTCTTTTGCTTTGGAATTTAAAGAAAATAAAGATGATACTTCATTTAATTCACTATATAAATACAATTCAAGGATTCATTTATTTATTACACAATGCAATAAGACTTTATATCATTATCAAATTCGCATAAATACACTCAAACTCTTTCAATAGCTTTACGCGGCTCTCTTATGTGGTAAATTTTTATTTAAAACAACCAAATATATTTGTTAAAGACATAATTAAGTTAGCTATTACAACGACTAATGATAATGATATTGGTTAATCAATATATCCCCACAAAAAATATATGGGGATATTAAAAAATGATATTGAGTAAACTACTCGAATTTCAAAGTATAGTAAAATCTCTATAAATTAATATTGTTGGGATCATGATATTTATTATTTTATAGATATATTAATTAACCGATAAATTGATATTTATTAATTTAAATAGATTTTTGTAATAGATTTAAGTTAAATTTTGATTATATCAAAAAACATTGTATCTTAGAAAAATTCATGTTTTATATTAATTGAATGAATCTAGATTCATTGTACATAATATTAATGAAAACTAATAAATAGTGTTCATTGTTTCTTAATAATTAAGTATTATTCATTGTATTTTTATTAAAAACATTCAATGTACATATGTATGTATGATGTCAATAGCCTATTGGATTACCCGGGTGAAAATGATACATGTTTAGAGGTCCAGAGCTTAGAAGAAATTGTGGCTACTATCCTTGAAAATAATGTTGATGATGAAGTTAAAGACGATACAGTATCTTTGGAACCAGTTACGCGTAAGGAGTACTTATCGTGTCTAGAACTCTTAACAATTTTTTGGTGCAGTTCGAGAACACAACACATTAGAAATTTTGGATGCAACAAGAAAAGTTAGAGATGAGCTTCAACTAGAGTTAAATTTTAAGAAAAAGCAAACAACACTAGAATCATATTTCACTAAAACAACTTAGTTATATTTGTGTAAGTTTATATACTTATTAATTTATGATATTAATGAGACTATATTTACATAGGGGTATTTTGAAAATATATTATCTTATCAAAATTTATTAGATTTTCAACTGGCCCAAGTCAGGACCGCAGAAAAATATTATCTTAGAGAGTTTATTAATTTACCGAGTATCAATTTAAAGAGATTCTACTATAACATAAAATGTATGATTTCCTTTAATTCATGCATCTTTAAATATCAACAAACAAGTTTCAATATTACCACTCCCTCCCCCTTTTATCAATATTAATAAGGTTATATGGGGGGGCACTTAATGATTTGATACCTTTAAAGGAGATACTAATTGTTGATCTTCATTTTATGTTAAAATAATTTACAAGATAAAGAAGTTAATATATTCTAGGTACTTGCATAAACTTAGGTCATTTTTTTAAGCTCTTAAACCTTTTTCAATTCATATTCTTTTATATTTACTTAATAACTATTAATTTAAAAATTAATATCTATTGATATATCCATAATTACCATTATAATAGTATCTCACATAAAAAGATTTAAGTTACATGAATCATGTGAGTAAGACCGACGATAATTTGACAAATATGCTTTTGTTTTAGGTCTTTTGCGAATGTATTAATAGTTGGGTGTTTTATATATGTGGATATGAAACTTTGCTTTCGTGACTATAAGACTTATCATATAAATTGGTAAAATGACATACTTCTTTGATACAAATATGATCTATGATGAATATGGGCTCCTGTAACGCATTTAACAAATGTTGAGGCTTGGTATAATAATAAGCAATATAAGATTGTTGTATACCCCTTTGAAATCATATTGTATAAAAGTTATACCTATTCTGACTTTGAATGTCTTGTCCTGTAATTCTAGATTTAGCACTGTAGACAAAAGCACAACATTTCCTTTCACTTAAGATCTACAAGATGATGCATAAGCATTAAAGTTGTCATACATATAATTGGATATTATGTGCTCATGTGATGATTTAAGCTTGATCTCATCATGTAAATGCTTTTCCATCATAAAAAAATATCTTAGAATTGGATAGTATACTTCCATAAGTGAAACCAATTTCATACTTATCATTTTTTAGATTCTAAGCATATATTCTAGTTTTTCACTTCTTAAAGTAAACTTAGCTAATGATATTGTAAGAACATTTGATTTCTTTCTTAAATATCTCATTCTCATATAATAAATTATGCTCATTGTCCTTAAAAACAATACCACAATTAAATTATATCATGTCATCTATTTTACATTTCAATTTCTTATTCTCAATCATACACATATCTAAAAGTTTTTGAACCTTTTTACACATACAAAATAATTTCTTCCTTTTTATACTTGTTTTTAGGCATTCATAAACTCTTTATAAGACAAATTATCACCATTATCATCGTAATCAATATCATAAAGAGAGTTTGAACTAGATACCTTATCATTTTTATCTAAAGTATATATACTTCAGTCCATTTCAGATTTTTCAATCTTTGAATTGCTTGTATTATCCAAGGAGATCTTTGGTGCCTTCTTTATCTTGTGATTTTCTTTCTCCTTCTTAATTCTTTCTTTCTTTGACACTATATTTCTTGATTTATTAGTGTCATCATATGTAATTCAAATTGCGTGTCAAATATCACAAGCATTTTCATAAATTGACACTATTTAGTACATTTTTATCAAATAAACTAAGAAGAACATGCATTGTCTTGTAATTCAATGTGGTAAATCTCTTATCATTAGCATCCCACACATTTTTCTCTATAATATCCCATAATTTAAAATTGTTAGCTATACAAAAATTTTTATTATAATTTTCTAATGCAAGTTATCATTTTTTATAAATAAATAAATAATAATATATAGGCCCTCTTCACTAAAACAAAATACAAAATATTCTATAATGATTTTTACCAAAATTTCGATGAGAATTTAAGTGCAATTAAGTGAGATACTAATTATTGATTCTCGAATAATACACAAGAGGGGCATGTATTATGTTTTTGTTTAAATTTTATTTCTTCAAAAAAATTAATGAATAATTTGTCTATACTAATATCTATTTATATCAAATTCATACAAAGAAATTAGAAAACAATTTTAATAATAATTAAAGAAAGTAACAAAACAGAGATAAAACTAATTTATAAAGGTTCGACTAAAGAAACCTTAACTTACATAAACTCTTTAACCTCTAATTAAAATTTTCACTATATTTCTTCTTTTAATGGATGAGGAGGAACCTTTTACACAAAATTTTCTTTACTGTGATTTAAGAGGATCACTTACAATTGTCTTCCTTTGCCATAGATCTAAAGGAACCATTATAGTTATCTTCCTTTGCCCTTTATGAAAATGAATTACTTTATAACATTTGTGTACTTTAAAAATAAGTACAACAAAAGAGTTTGCATCTTTTTTAATTTTAATATTCCTAGTAAAAAAGGTCTTTTTATTAATTTCATGTCAATGTCAATTTCGCCCTTTGCATGCGTAAGTTTCCTGGAATTGGCCATCATATTGGATTCCATGAACCTGCTTCAGCCTACAATCTCTGAGCAAATCTATGCTTTCAATCTTTCCAAATTTTATTCCGATAATTACATTTACAAGGTTTTTAATTCGATTTCTATATATAGAACATAATTAATTCTCTACAAATTATCATTTCAAATTTTAACCCAAAATAGTGTTTTAGGAAATAATTAATTAAATGGATTTTTTATTATATTAACAAATTATACATGACCTTAGCATCACCTACCTAAGCGTAAATTATAAACAAAAGATTTAGAAAATGAATAAAAAAGAAAGAGATATGGCCTTTGCGTCCGTTCCTTGGAAGATCTAGTGGCCATTAAACTTGAAGGAGATCCCCAAAACATTATCCTATCCAGAATCTACACGTCCCATAATCTGACAACCATTTTATCTCACTCCAAACTCTCCAACCACTCTTATGGATCACATTCAAGCCCTGTCTAGGCCCCCTGCCTCAGGAGGACTTTCACTCACTTTCTATTATCACCTTTCATTTCTTACAAATTCTCCTGTAAATTCTCTCTTTAATCATTTACTACTTCCGCTTTTAAGCCGTCAGCATTGCTTTGATGGATGATTTAGTCTCAAAAGGATGAAATCTTTCAAGCATACATGGCAACTTTGCCGAAATGTGGCAGCCTTGATCGCCTATGCTATGATGTGGGTGGCAGGATGATCGGGACATCGGTCCTTCACCAACCCTATATTCTTTCGCCGCCAGCAGATCAACCTCAAACCACGGAATTGAATTTGAGCCTGAAGTTAAAGGAACAAGAATGCTTGTTGCTTTTAAGAAGATGCAAGAACATGGAAGAATTGAAACAAGCCCATGCACAAGTTCTAAAGTGGGGATTCCAGCAGAGCTCTTACTGCGCAAGCAATCTTTTAACTGTTTGTGCTCTCTCAAACTGGGGCAGCATGGACTATGCATGCAAAATTTTCAGACAGATATATGAGCCTGGTACTTATGAATTCAATACCATGTTCAGAGGTTATGTTAGGGATTTCAAAATGGAGAGTGCACTATTTCTTTACTATGAGATGAGCGAGAAAGGGATTGAACCGAATGAGTTTACGTGTCCTGTTCTTCTTAAGGCTTGTGCCAGGTTAAGTGCTCTAGAGGAAGGTATGCAACTTCACGCGCATGCTCTTAAGCTTGGATTTGAAGATGATTTATTTGTGCAGAATAGCTTAATTAACATGTATGGTAAGTGTGGAAAGATAGAATCTTCATCTGCTGTTTTTGAGCATATGGATCAAAAGGATGTTGCCTCTTGGAGTGGTATTATTGCAGCCCATAATAGTCTAGGAATGTGGGGTGAGTGCTTAAATCTATACATGAATATGACGAGTGAAGGATTGTGTAGGGCAGAAGAGAGTACTTTTGTCACAGCACTCTCTGCTTGTTCTCATCTGGGTGCTCTTGATTATGGAAGAATAATCCATGGTTCACTGTTGAGGAACATCAGTGAACTCAATGTAATAGTTCAAACTTCCTTAATAGACATGTATATAAAATGTGATTGTATAGATAAAGGGATGTGTCTCTTTGAAAGAATGGTGGAGAAGAACCAGTTTTCATATGGTGTGATGATCTCAGGGCTTGCGATGCACGGGCGAAGTAGGGAGGCCCTAAGGGTATTCTCTGAATTACTTGCAGAAGGATTGGAGGTAGATGACGTTATTTATGTGGGTGTGTTGAGTGCTTGTAGTCGTGCTGGCCTTGTTGATGAGGGTCACCACTATTTCGGTAGGATGAAATTTGAGCATTGTATAGAACCCACAATTCAACACTATGGATGCATGGTAGATCTAATGGGCAGAGCAGGTATGCTAACTGAAGCCTTAGATCTTATCAGAAGCATGCCTATCGAGCCAAATGAAGTCATCTGGCGAAGTCTCGTTAGTGCTTGTAAAGTGCATCAGAACTTGGAAATTGGGGAGATTGCAGCCAAGAGCTTGAAACAATTGAACTCAGATAATCCTAGTGATTATGTGATCCTATCCAACATGTATGCTAAAGCTGGCAAATGGGAGAATGTAGCAAGGATTCGAACAGAGTGGTATTATAAAGCATCCACTCAAACACCTGGATTCAGTTTAGTTGAGGTGAAAAGGAAAGTTTACAAGTTTGTTTCACAGGACATGTCACATGCCAACTTTCAAGACATTTACGAGATGATTCACCAGATGGAATGGCAATTGAAATTTGAAGGTTATTCGCCAGATACATCACAGGTACTGCTTAATGTAGATGAAGAAGAGAAGAAGCAGATATTGAAAGCTCATAGTCAAAAGTTAGCCATTGCTTTTGCACTGATAAAAACATCACAGGGCACACCCATTAGAATATCTAGGAACCTCAGGATGTGCAATGACTGCCACACGTACACCAAGTTTATGTCTGTGATCTATCAAAGAGAAATCACTGTAAGAGAACGCAATCTCTTGCATCATTTTAAAGATGGAGCTTGCTCTTGTAGAGACTATTGGTAATTCAATTATTTTTATATTATGGAGGTTCTGATTCTTTTAAAGCTTCTTATATTCCAATAGCTTTGGAAGAACATTTCCCTGCTTTTTCGTGGCACAGATGTGTTTAGTTGCTGATAATATGTCACAATTACTATCTGAACTTTGCAGGAACTGCTTGACCATTTCTCTGGTCTAGCTAAATTGAACCACAAAGTCCTCAAGATCAGTCCACGATTTGTTAACTTCAATGACTTCATCCTAAACACCATAACCCTTTCATATTGGTTTTGGAAATGCGGTTGATTTACTTATATGGAATCAATAAATCTGATGCGCTTATTTTCAAGGAACTCTACAGTATGAACCATTTTATGTTTACTCCCCTCATTCCAATGATACCAACCAGTTTCTGTTTCTGAACGAGACGGGGGCTCACAATAAACTAGTAGGGATGTTCTTACTGTCCACAGCATTTGATGCATTAATCTCTCCCTTTTAACTGTGCGTAAATCACATATCGCTATCCTCTTGGTTTTCTTATCTTATTTATGTCATGGTTTCTATCAAACATATTCCCAAGCTAATTGATGCTATTTATGGTGGATTAAGTTATGAGTTATGTGCTTAAGAGATGAGTAGCTTCTTAAAATGCACAGCTTATAGTGTAATGTGACCGGTGAGATTCCAAACCTACTAAGGAAGATAATAAAGATAAATAAAAGTTTATTGACCAAATTTATTTTTTGTTAGTTTGACATTGTAAGAGGTATGAGATTTTTTAGAATCTCAATATCTGATCTATGATGATATTCATCAATTTCAATTTTATTGTCGACTTTATTATATACAACAATGATTAGGACATACTATCTATGTTTATGTTTATACCCATGAATTACAGGTTTTGTAAAATCAATTAGCTATTTATGGTATAACATGGCTTAATGTTAACGTTACGAAATTTTATATGGATATTCGTCATCAACGATGCATTTGAAATTTACTTATGACTCTTAACAATGAGTTTGAGTCCATTCCATTTTTTTTACTTCACTGGAGCCCTCTACCCAAACTTGACATTCTAATCAAATAATTACCTTCTAAGAAGACTCACCTAGATATTATTCGGATTAAAAAAGCATCATCTTTGGCTGATGTAATTTATGTTACTTAGATATTCTCTAAAACTACTTATAATAATCAGATATTATCAAGTTCTACCTAGAATTCATCTCGATCATCTCAAAAGAATTATTGCTAAAATTATGATCATATTATTGCTATGCCCTTAATTATTGATATTTTTAATTATTTTTGGTTAGGTCGGTTGTGCTAGGCTCAGGCTCAGGTCCACGCGTCCACGGCCTATTCGAAGGTGTTAATCTCCAATGCAAACATAAAGACCTACGTAAAGACCTAAACCTAGTGCTATTCCATATATAAGGTACTACTTTCCCATGATAGAGGTACGAGATTAGAACCCTGATATTCTTTGCTTATAGCCACCAAAACCCCTACCTAAAGACTAACTTGAGCGTTGGAGTGGCCTATCGGAAATCAACCTCCGGTGTGCCTTTATTATTTTGCAGGTGTTTTGGAGCTAAAGTCGACCAACTTTATGGATCCAAGCAGCAACGTCCAGCCCCACCAGAATCAGGTAGAACCACATCCCATTTTCCATTGAATACACCTCCTTGACCCACCATGTTAAATTCACCACCCAAAAGGAAGATGTCCTTGGTGAGGTTGCCGCCACCACCAAACTGGGGTAAGAGGATCATAAAGAAGAAACATATCACACAAAACATATGAACCATTGATTTGCGGGCGATGGAAGCTTTCATCTTCGTTATTGCACTAAAGTTATTATGAATGACAACACACTTTATGATCAAGTGGTTTCAATTATACATGTTCTTATCAATAGTTTCTAATTTGACCCTTTAACTTGATTTTTAACTTACCTAGGAAAAACTCTAGAAATATTCTCATTTATTCAAATAATAAAAAAAGAGATTAAATCTCACTAGTCTTTATCACTAATATATTTTACAATACATTAAAGTTGCAGGTAACAGCTACATCTTACTAAGAAAATTAAAATCTCACCTGACGTGGAACGTGTTACAGATGATTTTCAAGAATGAGCTGCGCGCCAGAAGTCCAAACGAAAGAGTTCGCAGATTTGATGGGCTTCAAATAGTCAACAGTTTTTTTAGTCAAACTCTATTGTTTTAATTAT